>OY757011.1:102500-150000 GCA_963580285.1 Lucinisca nassula
AAGTCTGAAGAATAATAAAGTGATATAAGTCTGTGACTAAATACATGGTATCAGATACCGGCTTGGTACACCGGCTAAGTCTGATGAATAACAAGGTGATATAAGTCTGCGTCTACCTACATGGTATCAGATACCGGCTTGGTACAGCGGCTAAGTCTGAACAATAATTAGGCGTTATAAGTCTGTGGCTAAATACATGGTATCAGATACCGGCTTGGTACAGCGGATAAGTCTGAAGAATAAGAAGGCGATATAAGTCTGTGACTCAATACATGGTATCAGATACCGGCTTGGTACAGCTGCTAAGTCTGAAGAATAATAAGCTGATATAAGTCTGCGACTAAATACATGGTATCAGATACCAGCTTGGTACACCGGCTAAGTCTGAAGAATAAGAAGGTGATATAAGTCTGCGACTAAATACATGGTATCAGATATCGGCTTGGTACACCGGCTAAGTCTGAAGAATAATAAGGTGATATAAGTCTGCGACTAAATACATGGTATCAGAAACCGGCTTGGTACAGCGGCTATTTCTGAAGAATAAGAAGGTGATATAAGTCTGCGACTAAATACATGGTATCAGATACTGGCTTGGTACAGCGGCTAAGTCTGAATAATAATTCAGTGATATCAGTCTGCTACTAAATACATGGTATCAGATACCTTCTTGGTACAGCGACTAAGTCTGAGGAATAATAAGGTGATATAAGTCTGCGACTAAATACATGGCATTAGATACTGTCTTGGTACATCCGTTTAGTCTGAAGAATAATTAGGTGATATAAGTCTGCGGCTAAATACATGGTATCAGATACCGGCTTGGTACAGCGGCTAAGTCTGAAGAATAATAAGGCGATATAAGTCTGCGACTAAATACATGGTATCAGATAATGGCTTGGTACACCGGCTAAGTCTGAATTATAATAAGTGATATAAGTCTGTAACTAAATACATGGTATGCTGACTTTGAACTATTACAACCAGAAGAAGGGCCACGTGAGTGGTAGTCTGCATGAATGAATTTGTTCTCCTGATTCTGATCTACACATACATGTTAACATTTCTTCCGTCCGCCGAGGCATTCTCGATCTATGAATCATTGAATATTGAGCAAAGCCAATAAATTGAAAAAAATCCTGGAAACAGCCATTATGCTTACTTTGAACTCTTACAACCTTGAGAAGGGGTATCTCAGGCGTAGTCTGTATACATGAGCTCGTAGTCCCCATTCCGATCTACACGTACATGTAAACCTTTTTTCTCTACGCCGAGGCGTTGCCGAACTACATAGTTCCAAAGTATTGTAAATTGGAAAAATAACTTAGCAAATTTTCATGTCGAGTCGGAAACAGCCATTGTGCTAACTTTGAAGTCTTACAACCTGGAGAAGGGGTACCTCAGGCGTAGTCTGTATACATGAGCATGTAGTCCCCATTCCAATCTACACGTACATATAAATTTTTTGTCTGTACGCCGAGGCGTTGCCGAGCTACACAATTCCAAAGTAGGCTATGTCATGGAAATTTCAAACTTATTCCAAACTTTGTTATTTCCCTTGTTGAATACTCTCCCTTGAAAAAAGAAGTTCGGTAAAATTTACTAAAAATAGTAACAATATCCTACGCCAGGGTTGGTAAAAAGGCAACCCTAACCTAAGTACACACCAACCCTAAGCAAAATATACATCCGCTAGGGTTAGAACGCTAACGCTAATGCCAAATCGCCTATACCCTAACCCTAACCATCTAACCCTCTAACCCTAACCCTGACCCTAACCCTAATCCTAACCCTAGTTTTGAACAAAATTCTTGGACAAACCTCGTTTCAACCCCTTACCCTAACCCTAACCCTAACCCTTAACCTTAACCCTAACCCTAACCCAACCCTAACCCTAACCCTAACCCTAACCCAACCCTAACCCTGACCCTAACCCTAATCCTAACCCTAGTTTTGAACAAAATTCTTGGACAAACCTCGTTTCAACCCCTTACCCTAACCCTAACCCTAACCCTTAACCTTAACCCTAACCCTAACCCTAACCCAACCCTAACCCTAACCCTAACCCTAACCCAACCCTAACCCTAACCCTAACCCTGAACACCTAATACCTAACCAATAATATTCAAGCAATCTGCATCATTCCGCAACCGCAAGTAAGCAAATCACCTATACCCTAACCCTAACCCTAACCCTAACCCTAAGTCTGAAGAATAATAAGTGATATAAGTCTGCGACTAAATACTTGGTATCAGATATGGGCTTGGTACACCGGCTAAGTCTGAAGAATAATAAGGTGATATAAGTCTGCGACTAAATACATGGTATCAGATACTGGCTCGGTACAAATGGTAAGTCTGAAGAATAATAAGGTGATATAAGTCTGCGACTAAATACTTGGTATCAGATAGGGGCTTGGTACACCGGCTAAGTCTGAAGAAAAATAAGGCGATATAAGTCTGCGACTAAATACATGGTATCAGATACCGGCTTGGTACAGCGGCTAAGTCTGAAGAATAATAAGATGATATAAGTCTGCGACTAAATACATGGTATCAGATATGGGCTTGGTAATGGTATCAGATACTGGCACGGTACAGCGGGTAGGTCTGAAGAATAATAAGGTGATATAAGTCTGCGACTAAATACATGGTATCAGATACTGGCTCGTCAATGGGTAAGTCTGAAGAATAATAAGGTGATATAAGTCTGCGACTAAATACTTGGTATCAGATATGGGCTTGGTACACCGGCTAAGTCTGAAGAATAATAAGGTGATATAAGTCTGCGATTAAATACATGGTATCAGATACGGGCTTGGTACACCGGCTAAGTCTGAAGAATAATAAGGGGATATAAGTCTGCAACTGAATACATGGTATCAGATACCGTCTTGGTACAGCGGCTAAGTCTGTAGAATAATAAGGCGATATAAGTCTTCGACTGAATATATGGTAACAGATACTGGCTTGGTACACCGGCTAAGTCTGAAGAATAATAAGTGATATAAGTCTGCGACTAAATACTTGGTATCAGATATGGGCTTGGTACACCGGCTAAGTCTGAAGAATAATAAGGTGATATAAGTCTGCGACTGAATACATGGTATCAGATACTGGCTCGGTACAGCGGGTAAGTCTGAAGAATAATAAGGTGATATAAGTCTGCGACTAAATACTTGGTATCAGATAAGGGCTTGGTACACCGGCTAAGTCTGAAGAAAAATAAGGTGATATAAGTCTGCGACTAAATACATGGTATCAGATACCGGCTTGGTACACCGGCTAAGTCTGAAGAATAATTAGGCGATATAAGCTGCGGCTAAATACATGGTATCAGATACCGGCTTGGTACACCGGCTGAGTCTGAAGAATAATAAGGCGATATAAGTCTGCGGCTACATATATGGTATCAGATACCGGCTTGGTACACCAGCTAAATCTGAAGAATAATAAGTGTTATAAGTCTGCGACTAAATATATGGTATGCTAACTTTGAACTATTACAACCACAAGAAGGGCCACGTGAGTCATAGTCTGTATAAATGAAATTGTTGTCCGGATTCTGATCTACACATACGTGTAAACATTTCTAACGTACGCCGAGGCATTCTCGATGTATGAATCATTGAATATTGAGCAAAGCCAATAAATTGAAAAAATCCCGGAAACAGCCGTTGTGCTTACTTTGAACTCTTGCAACCTTGAGAAGGGTATCTCAGGCGTAGTCTGTATACATGAGCTCGTAGTCCCCATTCCGTTCTACACGTACATGTAAACATTTTGTCTGTACGCCGAGGCGTTGCCGAACTACATAGTTCCAAAGTATTGTAAATTGGAAAAATAACTTAGCAAATTTTCATGTCGTCGGAAACAGCCATTATGCTTACTTTGAAGTCTTACAACTTGGAGAAGGGTTACCTCAGGCGTAGTCTGTATACATGAGCATGTAGTCCGCATTCAGATCTACACGTACATGTTATCATTTTGTCTGTACGCCGAGGCGTTGCCGAACTACACGATTCCAAAGTAGGCTATGTCATAGAAAATTCAAACTTATTTCCAAACTTTGTTATTTCCCTTGTTGAATAGTCTCCCCTGAAAAAAGAAGTTCGGTAAAATGTACTAAAAATAGTAACAATATCCTACGCTAGGGTTGGTAAAAAGGCAACCCTAACCAAAGTACATACCAACCCTAAGCAAAATATACATCCGCCAGGGTTAGAGTAATAGGGGTACCCCCTAAACACCTAATACCTAACCCTAACCCTAACCCTAACCCTAACCCTAAACCCTAACCCTAACCCTAACCCTAACCCTAACCCTACCCTAACCCTAACCCTAACCCTAACCCTAACCCTAACCCCTAACCCTAACCCTAACCCTAACCCTAACCCTACCCTAACCCTAACCCTAACCCTAACCCTAACCCTAACCCTTAACCCTAACCCTAACCCTAACCCAACCCTAACCCTAACCCTAACCCAACCCTAACCCTAACCCTAACCCTGAACACCTAATACCTAACCAATAATATTCAAGCAATCTGCATCATTCCGCAACCGCAAGTAAGCAAATCACCTATACCCTAACCCAACCCCAACCCCAACCCTAACCCTAACCCTTAACCTTAACCCCAACCCTAACCCTAACCCTTAACCCTAACCCTAACTCTAAACAACTAATACCTTTCCAATAATATTCAAGCAATCCGCATCATTCCGCAACCGCAAGTAAGCAAATAACCTATACCTAACCCAACCCTAACCCTAACCCCAACCCTAATCCTAACCCTAACCCTAACCCTAACCTACACCGTCTAAGTCAGAAGAAAAATAAGGTGATATAAGTCTGCGACTAAATACATGGTATCAAGTATCAGCTTGATACACCGGCTAAGTATGAAGAAAAATAAGGTGATATTAGTCTGGGACTAAATAGATGGTATCAGATACTGGCTTGGTACAGCAGCTAAGTGTGAAGAATAAGAAGGTGGTATAAGTCTGTGACTTAACACATGGTATCAGATACTGGCTTGGTACACCGGCTAAGTCTGAAGAATAATAAGGTATATAAGTCTTCGGTTAAATACATAGTATCAGATGCCGGCATGGTAGAGCGGCTAAGTCTGAAGAATAAGAAGGTGATATAAGTCTGCGACTAAATACATGGTATCAGATACTAGCTTGGTACACCGGCTAAGTCTGAAGAATAATAAAGTGATATAAGTCTGTGACTAAATACATGGTATCAGATACCGGCTTGGTACACCGGCTAAGTCTGATGAATAACAAGGTGATATAAGTCTGCGTCTACCTACATGGTATCAGATACCGGCTTGGTACAGCGGCTAAGTCTGAACAATAATTAGGCGTTATAAGTCTGTGGCTAAATACATGGTATCAGATACCGGCTTGGTACAGCGGATAAGTCTGAAGAATAAGAAGGCGATATAAGTCTGTGACTCAATACATGGTATCAGATACCGGCTTGGTACAGCTGCTAAGTCTGAAGAATAATAAGCTGATATAAGTCTGCGACTAAATACATGGTATCAGATACCAGCTTGGTACACCGGCTAAGTCTGAAGAATAAGAAGGTGATATAAGTCTGCGACTAAATACATGGTATCAGATATCGGCTTGGTACACCGGCTAAGTCTGAAGAATAATAAGGTGATATAAGTCTGCGACTAAATACATGGTATCAGAAACCGGCTTGGTACAGCGGCTATTTCTGAAGAATAAGAAGGTGATATAAGTCTGCGACTAAATACATGGTATCAGATACTGGCTTGGTACAGCGGCTAAGTCTGAATAATAATTCAGTGATATCAGTCTGCTACTAAATACATGGTATCAGATACCTTCTTGGTACAGCGACTAAGTCTGAGGAATAATAAGGTGATATAAGTCTGCGACTAAATACATGGCATTAGATACTGTCTTGGTACATCCGTTTAGTCTGAAGAATAATTAGGTGATATAAGTCTGCGGCTAAATACATGGTATCAGATACCGGCTTGGTACAGCGGCTAAGTCTGAAGAATAATAAGGCGATATAAGTCTGCGACTAAATACATGGTATCAGATAATGGCTTGGTACACCGGCTAAGTCTGAATTATAATAAGTGATATAAGTCTGTAACTAAATACATGGTATGCTGACTTTGAACTATTACAACCAGAAGAAGGGCCACGTGAGTGGTAGTCTGCATGAATGAATTTGTTCTCCTGATTCTGATCTACACATACATGTTAACATTTCTTCCGTCCGCCGAGGCATTCTCGATCTATGAATCATTGAATATTGAGCAAAGCCAATAAATTGAAAAAAATCCTGGAAACAGCCATTATGCTTACTTTGAACTCTTACAACCTTGAGAAGGGGTATCTCAGGCGTAGTCTGTATAAATGAGCTCGTAGTCCCCATTCCGATCTACACGTACATGTAAACCTTTTTTCTCTACGCCGAGGCGTTGCCGAACTACATAGTTCCAAAGTATTGTAAATTGGAAAAATAACTTAGCAAATTTTCATGTCGAGTCGGAAACAGCCATTGTGCTAACTTTGAAGTCTTACAACCTGGAGAAGGGGTACCTCAGGCGTAGTCTGTATACATGAGCATGTAGTCCCCATTCCAATCTACACGTACATATAAATTTTTTGTCTGTACGCCGAGGCGTTGCCGAGCTACACAATTCCAAAGTAGGCTATGTCATGGAAATTTCAAACTTATTCCAAACTTTGTTATTTCCCTTGTTGAATACTCTCCCTTGAAAAAAGAAGTTCGGTAAAATTTACTAAAAATAGTAACAATATCCTACGCCAGGGTTGGTAAAAAGGCAACCCTAACCTAAGTACACACCAACCCTAAGCAAAATATACATCCGCTAGGGTTAGAACGCTAACGCTAATGCCAAATCGCCTATACCCTAACCCTAACCCTAACCCTAACCCTAACCCTAACCCTAAATACATGGTATCAAGTATCAGCTTGATACACCGGCTAAGTATGAAGAAAAATAAGGTGATATTAGTCTGGGACTAAATAGATGGTATCAGATACTGGCTTGGTACAGCAGCTAAGTGTGAAGAATAAGAAGGTGGTATAAGTCTGTGACTTAACACATGGTATCAGATACTGGCTTGGTACACCGGCTAAGTCTGAAGAATAATAAGGTATATAAGTCTTCGGTTAAATACATAGTATCAGATGCCGGCATGGTAGAGCGGCTAAGTCTGAAGAATAAGAAGGTGATATAAGTCTGCGACTAAATACATGGTATCAGATACTAGCTTGGTACACCGGCTAAGTCTGAAGAATAATAAAGTGATATAAGTCTGTGACTAAATACATGGTATCAGATACCGGCTTGGTACACCGGCTAAGTCTGATGAATAACAAGGTGATATAAGTCTGCGTCTACCTACATGGTATCAGATACCGGCTTGGTACAGCGGCTAAGTCTGAACAATAATTAGGCGTTATAAGTCTGTGGCTAAATACATGGTATCAGATACCGGCTTGGTACAGCGGCTAAGTCTGAAGAATAAGAAGGCGATATAAGTCTGTGACTCAATACATGGTATCAGATACCGGCTTGGTACAGCTGCTAAGTCTGAAGAATAATAAGCTGATATAAGTCTGCGACTAAATACATGGTATCAGATACCAGCTTGGTACACCGGCTAAGTCTGAAGAATAAGAAGGTGATATAAGTCTGCGACTAAATACATGGTATCAGATATCGGCTTGGTACACCGGCTAAGTCTGAAGAATAATAAGGTGATATAAGTCTGCGACTAAATACATGGTATCAGAAACCGGCTTGGTACAGCGGCTATTTCTGAAGAATAAGAAGGTGATATAAGTCTGCGACTAAATACATGGTATCAGATACTGGCTTGGTACAGCGGCTAAGTCTGAATAATAATTCAGTGATATCAGTCTGCTACTAAATACATGGTATCAGATACCTTCTTGGTACAGCGACTAAGTCTGAGGAATAATAAGGTGATATAAGTCTGCGACTAAATACATGGCATTAGATACTGTCTTGGTACATCCGTTTAGTCTGAAGAATAATTAGGTGATATAAGTCTGCGGCTAAATACATGGTATCAGATACCGGCTTGGTACAGCGGCTAAGTCTGAAGAATAATAAGGCGATATAAGTCTGCGACTAAATACATGGTATCAGATAATGGCTTGGTACACCGGCTAAGTCTGAATTATAATAAGTGATATAAGTCTGTAACTAAATACATGGTATGCTGACTTTGAACTATTACAACCAGAAGAAGGGCCACGTGAGTGGTAGTCTGCATGAATGAATTTGTTCTCCTGATTCTGATCTACACATACATGTTAACATTTCTTCCGTCCGCCGAGGCATTCTCGATCTATGAATCATTGAATATTGAGCAAAGCCAATAAATTGAAAAAAATCCTGGAAACAGCCATTATGCTTACTTTGAACTCTTACAACCTTGAGAAGGGGTATCTCAGGCGTAGTCTGTATAAATGAGCTCGTAGTCCCCATTCCGATCTACACGTACATGTAAACCTTTTTTCTCTACGCCGAGGCGTTGCCGAACTACATAGTTCCAAAGTATTGTAAATTGGAAAAATAACTTAGCAAATTTTCATGTCGAGTCGGAAACAGCCATTGTGCTAACTTTGAAGTCTTACAACCTGGAGAAGGGGTACCTCAGGCGTAGTCTGTATACATGAGCATGTAGTCCCCATTCCAATCTACACGTACATATAAATTTTTTGTCTGTACGCCGAGGCGTTGCCGAGCTACACAATTCCAAAGTAGGCTATGTCATGGAAATTTCAAACTTATTCCAAACTTTGTTATTTCCCTTGTTGAATACTCTCCCTTGAAAAAAGAAGTTCGGTAAAATTTACTAAAAATAGTAACAATATCCTACGCCAGGGTTGGTAAAAAGGCAACCCTAACCTAAGTACACACCAACCCTAAGCAAAATATACATCCGCTAGGGTTAGAACGCTAACGCTAATGCCAAATCGCCTATACCCTAACCCTAACCCTAACCCTAACCCTAACCCTAACCCTAAATACATGGTATCAAGTATCAGCTTGATACACCGGCTAAGTATGAAGAAAAATAAGGTGATATTAGTCTGGGACTAAATAGATGGTATCAGATACTGGCTTGGTACAGCAGCTAAGTGTGAAGAATAAGAAGGTGGTATAAGTCTGTGACTTAACACATGGTATCAGATACTGGCTTGGTACACCGGCTAAGTCTGAAGAATAATAAGGTATATAAGTCTTCGGTTAAATACATAGTATCAGATGCCGGCATGGTAGAGCGGCTAAGTCTGAAGAATAAGAAGGTGATATAAGTCTGCGACTAAATACATGGTATCAGATACTAGCTTGGTACACCGGCTAAGTCTGAAGAATAATAAAGTGATATAAGTCTGTGACTAAATACATGGTATCAGATACCGGCTTGGTACACCGGCTAAGTCTGATGAATAACAAGGTGATATAAGTCTGCGTCTACCTACATGGTATCAGATACCGGCTTGGTACAGCGGCTAAGTCTGAACAATAATTAGGCGTTATAAGTCTGTGGCTAAATACATGGTATCAGATACCGGCTTGGTACAGCGGCTAAGTCTGAAGAATAAGAAGGCGATATAAGTCTGTGACTCAATACATGGTATCAGATACCGGCTTGGTACAGCTGCTAAGTCTGAAGAATAATAAGCTGATATAAGTCTGCGACTAAATACATGGTATCAGATACCAGCTTGGTACACCGGCTAAGTCTGAAGAATAAGAAGGTGATATAAGTCTGCGACTAAATACATGGTATCAGATATCGGCTTGGTACACCGGCTAAGTCTGAAGAATAATAAGGTGATATAAGTCTGCGACTAAATACATGGTATCAGAAACCGGCTTGGTACAGCGGCTATTTCTGAAGAATAAGAAGGTGATATAAGTCTGCGACTAAATACATGGTATCAGATACTGGCTTGGTACAGCGGCTAAGTCTGAATAATAATTCAGTGATATCAGTCTGCTACTAAATACATGGTATCAGATACCTTCTTGGTACAGCGACTAAGTCTGAGGAATAATAAGGTGATATAAGTCTGCGACTAAATACATGGCATTAGATACTGTCTTGGTACATCCGTTTAGTCTGAAGAATAATTAGGTGATATAAGTCTGCGGCTAAATACATGGTATCAGATACCGGCTTGGTACAGCGGCTAAGTCTGAAGAATAATAAGGCGATATAAGTCTGCGACTAAATACATGGTATCAGATAATGGCTTGGTACACCGGCTAAGTCTGAATTATAATAAGTGATATAAGTCTGTAACTAAATACATGGTATGCTGACTTTGAACTATTACAACCAGAAGAAGGGCCACGTGAGTGGTAGTCTGCATGAATGAATTTGTTCTCCTGATTCTGATCTACACATACATGTTAACATTTCTTCCGTCCGCCGAGGCATTCTCGATCTATGAATCATTGAATATTGAGCAAAGCCAATAAATTGAAAAAAATCCTGGAAACAGCCATTATGCTTACTTTGAACTCTTACAACCTTGAGAAGGGGTATCTCAGGCGTAGTCTGTATACATGAGCTCGTAGTCCCCATTCCGATCTACACGTACATGTAAACCTTTTTTCTCTACGCCGAGGCGTTGCCGAACTACATAGTTCCAAAGTATTGTAAATTGGAAAAATAACTTAGCAAATTTTCATGTCGAGTCGGAAACAGCCATTGTGCTAACTTTGAAGTCTTACAACCTGGAGAAGGGGTACCTCAGGCGTAGTCTGTATACATGAGCATGTAGTCCCCATTCCAATCTACACGTACATATAAATTTTTTGTCTGTACGCCGAGGCGTTGCCGAGCTACACAATTCCAAAGTATGCTATGTCATGGAAATTTCAAACTTATTCCAAACTTTGTTATTTCCCTTGTTGAATACTCTCCCTTCAAAAAAGAAGTTCGGTAAAATTTACTAAAAATAGTAACAGTATCCTACGCCAGGGTTGGTAAAAAGGCAACCCTAACCTAAGTACACACCAACCCTAAGCAAAATATACATCCGCTAGGGTTAGAACGCTAACGCTAATGCCAAATCGCCTATACCCTAACCCTAAACCCTAACCCTAACCCTAACCCCAACCCTAACCCTAACCCTAACCCAAACCCCTAACCCTAACCCTAACCCTAACCCTAACCCTAACCCTAACCCAACCCTAACCCTAACCCTAACCCTAACCCTAACCCTAACCCTAAACCCTAACCCTAACCCTAACCCTAACCCTAACCCTAACCCTCAACCCCTTACCCTAACCCTAACCCTAACCCTAACACTTAACCTTAACCCTAACCCAACCCTAACCTTAACCCTAACCCTAACCCTAACCCTGACCCTAACCCTAATCCTAACCCTAGCTTTGGACAAAATTCTTGGACAAACCTCATTTCAACCCCTTACCCTAACCCTAACCCTAACACTTAACCTTAACCCTAACCCTAACCCAACCCTAACCCTAACCCTAACCCAACCCTAACCCTAACCCTAACCCTAACCCTGAACACCTAATACCTAACCAATAATATTCAAGCAATCTGCATCATTCCGCAACCGCAAGTAAGCAAATCACCTATACCCTAACCCTAACACAACCCCAACCCTAACCCTAACCCTAACCCTTAACCTTAACCCTAACCCTAACCCTTAACCCTAACCCTAACTCTTAACAACTAATACATTTCCAATAATATCCAAGCAATCCGCATCATTCCGCAAGCGCAAGTAAGCAAATCACCTATACCTAACCCAACCCTAACCCTAACCCAACCCTAATCCTAACCCTAACCCTAACCCTAACCTACACCGTCTAAGTCAGAAGAATAATAAGGTGATATAAGTCTTCGGTTAAATACATAGTATCAGATGCCGGCTTGGTAGAGCGGCTAAGTCTGAAGAATAAGAAGGTGATATAAGTCTGCGACTAAATACATGGTATCAGATACTAGCTTGGTACACCGGCTAAGTCTGAAGAATAATAAGGTGATATAAGTCTTCGGCTAAATACATAGTATCAGATGCCGGCTTGGTAGAGCGGCTAAGTCTAAAGAATAAAAGGTGATATAAGTCTGCGACTAAATACATGGTATCAGATACTGGCTTGGTACACCGGCTAAGTCTGAAGAATAATAAGGTGATATAAGTCTTCGGCTAAATACATAGTATCAGATGCTGGCTTGGTAGAGCGGCTAAGTCTGAAGAATAATAAGGTGATATAAGTCTGCGACTAAATACATGGTATCAGTTACCAGGCTTGATACACTGGCTAAGTCTGAAGAATAATAAGGTGATATAAGTCTGTGACTAAATACATGGTATCAGGTACCAGCTTGATACACCGGCTAAGTCTGAAGAACAATAAGGTGATATAAGTCTGCGACTAAATACATGGTATCAGATACCGGCTTGGTACAGCTGCTAAGTCTGAAGAATAATAAGATGATATAAGTATGCGACTAAATACATGGTATCAGATACCAGCTTGGTACACCGGCTAAGTCTGAAGAATAAGAAGGTGATATAAGTCTGCGACTAAATACATGGTATCAGATATCGGCTTGGTACACCGGCTAAGTCTGAAGAATAATAAGGTGATATAAGTCTGTGACTAAATACATGGTATCAGAAACCGGCTTGGTACAGCGGCTATTTCTGAAGAATAAGAAGGTGATATAAGTCTGCGACTAAATACATGGTATCAGATACCGGCTTGGTACAGCGGCTAAGTCTGAATAATAATTCAGTGATATCAGTCTGCTACTAAATACATGGTATCAGATACCTTCTTGGTACAGCGACTAAGTCTGAAGAATATTAAGGTGATATAAGTCTGCGACTAAGTACATGGCATTAGATACTGTCTTGGTACAGCGGTTTAGTCTGAAGAACAATTAGGTGATATAAGTCTGCGGCTAAATACATGGTATCAGATAACGGCTTGGTACAGCGGCTAAGTCTGAAGAATAATAAGGCGATATAAGTCTGCGACTAAATACATGGTATCAGATACCGGCTTGGTACACCGGCTAAGTCTGAATAATAATATGTGATATAAGTCTGTAACTAAATACATGGTATGCTGACTTTGAACTATTACAACCAGAAGAAGGACCACGTGAGTGGTAGTCTGCATAAATGAATTTGTTCTCCTGATTCTGATCTACACATACATGTAAACATTTCTTCCGTCCGCCGAGGCATTCTCGATCTATGAATCATTGAATATTGAGCAAAGCCAATAAATTGAAAAAATCCTGGAAACAGCCATTTTGCTTACTTTGAACTCTTACAACCTTGAGAAGGGGTATCTCAGGCGTAGTCTGTATACATGAGCTCGTAGTCCCCATTCCGATCTACACGTACATGTAAACCTTTTTTCTCTACGCCGAGGCGTTGCCGAACTACATAGTTCCAAAGTATTGCAAATTGGAAAAATAACTTAGCAAATTTTCATGTCGAGTCGTAAACAGCCATTATGCTAACTTTGAAGTCTTACAACCTGGAGAAGGGGTACCTCAGGCGTAGTCTGTATACATGAGCATGTAGTCCCCATTCCAATCTACACGTACATATAAATTTTTTGTCTGTACTCCGAGGCGTTGCCGAGCTACACAATTCCAAAGTAGGCTATGTCATGGAAATTTCAAACTTATTCCAAACTTTGTTATTTCCCTTGTTGAATAGTCTCCCTTGAAAAAAGAAGTTCGGTAAAATTTACTAAAAATAGTAACAATATCCTACGCCAGGGTTGGTAAAAAGGCAACCCTAACCTAAGTACACACCAACCCTAAGCAAAATATACATCCGCTAGGGTTAGAACGTTAACGTTAATGCCAAATCGCCTATACCCTAACCCTAACCTTCTAACCCTCTAACCCTAACCCTGACCCTAACCCTAATCCTAACCCTAGCTTTGGACAAAATTCTTGGACAAACCTCGTTTCAACCCCTTACCCTAACCCTAACCCTAACCCTAACACTTAACCTTAACCCTAACCCAACCCTAACCCTAACCCTAACCCTAACCCTGACCCTAACCCTAATCCTAACCCTAGCTTTGGACAAAATTCTTGGACAAACCTCATTTCAACCCCTTACCCTAACCCTAACCCTAACCCTAACACTTAACCTTAACCCTAACCCTAACCCAACCCTAACCCTAACCCTAACCCAACCCTAACCCTAACCCTAACCCTAACCCTGAACACCTAATACCTAACCAATAATATTCAAGCAATCTGCATCATTCCGCAACCGCAAGTAAGCAAATCACCTATACCCTAACCCTAACACAACCCCAACCCTAACCCTAACCCTAACCCTTAACCTTAACCCTAACCCTAACCCTTAACCCTAACCCTAACTCTTAACAACTAATACCTTTCCAATAATATCCAAGCAATCCGCATCATTCCGCAAGCGCAAGTAAGCAAATCACCTATACCTAACCCAACCCTAACCCTAACCCAACCCTAATCCTAACCCTAACCCTAACCCTAACCTACACCGTCTAAGTCAGAAGAATAATAAGGTGATATAAGTCTTCGGTTAAATACATAGTATCAGATGCCGGCTTGGTAGAGCGGCTAAGTCTGAAGAATAAGAAGGTGATATAAGTCTGCGACTAAATACATGGTATCAGATACTAGCTTGGTACACCGGCTAAGTCTGAAGAATAATAAGGTGATATAAGTCTTCGGCTAAATACATAGTATCAGATGCCGGCTTGGTAGAGCGGCTAAGTCTAAAGAATAAAAGGTGATATAAGTCTGCGACTAAATACATGGTATCAGATACTGGCTTGGTACACCGGCTAAGTCTGAAGAATAATAAGGTGATATAAGTCTTCGGCTAAATACATAGTATCAGATGCTGGCTTGGTAGAGCGGCTAAGTCTGAAGAATAATAAGGTGATATAAGTCTGCGACTAAATACATGGTATCAGTTACCAGGCTTGATACACTGGCTAAGTCTGAAGAATAATAAGGTGATATAAGTCTGTGACTAAATACATGGTATCAGGTACCAGCTTGATACACCGGCTAAGTCTGAAGAACAATAAGGTGATATAAGTCTGCGACTAAATACATGGTATCAGATACCGGCTTGGTACAGCTGCTAAGTCTGAAGAATAATAAGATGATATAAGTATGCGACTAAATACATGGTATCAGATACCAGCTTGGTACACCGGCTAAGTCTGAAGAATAAGAAGGTGATATAAGTCTGCGACTAAATACATGGTATCAGATATCGGCTTGGTACACCGGCTAAGTCTGAAGAATAATAAGGTGATATAAGTCTGTGACTAAATACATGGTATCAGAAACCGGCTTGGTACAGCGGCTATTTCTGAAGAATAAGAAGGTGATATAAGTCTGCGACTAAATACATGGTATCAGATACCGGCTTGGTACAGCGGCTAAGTCTGAATAATAATTCAGTGATATCAGTCTGCTACTAAATACATGGTATCAGATACCTTCTTGGTACAGCGACTAAGTCTGAAGAATATTAAGGTGATATAAGTCTGCGACTAAATACATGGCATTAGATACTGTCTTGGTACAGCGGTTTAGTCTGAAGAACAATTAGGTGATATAAGTCTGCGGCTAAATACATGGTATCAGATAACGGCTTGGTACAGCGGCTAAGTCTGAAGAATAATAAGGCGATATAAGTCTGCGACTAAATACATGGTATCAGATACCGGCTTGGTACACCGGCTAAGTCTGAATAATAATATGTGATATAAGTCTGTAACTAAATACATGGTATGCTGACTTTGAACTATTACAACCAGAAGAAGGACCACGTGAGTGGTAGTCTGCATAAATGAATTTGTTCTCCTGATTCTGATCTACACATACATGTAAACATTTCTTCCGTCCGCCGAGGCATTCTCGATCTATGAATCATTGAATATTGAGCAAAGCCAATAAATTGAAAAAATCCTGGAAACAGCCATTTTGCTTACTTTGAACTCTTACAACCTTGAGAAGGGGTATCTCAGGCGTAGTCTGTATACATGAGCTCGTAGTCCCCATTCCGATCTACACGTACATGTAAACCTTTTTTCTCTACGCCGAGGCGTTGCCGAACTACATAGTTCCAAAGTATTGCAAATTGGAAAAATAACTTAGCAAATTTTCATGTCGAGTCGTAAACAGCCATTATGCTAACTTTGAAGTCTTACAACCTGGAGAAGGGGTACCTCAGGCGTAGTCTGTATACATGAGCATGTAGTCCCCATTCCAATCTACACGTACATATAAATTTTTTGTCTGTACTCCGAGGCGTTGCCGAGCTACACAATTCCAAAGTAGGCTATGTCATGGAAATTTCAAACTTATTCCAAACTTTGTTATTTCCCTTGTTGAATAGTCTCCCTTGAAAAAAGAAGTTCGGTAAAATTTACTAAAAATAGTAACAATATCCTACGCCAGGGTTGGTAAAAAGGCAACCCTAACCTAAGTACACACCAACCCTAAGCAAAATATACATCCGCTAGGGTTAGAACGTTAACGTTAATGCCAAATCGCCTATACCCTAACCCTAACCCTAACCCTAACCCTAACCCCTAACCCTAACCCTAACCCTAACCCTAACCTCAATATACCCTTATTCCCTAACCCTAACCCTAACCCTAACCCCTAACCCTAACCCTAACCCTAACCCCTAACCCTAACCCTAACCCTAACCCCTAACCCTAACCCTAACCCTAACCCTAACCCTAAACCCTAACCCTAACCCTAACCCTAACCCCTAACCCTAACCCTAACCCTAACCCTAACCCAACCCTAACCCTAACCCTAACCCTAACCCTAACCCAACCCTAACCCTAACCCTAACCCTAACCCTAACCTCTAACCCTAACCCTAACCCTAACCTCTAACCCTAACCCTAACCTAACCCTAACCCTAACCCTAACCTCTAACCCTAACCTAACCCTAACCCTAACCCTAACCCTTACCCTAACCCTAACCCTAACCCTAGGGTCAACCCTAAAGGACCCTAAACCTGACCTTGACCCTTAGGGTCAACCCTAAGGGTCAAGGTCAGGTTTTAGGGTCAACCCTAGGGTCAACCCTAAGGGTCAAGGTCAGGTTTAGGGTCAACCCTAGGGTCAACCCTAAGGGTCAAGGTCAGGTTTAGGGTCAGTTAGGGTCAACCCTAGGGTCAACCCTAAGGGTCAAGGTCAGGTTTAGGGTCAACCCTAGGGTCAACCCTCATGGTGAGGGTCATCAAAATAACTTAGAATATTTACATGTTCAGTAAAAAATTGCCGGTATGCTAACTTAGAGCTCTTATAACTAGAAGAAGGGGCATGTGAGTCATAGTCTGAATTATATTAAATTTGTAGTCTGGACGCTGGCCTACAACATACTTCTTACAGACTTAAAATCGCATAGAAAATGAAGGAGTTATTAAACATCGAAGTTGGACAAAGACCATTAATCAACAAAATAACTTTGAAAATTCTATGTTCAGTAGACACTAAATACGACTAAATACTTGGTATCCGATACCATATTAGTACAACGAACAAGTCTGAAGAAAGATAAGATGGTATAAGTCTTCGACTAAACATTTGGTATCAGATACCGCATTGGAACAGCGGCCAAGTCAGAAGAATGATAAGGTGATATAAGTCTGCGACTAAATGCATGGTATCAGATATACAGTGGTCAAGTCTGACATATAATATGTATGCGTTTCAATACTTGGTATCAGATACCGGATTCATACGGTACCCAAGTCTGAAGAATAATTAGGTAGTATAAGTGAGCGGCTAATTATATGGTATCAGATACCGGCTTGGAACAGCGGCTAAGTCTGTAGAATAATAAGGTGATATAAGTCTGCGACTAAATACATGGTATCAGATACTGGCTTGCTCCAGTGCCTAAGTCTGAAGAATAATACGGTGATTAAAGTCTGCGACTAAATACATGGTATCAGATACCGGCTTGCTCCAGTGCCTAAGTCTGAAGAATAATACGGTGATTAAAGTCTGCGAAAAAATACTTGGAATCAGATACCGGCCTGGTACAGCGGTCAAGTCTGACATATAATATGTGTGGGTTTCAATACTTGGTATCAGATTCCGGATCCATACGGTGCCCAAGTCTGAAGGATAATTAGGTAGTATAAGTCAGCGGCTAAATATATGGCATCAGATACCGGTTTGGTACAGCAACCAAGTCTGTAGAATAATAAGTGGATATAAGTCTGCGACTAAATACATGGTATCAGATACCGGCTTGGTACAGTGCCCAAGTCTGAAGAATAATATGGTGATTAAAGTCTGTCACAATAATTAGGTAGTATAAGTCAGCGGCTAAATATATGGTATCAGATACCCGCTTGGTACAGCGGCCAAGTCTGTAGAATAATAAGGCGATATGAGTCTGCGACTAAATACATGGTATCAGATACCGGCTTTGTACAGTGCGTAAGTCTGAAGAATAATACCGCGATTAAAGTCTGCGACTAAATACATCGTATCAGATACCGGCTCTGTACAACGGCTAAGTCTGAAGAATAATAAGGTGATATAAGTCTGCGAAAAAATACTTGGAATCAGATACAGGCTTGGTACAGCGGTCAAGTCTGTCATATAATATGTTTGCGTTTCAATACTTGGTATCAGATACCGGTTTCATACAGCACCCAATTTTGAAGAAAAATTAAGTGGTATAAGTCTGCGGCTAAATACATGGCATCAGATACCGGTTTGGTAAAGCGGCCAAGTCTGAAGAATAAACTGGTTGATATAAGTCTGCAGCTAAATACATGGTAGCAGATACCGTCTTGGTACAGCGGCCAAGTCTCAAGAATAATAAGTTGATGTAAGTCTGCGGCTAAGTACATAGTATCAGATACAGGCTTGGTACAGCGCCTAAGTCTGAAAAATAATAGAAGAGAGTTTCTCATACTAAATATTTATCCGCAGCCTTATTCCACCTTGTTAGTCTTCAGACTTGACCGCTGTACCAAGCTGGTATCTGAGGGTTGAGGGTTAGGTTTAGGGTTGGGTTGAGTGTTGAGGGTTGGTTTGAGGGTTGGGTTGAGGGTTGGTTTGAGGGTTCAATGTTGGGTTAATGAGTGAGGATTGAGGGATAGGGTCATTAAAATAACTTAGAATATTTGCATGTTCAGTGAAAAATAGCCATCATGCTAACTTTGAGCTCTTATAACTAGAAGAAGGGGCGTGTGAGTCATAGTCTGAATTATAAAATTTGTAGTCTGGACTCCGGCCTACAACATACTTTTTACAGACTTAAAATCATATAGAAAATGAAGGAGTTATTAAACATCGAAATTGGACAAGGACCATTAATCAACAAAATAACTTAGAAAATTCTATGCTAAGTAGATAACAGCGATCATGCCATATTAGAGCTCTTACAACCAGAAAAAGAAGCACGTGAGTGGTACTCTGTATGAAAGAACTTAAAGTCCGGACTCTGGTCTACACATACATGTAAACATCACTTAGTACACCGAGGCGTTCTCGACCTATTACGCATTGAATATTGAACAAGGGCATCACATTGTCAAAATTACTTAGAAGATTTTCATGTCTGCATTGAAACAGTCATTACTCTACTTTTGAACTCTTTCTGCCAGGAGAACAGGTGCGTGAGTCGAAGTCTCTTTACACGAATTTGTAGTCCGGACTACCATCTACACAAACATGTCAACATCTCTTCCGTACGCCCAGGCATATTCGATCTACACAGGTTCAAAGTACGCTATGACGCGGAAAATATAAAATAAAAAATCAAGGGAGATTAATCATGTAAAAGCGTTGCCGGTTTAAAGAAGTTCCGGCAACCTAATAACAGACCCTAGCGTAGGCAAATATTATAATAATAATATAAGGAAAGGGTCAACCCTATCGCCAACCCTCAGCCAAATAATTACTCAATAATGTACACATCCGCCAATCGTCGTACCTCAATATACCCTTATTCCCTAACCCTAACCCTAACCCTAACCCTAACCCTAAACCCTAACCCTAACCCTAACCCTAACCCTAACCCCTAACCCTAACCCTAACCCCTAACCCTGACCCCAACCATAACCCAACCCCTACCCCAACCCTAACCCTAACCCTAACCCCAACCCTAACCCCAACCCTAACCCTAACCCTAACCTAACCCTTACCCTAACCCTTTGGACTGGTTTTGCTTGTTCAACCAATGATTAAGCATAGTTTTGCACTGGTTTTGCTAACCCGAACAAGTCTGAAGAAAGATAAGATGGTATAAGTCTTCGACTAAATACTTCGTATCAGATACCGCATTGAAACAGCAACCAAGTATGAAGAATAATAAGGTGATATAAGTCTGCGACTAAATGCATGGTATCAGATATACAGCGGTCAAGTCTGACATATAATATGTATGCGTTTCAATACTTGGTATCAGATATCGGATTCATACGGTGCCCAAGGCTGAAGAATAATTAGGTAGTATAAGTAAGCGGCTAAATACATGGTATTAGGTACCAGCTTGGTACAGTGGCAAAGTCTGAAGAATAATAAGGTGATATAAGTCTGCAGCTAAATACATTGTATCGGATACTGGCTTGGTACAGTGGCCAAGTCCATAGAATAATAAGACAATATAAGTCTGAGACAAAATACATGCTATCAAATACCAGCTTGGTACAGCCGCTAGGTCTGAAGAATAATAATGTCATTTATGTCTGCAAATAAATACTTGGAATCAGATACCGGCTTGGTACAGGGTAAAGTCTGACATATAATATGTTTGCGTTTCAATACTTTGTATCAGGTACCGGATTCATACAACACGCAAGTTTGAAGAATAATTAGGTGGAATAATTCTGGGCCTAAATACTTGGAATCAGCTACCGGCTTGGTTCAGCGGCCAAGTGTGTAGAATAATAAGACAGTTTAAGTTCTCAACCCAAAATAAAATCCCCCAACCCTCATCAATTTCTACGTTACCCTGTGTACGATACGATTTTGTATAACTTAAATGGGGTTTAGGTCAAGGAAGTCAGGGTTGGGGAATATTATTTTGTAATTGTATAGAGAAATGTCTGATAATTCTTAACCCCAAATAAAATTCCCCAACCCTGATAGTTATCTACGTTACCCTGTATATGATAACATTTTTAATACCCAAGAAGGTGTTAAGGTCATCGAAGCCTCGGTTGGGAATTTTATTTTATGCTCACATAGAGATACGTCTCAAAGTTCTCAACCCCAAATAAAATCCCCCAACCCTTTTCAATTTCTACGTTACCCTGTGTACGATACCATATTGTATAAATTATATAGGGTTTAGGTCAAGGAAGTCAGGGTTGGGGAACATTATTTTATAATTGTATTGAGAAACTTCTGACAATTCTTAACCCCAGATAAAATTACCCAACCCTGATGGTTATCTACGTTACCCTGTATATGATACCATTTTGTATAAATTATATGGGGTTTAGGTCAAGGAAGTCAGGGTTGGGGAATATTATTTTGTAATTGTATAGAGAAATGTCTGATAATTCTTAACCCCAAATAAAATTCCCCAACCCTGATAGTTATCTACGTTACCCTGTATATGATAACATTTTTAATACCCAAGAAGGTGTTAAGGTCATCGAAGCCTCGGTTGGGAATTTTATTTTATGCTCACATAGAGATACGTCTCAAAGTTCTCAACCCCAAATAAAATCCCCCAACCCTTTTCAATTTCTACGTTACCCTGTGTACGATACCATATTGTATAAATTATATAGGGTTTAGGTCAAGGAAGTCAGGGTTGGGGAACATTATTTTATAATTGTATTGAGAAACTTCTGACAATTCTTAACCCCAGATAAAATTACCCAACCCTGATGGTTATCTACGTTACCCTGTATATGATACCATTTTGTATAAATTATATGGGGTTTAGGTCAAGGAAGTCAGGGTTGGGGAATATTATTTTATAATTGTATTGAGGAACTTCTGACAATTCTTTACCCCCAATAAAATTCCCCAACCCTGATGGTTATCTACGTTACCCTGTTCAGATACCATTTTTCATACCCAACATGGTGTTTATATCATAGAAGCCTCGGTTCAGGAATTTTCTTTTATGCTAACATAGAGAAACGTCTCAAAGTTCTCAACCACAAATAAAATTCCCCGACCCTCATAAAAGTCTACGTTACCCTGTATATGGTACCATTTTGTATAACTTATATGGGGTTTAGGTCAAGGAAGCCAGAGTTGGGGAATATTATAATATAATTGTATTGAGAAACTTCTGTCAATTCTTTACCCAAAATAAAATTCCCCAACCCTGATGGTTATCTACGTTACCCCGTTTATGATACCATTTTTCATACCAAAGATGGTGTTTATGTCATACAAGCCTCTGTTCAGGAATTTTCCTTTATGCTTACATAGAGAAACGTCTCAAAGTTCTGGCTTGGTACAGTGGCTAAGTCTGAAGAATAAGAATGTTGTATAAGTCTGCGACTAAATACATAGTATCAGATACCGGTTTGGTACAGCCGCTAAGTCTGAAGAATAATAAGGTGATATAAGTCTGCGACTAAATGCGTGGTATCAGATACCGGCTTGGTACAGCTGCTAAGTCTGAAGAATTAGAAAGTGATTTAAGTCTGCGAATAAATACTTGGAATCAGATACCAGCTTGGTACAACGGTCAAGTCTGACATATAATATGTTTGCATTTCAATACTTTGTATCAAATACCGGATTCATATGGGACTTAAGTTTGAAGAATAATTAGGTGGTATAAGTGGCTAAATAGTTGGAATCAGCTACTGGCTTGGTTCAGCATCCAAATGTGAAGAATAATAAGGCTGTTTAAGTCTGCGTCCAAATACTTAAAAATCACATATCAGCTTTGTACAGCAGCCAAGTAATAAGAATAATATGGCATGAAACAGGCATTATGCCAATTTTGAACTATTACAACCAGAAGAAGGGGCACGTGAGTCGCAGTCTGTATGAATGAACTTGTAGTCCGGATTCCAGTCTACACATACATGTAAACATTTCTTCCGTACGCCAAGGCATTCTGGATCTTTGAAACATTGAATATTGAACAAAGTCAATAAATTGGAACCCCTCATTATGCTAACTTTGAACTATTACAACCAGAAGAAGGGACACGTAAGTCGTAGTCTTTATAAAAAGAACTTGTTGTCCGGATTCTGATCTACACATACATGTTAACAATTCTTCCGTACGACAAGGCATTCTCGATCTATTAAACATTGAATATTGAGCAAAGCTTATAAATTGAAAAAAAATCCCGGAAAAAGCTATTATGCTAACTTTGAACTCTTACAACCTGGAGAAGGGGTACCTCAGGTGTAGTCTGTATATATGAGCGCGTAGTCCCCATTCCGATCTACACCTACATGTAAACATTTTGTTCGTACGCCGAGGCGTTGCCGAACTACACAGTTCCAAAGTATTGTAAATTGGAAAAATAACTTAGCAAATTTTCATGTAGTGTCGGAAACGGCCATTATGCTAACTTTGAAGTCTTACAACCTAGAGAAGGGGTACCTCAGGCGTAGTCTGTATACATGAGCATGTAGTCCCCATTCCGATCTACAAGTACATGTAAACATTTTGTCCGTACGCCGAGGCGTTGCCGAGCTACACATTTCCAAAGAAGGCTATGTCTCACCCTAAGGAAATGAACAAGTTTGGCCATCTCAATTTGGCCATCTTCGTACTCCAGCTTATACCCTAACCCTAACCCTAACCCTTAACCCTAACCCTAACCCTAACCCTAACCCTAACCCTAACCCTACCCTAACCCTAACCCTAATTATGATCTTTTAGGAACAGAACACCATTGTTACAGGGTTTAAGCATTTACTATGTTGGTTTTAGGGTGATTGGGCCCAAACTTTCACAGTTCATAGATGACCTTGACCTTTCACCATTTCAGGCGAAAAGGGGCCTTAATTATGACAAATCTGGGATTTTTGGACCAATTTCGAAAAATCCGAAAATGGACCCTTCTCGACTTATTTTTTAGGGTTTTAGATCGGTATTTTCACCTTTTCTGGCTAGCAAAATTTGTTTCCTAACCCTGTTAACAAATCCCTAAACCCTGGGGGGGCTACCCCTTAAGACATCACTTTTTGACTTTTTGTCCTCTTCTACCCATATCAAGCTAGACAACGTTTCAGCTGAACTCGAAACATGCAAACATATAGATCCCAAAGTTGGTAGGTTGTGAGTGTCTGATCAGATTAAAGTACTTGATAAAAGAATAAAAACGCACTAAAGCTTTTTCAGCTGAAGCTAATCTAACCTGAAAAAACTGACCTTGAACTTTGGACTTAATCATAACCGAAATGGTGTTCTGTTCCTGCTTGTCATAGCAAACCCTGCGTTTGATCAGCAATCCGGACTCTTTATCTTTGATGGATTTTCATGCAGATAAGCTGAAAATGTAGGAAGTTAATCAAATTTATATCCTATGTAAAAAAATGGTAAAATTTGTCACCATAAAATGCTAACCCTAGGGACGCAAAATTTACTTAGGGTTAGCTTAGGGTTATGGGTGTCAATATTTTTGTTCTAATAATTTCCTACAAACGTTTAAATTTCACAAACAAAGTTAATGTTCACGTTAAGGGATCATTAATCTCACGATAGATATAGGTGGCCAGGACCTGCTCGCAAGTTTAAATATTTTTTTTCGTGGTTGAAAATGGCCAAAAACTTAGGAACAGAACACCATTGGCATAACATATAGGGAAACTATAATCCAATTTTTTGGATTCCTAGTTTATGTTGAGAAAAGCTTTTATGCGTGATTCAATGACCATTGGTAATGTTTAAATTTTGACATAAAGATTTTTTAAAAAATGCCTCACATAAAATATTTTTCGCGATTTTTTCTATTTTTGGGTACCCCTAAACTACCTATGATAACTGTCTAACGCGACCGAATTATTTCAATTGCTTGCTATATACTTTGATACAAATGACTCAAAAATGTTGCCATGTATCCAAATTGATAAAAAACTAAAAATTAAAAATTTTAAAAATTTTTGAAAATTTTGAATTTTTGACAATTTTAAAAATATATTTTGGACTTGTATTTTTCCAACTTTTTAACAGGGTTAAGTCCTTTAACATATCCCCTATTCATGCCGAAAAGGACATAAGAATATCTTTAACCGCTGATTTTTGAGAATTTTTTTAAATCGGGACCTAAAACCTGCATGTAAAAAACGACCCCATTTTTAACATTTTTTTACATAGTATTCTGATGGCTCAGAAATAATCTTTTGGTGTTGCTTGACTGTTTAGTGTTATGTGAGGCTGCAGTATACTCCGTTTGTCTCCCATCGGCCTGGTCATAAAATGGCGGCATGTCAAAATGAAGGTCCCTCCCTGATTTTGAAAATTAAAAAAAAATATTTTTGGTCAAAATTAAGAGCTGGGGCGAGTTTTGGGTAAGGTTTTGAACCTGAATAATCATTTTCTGAAGTTTCGTGAAGATATCTCACGATTTGGCGATTTTATGATATTTTGAAATTTTAGCACTTTTGAAAATGCAAAACATAGGCATGTCTTCGAACCATTGCCACGCCCATTAATTTTGATGTTTTTTAATATTTTTTTCTTTAAGTATGTAGAGGAAGGATAGTTCTAGAACGCAAGGTACGTCCGCAGGCCGAGCTCTCAAAATTATGAGATTTATTAACAAACAAATGCATGGTGTTCTGTTCCTAAAACCCAGGGAAATTTTGTCGTGACAAAGTACGGTGTTTAACTATATTTGATCATTTATTCCGACCGTTTGGGACTTTATATCTGTATGGTTTGATTATATATTAATAATTTGTACTATAAGGATGACAATACATAAAATTTAATCAGAAAAAAACTCAAGGTTGAGGGAGAAAATTTTGTCTACTTTTCGGGTCTAGACGTTCTTTTTGTGATTTTGAGCGAAAAATAACTAAGTCAGATTAAATTTTTTCGACTTTCGGATTATTGCCAAAGCCACATGCTGCCTTACTGGGGGATTGTTTTTATATTGTATTAATGTTAATACCCTGAAGTATTTAGAATTGTAATACGTCTGTCGTAGGTAAGCATATATACCCGAAAATTGTGCTATATATTCCAGGGCTTAGATGGTGTTCAGTTCCTAAAAACTTTTTTTGGAGACGACTTTAAGACCCTAGTATCAGACTAACACTCTCTTGCCAGAACAAATCTTTATATGGTTTAAAAGTTGATACCATGAAGTGCTTAGAATTCTAATATGCCTCTCGTAAGTATGCATTTTCTACCCCAAAATAATACTTATATTCCAGGGTTTAGATGGTGTTCTGTTCCTAAAAAAATCGTGACATGTGAGATGTTTGACTTCCAGTACTGGAAACAAATTTCATGCTACAAGGTATTTGCAGGCATTTTTATTAAGTCTAAGGCACATACTTTAAGGTCTTATAAGTATATTATCTATATCTGGAATCAAATAACAGATGGTGGGGGCAAAATATTGACCAAATCAGCAAAAAATAATTCTAAGTCCGAACATTTTGTTCCAGACTTAAAGACCATGTATCCTACTTATGCTACCTTATTAGAGAAATGTCATGCTATGGTTAAAAAGTTAATACCTTGAAGCATTCAATATCGTAATACGCCTGCCTATCTATCACAAAAAAGACATATATACTCTATCGTAATGTTATATATTACAGGGTTTAAATGGTGTTCTGTTCCTAAAAATGTATTTGGTGAGGACTTTTGGACCCTAGTATATGCCTAAAACTGCTTTACTGGAGAAATGTATTTCTATGGTTTAAAAGTTTATACTTTCAAGAATTAAGCATCGTAATACGCCTACCTAAAGTAAGCAAATCGATATGAAAAAAATGATATATATTCCAGGGTTTAGATGGTGTTCTGTTCCTAAAAAAACATGATATGTGAGATGTTCGACTTCAAGTAGTGGAATCAAATTTCATGCTAGAAGGTGTTTGCAGGCATTGTTATAAAGTCTAAGGCACATACTATAAGGTCTTATAAGTATATTATCTACATCTAAAATCAAATTACAGAAACATGGGGCGAAACATTGGCAAAAACAGCAAAATCAAAAATTCTAAGTCCGAATTTTTTTGTCCAGTCTTAAAAACCATGTATCACACTAATGCTACCTTACTAGAGAAATGTAATTATATGGTTTAAAAGTTAATACCTTGAAGCATTCACTATCGTAATACGCCTGCCTATCTATCATAAAAAAGACATATATACCCCATCATAATGTTATATATTACAGGGTTTAAATGGTGTTCTGTTCCTAAAAAATGTTTTTGGTGCCGACTTTAGGACATTAGTATATGCCTAACACTACTTTACTGGAGAAATGTATTTCTATGGTTTAAATGTTTATACTGTCAAGAATGAAGCACCGTAATACGCCAACCTAAAGTAAGCATATCGATATGAAAAACATGATATATATTCCAGGGCTTAAATGGTGTTCTATTCCTAAAAAAAACATGATATGTGAGATGTTCGACTTCCAGTACTGGAGATACATGTTATGCTAGAAGGTGTTTGCAGGCATTGTTATAAAGTCTAAGGCACATACTTTAAGGTCTTATAAGTATATTACCTACATCTATAAACAAATTACAGATACTGGGGCAAAACATTGATAAAAACAGCAAAAACAAAAATTCTAAGTCCGCAATTTTTGGTCCAGACTTAAAGACCATGTATCACACTTATGCTACCTTGCTAGAGAAATGTCATTCTATGGTTTAAAAGTTAATACCTCGGAGCATTCATTATCGTATTACGCCTGCCTATCTATCACAAAAAAAGACATATATACCCTATCATAATGTTATATATTACAGGGTTTAAATGGTGTTCTGTTCCTAAACAAATGTTTTTGGTGACGACTTTAGGACCCTAGTATATGCCTAACACTGCTTTACTGGAGAAATGTATTTCTATGGTTTAAAAAGTTATACTTTCAAGAATTAAGCACCGTAATACCCCTACCTTAAGTAAGCATATCGATATGAAAAAAATGATATATATTCCAGGGCTTAGATGGTGTTCTGTTCCTAAAAAAAACACGATATGTGAGATGTTCGACTTCCAGTACTGGAAATAAATTTCATGCTAGAAGGTGTTTGCAGGCATTGTTATAAAGTTCAAGGCACATACTTTAAGGTCTAATAAGTATATTATTTACATCTAAAATCAAATTACAGATACTGGGGGCGAAACATTGACAAAACAGCAAAAACAAAAATTCTAAGTCCGATTTTTTTTGGTCCAGATTTAAAGACCCCGTATCACACTAATGCTACCTTACTAGAGAAATGTCATTCTATGGTTTAAAAGTTAATACCTTGAAGCATTCACTGTCGTAATACGTCTGCCTATCTATCACAAAAAATACATATATACCCCACCATAATGTTATATATTACAGGGTTTAAATGGTGTTCTGTTCCTAAACAAATTGTTGGGTCCCTACTTTAAAACCCCATTATAAGACTAACGCTGCCTTACTAGTAAATTATCTGTATATGGTTTAAATATTAATACCTTGAAGCATTCAGTATTGTTATACGCCAGCCTATCTTTCAAAAAATAGGCCTATATACCAAAGCATAATTTTGTATTTGTTCCTAAAAGATGTGTTGGGTCCCTATTTCAAGACCAAAGTATACGACTAACGCTGCCTTACTAGTGAATTGTTTTTACATGGTTCAAAAGATCGTACCTTGAAGCATTCCGTATTGTAATATGTCAGCCGTTAGTAAGCTAACATACCCCCAAAAATGATATATATTACAGGGTTTAAATGGTGTTCTGTTCCTATAAAAAACATGATGTGTGAGGTGTTTGACTTCCAGTACTGGACTAAATATTCATGCGAAGAGGTATACGCAGACATACTAATAAAGCCCATGGTACATAGTTTAAGTATTTATAAATGTATTATCTACATCTAGAATCCATTCAGAGATACGACGCCGCTAAACCTGGCGACATTGACAAAAAAATTTAGCAACGAAAATTTCTAAGTCCGAACATTTTTTTTCCGCCTTTAAGGTCATCCATAGAACATTCGATACCATACTATAGAAATATCTTTATACAGTTTAAAAGTTAATACATTGAAGCTTTCATTTTCGTAATACGCCTGTCTATCTATAAAAGAATAGACATATATACGTTGTATATTACAGGGTATAAATGGTGTTTTGTTCCTAAATCATTGCTTTGGTAAGGACTTCATGGCTCAGATAGCAGATTAAAGCTGCAGGTTTCCTACTAAAACTGCCTTACCAGAAAAATATATTTATATGACTTAAAAGTTTATACCTTGAGGTATTCAGAATTATCATATGACTGCCGTACGCACGCATATATATCCCAAAATATGTTATGTAATCCAGGGTATAAATGGTGTTCTGTTCCTAAAAAAAAACATGATATTTTAGATATTTGTCTTCTAGCACTGGACGAAAAATGAATGCGAGGAGCCATGTGTAGGCAGTTTTGTAAAGTATCAGGTATCTAGAAAAAGATTATATAACTATATTATCTATATCGAATTTCATTGATACACACGACGCCGCTAAACCTGGCGACATTGACAAAAAATGCAGCAACGAAAATTTCTAAGTCCGAACATTTTTTTTCCGCCTTTAAGGTCATCCATAGAACATTCGATTGCATACTATAGAAATATCTTTATATAGTTTAAAAGTTAATACCTTGAAGCTTTCATTTTCGTAATACGCCTGCCTATCTATAAAAGAATAGACATATATACGTTGTATATTCCAGGGTATAAATGGTGTTCTGTTCCTAAATCATTGCTTTGGTTACGACTTCATTGCTCAGATAGCAGATTAAGGCTGCAGGTTTCCTACTAAGACTGCCTTACCAGAAAAATATATTTATATGGTGTAAAAGTTAATACCTTGAAGTACTCAGAAATATCATATGACTGCCGTATGCAAGCAAATATATCCCAAAATAAGTTATGTAATCCAGGGTATAAATGGTGTTCTGTTCCTAAAAAAAACCATGATATTTTAGATATTTGTCTTCTAGCACTGGTCTAAAAATGAATGCGAGGAGCCATATGTAGGCAGTTTTGTAAAGTATCAGGTATATAGAAAAAGATCATATAACTATATTATCTATATCGAATTTCATTGATACACACGACGCCGCGAAACCTGGCGACATTGACAAAAAATGCAGCAACGAAAATTTCTAAGTCCGAACATTTTTATTCCGCCTTTAAGGTCATCCATAGAACATTCGATGCCATACTATAGAAATATCTTTATATAGTTTAAAAGTTAATACCTTGAAGCTTTCATTTTCGTAATACGCCTGCCTATCTATAAAAGAATAGACATATATACGTTGTATATTCCAGGGTATAAATGGTGTTCTGTTCCTAAATCATTGCTTTGGTTACGACTTCATTGCTCAGATAGCAGATTAAGGCTGCAGGTTTCCTACTAAGACTGCCTTACCAGAAAAATACATTTATATGGTGTAAAAGTTAATACCTTGAAGTACTCAGAAATATCATATGACTGCCGTATGCAAGCATATATATCCCAAAATAAGTTATGTAATCCAGGGTATAAATGGTGTTCTGTTCCTAAAAAAAACATGATATTTGAGATATTTGTCTACTAATTCTGGACTGAACAAGCATGCGAGGAGCCAAGTGTAGGAAAGTTTGTAAAGTATAAGGCACATAGTATATGGCATATAAGTATATTATCTGTATCGAAATTCATTGATGCATACGATGGCGCTAAACCTGTCGACATTGACAAAAATGGTCGCAACGAAAATGTCTAAGTCCGAACATTTTTGTCACGACTTTAAGGCCCATCCATAAACTCATGCTGCCTTACAAAAGAAAAATTTCTATGCAGTTTCAAAGTTAATACCTTGATATATTCAATATAGTAATACGCTTGCTTTAAGTAAGCATATTTATGAGAAAATAGTGTTATAAAATCCAGGCTTTAGATGGTGTTCTGTTCCTAATTTTCAGTGATGTATGCGATGTTTAATGTCTCCTACATGTCTCAAATATCATGACGACAGGTGTACGAATGCTTGTCATTAATCTTTAACGTCCATATATTAAAGATATTCATGGATATATTTAATATCTAAAGTTCGTAGCTACTTACCGGGGCCCAAACATGGCAAAAAGTGCAAAATATTGGAAAAATGATTTTTTTCATTTTTGCGAATTTTGGCATCAGATAAGGTAAAAATAACTCATTAGCAAAGCCGAATGTCAAAAATGTAAAAATATTTGAAGAAATAAGACTCTCAAGAATTTTATCGCCACGAAAAAGGAAAATTGCAACACACATTTTTTCCTATATTCTGACCTCAACCGAAGTCGCAATTTTATTACATAGGCAGCTAGCAGGCCACCAATGAGAGGACCGAACACCAACCTATTTGTCTGCAAAACCAATTGCTCAAACTCTCATAAGAACAAAACTGACACCGAAAAAATAGTAAACCATATATTCCCATGGCATTTTTTGTCTATAACAAGATAATTTATAATTAAATACTTAAAAATTCAGAAATTACTGTTGGCGACTAAAATCCAAAATATTTTCCCTAAACCCTAAAAAATAATAAATTTATAACGAATTAAAGTACTTCGGGTCCCAAAAATTGCCTCAGGAACATAACACCAAATTTATGATAAAATAGGAACAGAACAACAAAATTGTAGGAACAGAACACCATTTAGGAACAGAACACCAAGTTGACTCAGGAACCAAACACCATTTTTAGGAACAGAACACCATGATAACCCTAACCCTAACCCTAACCCTAACCCTAACCCTAACCCTAACCCCTAACCCTAACCCTAACCCTAACCCTAACCCTAACCCTAACCCGTAGTCTGTATACATGAGCATGTAGTCCCCATTCCGATCTACAAGTACATGTAAACATTTTGTCCGTACGCCGAGGCGTTGCCGAGCTACACATTTCCAAAGAAGGCTATGTCTCACCCTAAGGAAATGAACAAGTTTGGCCATCTCAATTTGGCCATCTTCGTACTCCAGCTTATACCCTAACCCGCAACCGCAAGTAAGCAAATCACCTATACCCTAACCCTAGTGGGCGGAGCTTTGGACAAAATTCTTGGACAAACCTCGTTTCAACCCCTTACCCTAACCCTAACCCTAACCCTGACCCTGACCCTAACCCTGACCCTGACCCTGACCCTGACCCTAACCCTGACCCTGACCTGACCCTGACCCTAACCCTAACCCTAAACCCTGACCCTGACCCCAACCATAACCCAACCCCTACCCCAACCCTAACCCTAACCCCAACCCTAACCCTAACCCTAACCTAACCCTTACCCTAACCCTTTGGACTGGTTTTGCTTGTTCAACCAATGATTAAGCATAGTTTTGCACTGGTTTTGCTAACCCGAACAAGTCTGAAGAAAGATAAGATGGTATAAGTCTTCGACTAAATACTTCGTATCAGATACCGCATTGAAACAGCAACCAAGTATGAAGAATAATAAGGTGATATAAGTCTGCGACTAAATGCATGGTATCAGATATACAGCGGTCAAGTCTGACATATAATATGTATGCGTTTCAATACTTGGTATCAGATATCGGATTCATACGGTGCCCAAGGCTGAAGAATAATTAGGTAGTATAAGTAAGCGGCTAAATACATGGTATTAGGTACCAGCTTGGTACAGTGGCAAAGTCTGAAGAATAATAAGGTGATATAAGTCTGCAGCTAAATACATTGTATCGGATACTGGCTTGGTACAGCGGCCAAGTCCATAGAATAATAAGACAATATAAGTCTGACAAAATACATGCTATCAAATACCAGCTTGGTACAGCCGCTAGGTCTGAAGAATAATAATGTCATTTATGTCTGCAAATAAATACTTGGAATCAGATACCGGCTTGGTACAGGGTAAAGTCTGACATATAATATGTTTGCGTTTCAATACTTTGTATCAGATACCGGATTCATACAACACGCAAGTTTGAAGAATAATTAGGTGGAATAATTCTGGGCCTAAATACTTGGAATCAGGTACCGGCTTGGTTCAGCGGCCAAGTGTGTAGAATAATAAGACAGTTTAAGTTCTCAACCCAAAATAAAATCCCCCAACCCTCATCAATTTCTATGTTACCCTGTGTACGATACGATTTTGTATAACTTAAATGGGGTTTAGGTCAAGGAAGTCAGGGTTGGGGAATATTATTTTGTAATTGTATAGAGAAATGTCTGATAATTCTTAACCCCAAATAAAATTCCCCAACCCTGATAGTTATCTACGTTACCCTGTATATGATAACATTTTTAATACCCAAGAAGGTGTTAAGGTCATCGAAGCCTCGGTTGGGAATTTTATTTTATGCTCACATAGAGATACGTCTCAAAGTTCTCAACCCCAAATAAAATCCCCCAACCCTTTTCAATTTCTACGTTACCCTGCGTACGATACCATATTGTATAAATTATATAGGGTTTAGGTCAAGGAAGTCAGGGTTGGGGAACATTATTTTATAATTGTATTGAGAAACTTCTGACAATTCTTAACCCCAGATAAAATTACCCAACCCTGATGGTTATCTACGTTACCCTGTATATGATACCATTTTGTATAAATTATATGGGGTTTAGGTCAAGGAAGTCAGGGTTGGGGAATATTATTTTATAATTGTATTGAGGAACTTCTGACAATTCTTTACCCCCAATAAAATTCCCCAACCCTGATGGTTATCTACGTTACCCTGTTCAGATACCATTTTTCATACCCAACATGGTGTTTATATCATAGAAGCCTCGGTTCAGGAATTTTCTTTTATGCTAACATAGAGAAACGTCTCAAAGTTCTCAACCACAAATAAAATTCCCCGACCCTCATAAAAGTCTACGTTACCCTGTATATGGTACCATTTTGTATAATTTATATGGGGTTTAGGTCAAGGAAGCCAGAGTTGGGGAATATTATAATATAATTGTATTGAGAAACTTCTGTCAATTCTTTACCCAAAATAAAATTCCCCAACCCTGATGGTTATCTACGTTACCCCGTTTATGATACCATTTTTCATACCAAAGATGGTGTTTATGTCATACAAGCCTCTGTTCAGGAATTTTCCTTTATGCTTACATAGAGAAACGTCTCAAAGTTCTGGCTTGGTACAGTGGCTAAGTCTGAAGAATAAGAATGTTGTATAAGTCTGCGACTAAATACATAGTATCAGATACCGGTTTGGTACAGCCGCTAAGTCTGAAGAATAATAAGGTGATATAAGTCTGCGACTAAATGCGTGGTATCAGATACCGGCTTGGTACAGCTGCTAAGTCTGAAGAATTAGAAAGTGATTTAAGTCTGCGAATAAATACTTGGAATCAGATACCAGCTTGGTACAACGGTCAAGTCTGACATATAATATGTTTGCATTTCAATACTTTGTATCAAATACCGGATTCATATGGGACTTAAGTTTGAAGAATAATTAGGTGGTATAAGTGGCTAAATAGTTGGAATCAGCTACTGGCTTGGTTCAGCATCCAAATGTGAAGAATAATAAGGCTGTTTAAGTCTGCGTCCAAATACTTAAAAATCACATATCAGCTTTGTACAGCAGCCAAGTAATAAGAATAATACGGCATGAAACAGGCATTATGCCAATTTTGAACTATTACAACCAGAAGAAGGGGCACGTGAGTCGCAGTCTGTATGAATGAACTTGTAGTCCGGATTCCAGTCTACACATACATGTAAACATTTCTTCCGTACGCCAAGGCATTCTGGATCTTTGAAACATTGAATATTGAACAAAGTCAATAAATTGGAACCCCTCATTATGCTAACTTTGAACTATTACAACCAGAAGAAGGGACACGTAAGTCGTAGTCTTTATAAAAAGAACTTGTTGTCCGGATTCTGATCTACACATACATGTTAACAATTCTTCCGTACGACAAGGCATTCTCGATCTATTAAACATTGAATATTGAGCAAAGCTTATAAATTGAAAAAAAATCCCGGAAAAAGCTATTATGCTAACTTTGAACTCTTACAACCTGGAGAAGGGGTACCTCAGGTGTAGTCTGTATATATGAGCGCGTAGTCCCCATTCCGATCTACACCTACATGTAAACATTTTGTTCGTACGCCGAGGCGTTGCCGAACTACACAGTTCCAAAGTATTGTAAATTGGAAAAATAACTTAGCAAATTTTCATGTAGTGTCGGAAACGGCCATTATGCTAACTTTGAAGTCTTACAACCTAGAGAAGGGGTACCTCAGGCGTAGTCTGTATACATGAGCATGTAGTCCCCATTCCGATCTACAAGTACATGTAAACATTTTGTCCGTACGCCGAGGCGTTGCCGAGCTACACATTTCCAAAGAAGGCTATGTCTCACCCTAAGGAAATGAACAAGTTTGGCCATCTCAATTTGGCCATCTTCGTACTCCAGCTTATACCCTAACCCTAACCCTAACCCTAACCCTAACCCTAACCCTAAAATTTCAGTTTTCTCTGGCAATTTTTGAAAAGGGGCATGCCCCTTTTCGTCATTTAGCCTATACCCTAACCCTAAACCCTAACCCTAACCCTAACCCTAACCCTAACCCTAAACCCTAACCCTAACCCTAAACCCTAACCCTAACCCTAACCCTAACCCTAACCCTAAACCCTAACCCTAATTAGGGTCCCGGTGCCAAATTTTGATTTGGATTAGCTGACTCTACATTTAATAACTTTTTTATTTTTAGAGATATTTATTTGCCGCCCATTTAAAAAATGTTCGTTTTTACGAGTTTTATCACATGCAAGTATTAGTTTTCCTATATCAGTATATTTAAAGTAAAATTTTTGGTCATATGTAAAATTTCGATGCCAAATTTTAAACTTTTGCTTATTTTGTGGCCTTAAAGTGGTCTGTTTTGTATGATATTTTGGCCCTAGGCGATTAGCTCGATGTTTTTTAATCTAATAGAAAAGATCTGTAACCCACCCACAAACAAAAAAGTTGCTAGATTTTCGAGGGAAGAAAGTTGTCTTCTGGTGTACATCTGGTAGACCACAAATTCTCTCTGAATGAAATGAAAAAATCGCAAAATTTCAACTTTTTTTATTTCTGAATGGATCTTCCCCAAACTTTCAGGAAACTTAAATATTAGTTAGAAAATAGGATTCCCAAAGTTTCAAACATATATACAGAGATTTATGGAAGATATTAATATTTTTAGAGAGCAAAAAAGTCAAAATTTGGCATTCTGTGCTAACAGACTCCAAATTGGTAGGTTTTTTGAAAAAAAATCTTATTTTAATAATATTATACAAATAAATATATTAATACAGATTTATTTGCTTCATATACTTTCAAATGAAAGTATTTTAATTGAAATAGAATAGAAGATAAAAGAAATATGTGCAAAATTCGGGCCATTTTGGGCTAAATTTGAGCTATTTTTGAACAAGAATTTTCCTAAGCTAATCGCGGCTAACAGTGTTGTTAATCTACACAACGTTCAAAACTGTGTTAAAACTATTTATTTTTAATAAAAACATGTAGAAGACTCTTTGGAATGAAAAATAAATAATGTTTTACATGTGTACCCCAAATCAGGGTTTTAAAAATTGGTATTTTAGGCTAACAGGGTTTAAAATTAGCCCAATTAAAATATGGTGTTGAATTGCTAACAAGTAATAAACACTGGCAGGGTTTTCTACAACCATTGCATTAAAACTAAAATAATTCCTCCCTGTCGCAGTTATATATATTAATGTAGGTATATTGCATAGACCGAACTCTGCTTTGATATATACTTATATTAATGGACATCTTTAAGCGATATACGCTTTGATATTTTAAGATTTCCATGTCCGCCGCAGTCTGATATACTGATATTGTTACACATGTATAAGCGGAGTCCGCTTTGATAATTCCTGAAATTCTTCTCCGCCGCAGTCTTCTTTACTTATATAAGTGGGTATATTTAACCGGTTTGATATTTAAAGACTCCTATCTGTATTGCAGTCTCATACACTATCCTTGTTGTAGACATATAAGATAATTTAAGATATTCTTCTCAGCTGCAATCCTTCCTACCAATATATTCGTATAAGCCACTGTCTATATCATTATATACATTATGGATCTTGACCGCCTAACCATGCTTCCTTCCAATATATATGTATCAGCCGCAGTCTATATCATTATATTTATTATTGGTCTTGACCGCTTTCCCATGATTCCTTCCAATACATATGTATCAACCGCAGTCTTTATCATTATATTTGTTATGGGACCTGACTGCCTTACCATGCTTACTTCCAATATATATGTATCCGCCACAGTCAATATCATTATATTTATTATGGGTCTTGACCGCCTTACTATGCTTCCTTTCAATATATATGTATCAGCCGCAGTCTATATCATTATATTCATTATGGGTCTTGACCGCCTTACCATGCAGCCTTCCAATATATATTTATCAGCCGCAGTCTATATCATACTATTCACTATGGGTCTTTACCGCCTTACCATGCTTCCAATATATATATATGTATCTTCCGCGGTCTATACCATTATATTCATTTTGGGTCTTGACAAGGCAGTAACAGTCTGCGGATAAATACTTAGCATCAGATACTGTCTTGATACAGCGGTCAAGTCCAAAGAATAATTAGGTGGTATAAATCTGCGGATAAATACTTAGCATCAGATACTGTCTTGATACAGCGGTCAAGTCCAAAGAATAATTAGGTGGTATAAGTCTGCAGATAAATACTTAGCATCAGATACTGTCTTGATACAGCGGTCAAGTCCAAAGAATAATTAGGTGGTATAAGTCTGCGGATGAATACTTAGCATCAGATACTCTCTTGATACAGCGGTCAAGTCTAAGGAATAACGGATACATACTTAGTATCAGATATTCTGATGATATGTTATATAAGATATCATATGTTAAATAAGATATCTGAATTTTCAAATAAGATATCTTATTTACCTAAACATATAAGATATCTTATATGCTAAATAAGATATCTGAAATAATAATAAGATATCTAATATAGCATATAATATATATTTTAAATAGCAAATCAGATATTTTATATATTATATTATAAAAGATATCTTATTTATATTGGTAAATAAGATATCTAAATTGGTATATCAGATATATTATTTAACATATAAGATATCTTATTTCCGGTTGATAAATTAGATATCTTATATAACATCGTTGACATATATAAGATATCTGATATGCTAAATAAGATATCTAATATACAAAATAAAATATCTAATATAACAGAAAAGATATCTTATATAATATATAAGATATCTTATATATCATATAAAATATATTTTCTGCATCTTGAAATAAGATATCTTATTTAATAAATAATTAATATATATGTTATATAAGATATCTTATACGCTATATTAGGTATCTTATTTAGTATATCAGATATTTATAGAAATCCTTCCCTGCCACAGTCTTTAACACTAATATAAGTAAACAAATTTAACCAGTTTATGCTTCATATTATAAGACTTGCATCTCAGCTACAGTCTCATGTTCTTATATGGTTGTATATATGTAAGCGGAGTCCGCTTTGAAAATTTATGACCTCTGCCGCAGTCCTACATACTTATATTAGTCCACTTGGAAATTTAAAGTCTTCACATTCTGCTGCATTTTCCTTTACTGATAGTAGTTAGTTACCTCTCTGCAACTGCCATTGCTCCTGAAGCTTCATATATTATTATATCTGCTTATTGTACACCCCTCACTAGCAACAGTTTCACTTCTACTGCCTCTATTTATTATACAATAGAAAATAAATGGCATCAAAGACTGTGTCTTGAAATAATTCACAAAGACCTATTAGCGAATATGTTGCCAAATTTTCCATCATGCAAAATATAATTGTGAAAAAGTTCCTTCAAAACGGAGTAAAAACAAAATTTATAACACTAAATCATATATTGAGTTTTCCATTGTCCATTCCGGCATTATTGCAGCAAAATACAGCTTATTAAAGAAAAAAATCAAGAATGCCACTTTTTGCTGCCAAATTTTGACTTATTAGCGTCCAGCCAGATTTTCACCCCAAAATGCCAGAATTTCACACCCCGATGCCAGAATTTGACTGAAAATGCCAAATTTTGACACCCCGATGCCAAATTTTGAAACCCGGGATGCCAAATTTTCAGGAGGTAGCCCTAACCCTAACCCTAACCCTAACCCTAACCCTAACCCACACCCTAACCCTAACCCTAACCCTAAACCCTAACCCTAACCCTAACCCTAACCCTAACCCCTAACCCTAATTAGGGTCCCGGTGCCAAATTTTGATTTGGATTAGCTGACTCTACATTTAATAACTTTTTTATTTTTAGAGATATTTATTTGCCGCCCATTTAAAAAATGTTCGTTTTTACGAGTTTTATCACATGCAAGTGTTAGTTTTCCTATATCAGTATATTTAAAGTAAAATTTTTGGTCATATGTAAAATTTCGATGCCAAATTTTAAACTTTTGCTTATTTTGTGGCCTTAAAGTGGTCTGTTTTGTATGATTTTTTGGCCCTAGGCGATTAGCTCGATGTTTTTTAATCTAATAGAAAAGATCTGTAACCCACCCACAAACAAAAAAGTTGCTAGATTTTCGAGGGAAGAAAGTTGTCTTCTGGTGTACACCTGGTAGACCACAAATTCTCTCTGAATGAAATGAAAAAATCGCAAAATTTCAACTTTTTTTATTTCTCAATAGATCTTCCCCAAATTTTCAGGAAACTTAAATATTAGATAGAAAATAAGATTCCCAAAGTTTCAAACATATATACTGAGATTTATTGAAGATATTAATATTTTTAGAGAGCAAAAAAGTCCAAATTTGGCATTCTGTGCTAACAGACTCCAAATTGGTAGTTTTTTTGAAAAAAAATCTTATTTTAATAATATTATCCAAATAAATATATTTATACAGATTTATTTGCTTCATATACTTTCAAATGAAAGTGTTTTTATTGAAATATAATAGAAGATAAAAGAAATATGTGCAAAATTTGGGCCATTTTGGGCTAATTTTGAGCTATTTTTGAACATGAATTTTCCTAAGCTAATCGCGTCTAACAGTGTTGTTAATCTACACAACGTTAATAACTGTGTTAAAACTATGTATTTTTAATAAAAACATGTAGTAGACTCTTTTGGAATGAAAAATAAATAATGTTTTGCATGTGTACCCCAAATCAGGGTTTCAAAAATTGGTATTTTAGGCTAACAGGGTTTAAAATTAGCCCAATTAAAATATGGTATTGAATTGCTAACAAGTAATAAACACTGGCAGGGTTTTCTACAACCATTGCATTAAAACTAAAATAATTCCTCCCTGCCGCAGTTATATATATTAATGTTGGTATATTGCATAGACCGAACTCTGCTTTGATATATACTTATATTAATGGACATCTTTAAGCGATATACGCTTTGATATTTTAAGATTTCCAAGTCCGCCAAAGTCTGATATACTGATATTGCTACACATGTATAAGCGGAGTCCGCTTTGATAATTTCTGAAATTGATCTCCGCCGCAGTCTTATATATTTATATAAGAGGGTATATTTAACCGGTATATGGTTTGATATTTAAAGACTCATATCTGTATTGCAGTCTCATACACTATCCTTGTTGTAAACATATAAGAAAAAGCTGATTGATAATTTAAGATATTCTTCTCAGCTGCAATCCTTCCTACCAGTATATTCGTATAAGCCAATGTCTATACTATTATATACATTATGGATCATGACCGCCTAAGCGTGCTTCCTTCCAATATATATGTATCAGCCGCAGTCAATATCATTATATTTATTATGGGTCTTGACCGTCTTACCAAGCTTCCTTCCAATATATATGCATCCGCCGCAGTCAATATCATTATATTTATTATGGGTCTTGACCTCCTTACCATGCATTCTTCCAATATATATGTATCAGCTGCAGTCTGTATCACTATTATCATTTTGGGTCTTGACCGCCTGACCGTGCATCCTTCCAATATATATGTCTCCGCCGCAGTCTATATCATTATATTTATTATAAGACTTGACCGCCTAACCATGCTTCCTTCCAATATATATGTATCAGCCGCAGTCGATATCATTATATTCATTATGGGTCTTGACCGCACTACCATGTTTCTTGTATAAGTCTGTGGATAAATACTTAGCATCAGATACTCTCTTGATATAGCGGTCAAGTCTAAGGAATAACGGATAAATACTTAGCATCAGATATTCTGATGATATGATATATAAGATATCTGATATGTTAAATAAGATATATGAATTGTCAATTAAGATATCTTATTTACTAAAACATATAAGATATCTTATATGCTAAATAAGATATCTAAAAAAATAAATAAGATATCCAATAAAGCATATAATACATTTTAAATAGCATATCAGATATCTTATATGTTATGTTATATAAGATATCTTATCTATATTAGTAAATAAGATATCTAAATTGGTATATCAAATATATTATTTAGCATATAAGATTTTTTATTTCCGTTTGATAAATAGGATATCTTAAATAACATCGTTGACAGTTTGACTTCATAATATATTTTGTTAAAATATATTAGATATCTTATTTGTCAAATAATATATCTTATATATTTAGGCAAATAAAATATCTTATATATGATATAAGATATCTTTTATGCTGTATAAGATATCTAATATATTAATAAAGATATCCGATACAGGATATAAGATATCTTATTTACCGAAATATATAAGATATCTGATATGCTAAATAAGATATCTAATATACCAAATAAAATATCTAATATAACAGAAAAGATATCTTGTATAATATCAGATATCTTATATATCATGTAAGATATCGTTTCTGCATCTTTAAATAAGATATCTTATTAAATAAATACGATATCTTATATAAAATATGAGATATCGGCTATGTTATATAAGATATCTTATATGCTATATTAGGTATCTTATTTAGTATATCAGATATCTCATAGAAATCCTTCCCTACCACAGTCTTAAACACTAATATAAGTAAACATCTGTAACCAGTGTATGCTTGATATTATAAGACTTGCATCTCAGCCACAGTCTCATGTTCTTATATGGTTGTATATATGTAAGCGGAGTCCGCTTTGAAAATTTAAGACCTCTGCCGCAGTCCTACATAGTTATATTAGTCCATTTGAAAATTTAAAATCTTCACATTCTGCTGCATTTTCCTTTACTAATAGTAGTTAATTACCTCTCTGCTACTGCCATTGCTGCTGAAGTGTCTAATGTTATTATATCAGATTCTGCTTATTGTACACCCCTCACTAGCAACACATTCACTTCTACTGCCTCTATTTATTATACAACACAAAATAAATGGCATCAAAGACTGAGTCTTGAAATAATTCACAAAGACCCTTTAGAATTATGTTGCCAAATTTTCAATCATGCAAAATATAATTGTGAACAAGTTCCTTCAAAACGGGATAAAAAGCACAATTTATAACACTAAATAATATATTGGGTCTAACATTGTCCATTCCGGCATTATTGCAGCAAAATACAGCTTATTAAAGAAAAAAAACAAGAATGCCACTTTTTGCTGCCAAATTTTGACTTATTAGCGTCCAGCCAGATTTTCACCCCAAAATGCCAGAATTTCATACCCCGATGCCAGAATTTGACTGAAAATGCCAAATTTTGACACCCCGATGCCAAATTTTGAAACCCGGGATGCCAAATTTTCAGGAGGTAGCCCTAACCCTAACCCTAACCCTAACCCTAACCCTAAACCCTAAACCCTAAACCCTAACCCTAACCCTAACCCTAACCGTAACCCTAACCCTAACCCTAACCCTAACCCTAACCCTAACCCTCTAACCCTAACCCTAACCCTTAAATAACATCGTTGACAGTTTGACTTCATTATATACTTTGTTAAAATATATTAGATATCTTATTTGTCAAATAATATATCTTATATATTTAGGAAAATAAAATATCTTATATATTATATATCTTTTATGCTATATAAGATATCTAATATATTAATAAAGATATCCGATACAGGATATAAGATATCTTATTAACCGAAATATATAAGATATCTGATATGATAAATAAGAAATCTAATATACCAAATAAAATATCTAATATAACAGAAAAGATATCTAAAATTATATATCAGATATCTTATATATCATGTAAGATATCGTTTCTGCATCTTTAAATAAGATATCTTATTAAATAAATAAGATATCTTATTAAATAAATAAGATATCTAATATAATATATGAGATATCGGCTATGTTATAAAAGATATCTTATATGCTATATTAGGTATCTTATTTAGTATATCAGATATCTCAAAGAAATCCTTCCCTACCACAGTCTTAAACACTAATATAAGTAAACATCTGTAACCAGTGTATGCTTGATATTATAAGACTTGCATCTCAGCCACAGTCTCATGTTCTTATATGGTTGTATATATTTAAGCGGAGTCCGCTTTGAAAATTTAAGACCTCTGCCGCAGTCCTACATACTTATATTAGCCCACTTGAAAATTTAAAATCTTCACATTCGGCTGCATTTTCCTTTACTAATAGTAGTTAATTACCTCTCTGCTACTGCCATTGCTGCTGAAGTGTCTAATATTATTATATCTGCTTATTGTACACCCCTCACTAGCAACAAATTCACTTCTACTGCCTCTATTTATTATACAACACAAAATAAATGGCATCAAAGACTGAGTCTTGAAATAATTCACAAAGACCCTTTAGAAATATGTTGCCAAATTTTCAATCATGCAAAATATAATTGTGGACAAGTTCCTTCAAAACGGGGTAAAAGCACAATTTATAACACTAAATAATATATTGGGTCTTCCATTGTCCATTCCGGCATTATTGCAGCAAAATACAGCTTATTAAAGAAAAAAAACAAGAATGCCACTTTTTGCTGCCAAATTTTGACTTATTAGCGTCCAGCCAGATTTTCACCCCAAAATGCCAGAATTTCATACCCCGATGCCAGAATTTGACTGAAAATGCCAAATTTTGACACCCCGATGCCAAATTTTGAAACCCGGGATGCCAAATTTTCAGGAGGTAGCCCTAACCCTAACCCTAACCCTAACCCTAACCCTAACCCTACCTAACCCTAACCCTAACCCTAACCCTAACCCTACATGTAAACATTTTGTTCGTACGCCGAGGCGTTGCCGAACTACACAGTTCCAAAGTATTGTAAATTGGAAAAATAACTTAGCAAATTTTCATGTAGTGTCGGAAACGGCCATTATGCTAACTTTGAAGTCTTACAACCTAGAGAAGGGGTACCTCAGGCGTAGTCTGTATACATGAGCATGTAGTCCCCATTCCGATCTACAAGTACATGTAAACATTTTGTCCGTACGCCGAGGCGTTGCCGAGCTACACATTTCCAAAGAAGGCTATGTCTCACCCTAAGGAAATGAACAAGTTTGGCCATCTCAATTTGGCCATCTTCGTACTCCAGCTTATACCCTAACCCGCAACCGCAAGTAAGCAAATCACCTATACCCTAACCCTAGTGGGCGGAGCTTTGGACAAAATTCTTGGACAAACCTCGTTTCAACCCCTTACCCTAACCCTAACCCTAACCCTGACCCTGACCCTAACCCTGACCCTGACCCTGACCCTGACCCTAACCCTGACCCTGACCTGACCCTGACCCTAACCCTAACCCTAAACCCTGACCCTGACCCCAACCATAACCCAACCCCTACCCCAACCCTAACCCTAACCCCAACCCTAACCCTAACCCTAACCTAACCCTTACCCTAACCCTTTGGACTGGTTTTGCTTGTTCAACCAATGATTAAGCATAGTTTTGCACTGGTTTTGCTAACCCGAACAAGTCTGAAGAAAGATAAGATGGTATAAGTCTTCGACTAAATACTTCGTATCAGATACCGCATTGAAACAGCAACCAAGTATGAAGAATAATAAGGTGATATAAGTCTGCGACTAAATGCATGGTATCAGATATACAGCGGTCAAGTCTGACATATAATATGTATGCGTTTCAATACTTGGTATCAGATATCGGATTCATACGGTGCCCAAGGCTGAAGAATAATTAGGTAGTATAAGTAAGCGGCTAAATACATGGTATTAGGTACCAGCTTGGTACAGTGGCAAAGTCTGAAGAATAATAAGGTGATATAAGTCTGCAGCTAAATACATTGTATCGGATACTGGCTTGGTACAGCGGCCAAGTCCATAGAATAATAAGACAATATAAGTCTGACAAAATACATGCTATCAAATACCAGCTTGGTACAGCCGCTAGGTCTGAAGAATAATAATGTCATTTATGTCTGCAAATAAATACTTGGAATCAGATACCGGCTTGGTACAGGGTAAAGTCTGACATATAATATGTTTGCGTTTCAATACTTTGTATCAGATACCGGATTCATACAACACGCAAGTTTGAAGAATAATTAGGTGGAATAATTCTGGGCCTAAATACTTGGAATCAGGTACCGGCTTGGTTCAGCGGCCAAGTGTGTAGAATAATAAGACAGTTTAAGTTCTCAACCCAAAATAAAATCCCCCAACCCTCATCAATTTCTATGTTACCCTGTGTACGATACGATTTTGTATAACTTAAATGGGGTTTAGGTCAAGGAAGTCAGGGTTGGGGAATATTATTTTGTAATTGTATAGAGAAATGTCTGATAATTCTTAACCCCAAATAAAATTCCCCAACCCTGATAGTTATCTACGTTACCCTGTATATGATAACATTTTTAATACCCAAGAAGGTGTTAAGGTCATCGAAGCCTCGGTTGGGAATTTTATTTTATGCTCACATAGAGATACGTCTCAAAGTTCTCAACCCCAAATAAAATCCCCCAACCCTTTTCAATTTCTACGTTACCCTGCGTACGATACCATATTGTATAAATTATATAGGGTTTAGGTCAAGGAAGTCAGGGTTGGGGAACATTATTTTATAATTGTATTGAGAAACTTCTGACAATTCTTAACCCCAGATAAAATTACCCAACCCTGATGGTTATCTACGTTACCCTGTATATGATACCATTTTGTATAAATTATATGGGGTTTAGGTCAAGGAAGTCAGGGTTGGGGAATATTATTTTATAATTGTATTGAGGAACTTCTGACAATTCTTTACCCCCAATAAAATTCCCCAACCCTGATGGTTATCTACGTTACCCTGTTCAGATACCATTTTTCATACCCAACATGGTGTTTATATCATAGAAGCCTCGGTTCAGGAATTTTCTTTTATGCTAACATAGAGAAACGTCTCAAAGTTCTCAACCACAAATAAAATTCCCCGACCCTCATAAAAGTCTACGTTACCCTGTATATGGTACCATTTTGTATAATTTATATGGGGTTTAGGTCAAGGAAGCCAGAGTTGGGGAATATTATAATATAATTGTATTGAGAAACTTCTGTCAATTCTTTACCCAAAATAAAATTCCCCAACCCTGATGGTTATCTACGTTACCCCGTTTATGATACCATTTTTCATACCAAAGATGGTGTTTATGTCATACAAGCCTCTGTTCAGGAATTTTCCTTTATGCTTACATAGAGAAACGTCTCAAAGTTCTGGCTTGGTACAGTGGCTAAGTCTGAAGAATAAGAATGTTGTATAAGTCTGCGACTAAATACATAGTATCAGATACCGGTTTGGTACAGCCGCTAAGTCTGAAGAATAATAAGGTGATATAAGTCTGCGACTAAATGCGTGGTATCAGATACCGGCTTGGTACAGCTGCTAAGTCTGAAGAATTAGAAAGTGATTTAAGTCTGCGAATAAATACTTGGAATCAGATACCAGCTTGGTACAACGGTCAAGTCTGACATATAATATGTTTGCATTTCAATACTTTGTATCAAATACCGGATTCATATGGGACTTAAGTTTGAAGAATAATTAGGTGGTATAAGTGGCTAAATAGTTGGAATCAGCTACTGGCTTGGTTCAGCATCCAAATGTGAAGAATAATAAGGCTGTTTAAGTCTGCGTCCAAATACTTAAAAATCACATATCAGCTTTGTACAGCAGCCAAGTAATAAGAATAATACGGCATGAAACAGGCATTATGCCAATTTTGAACTATTACAACCAGAAGAAGGGGCACGTGAGTCGCAGTCTGTATGAATGAACTTGTAGTCCGGATTCCAGTCTACACATA
>OY757011.1:152500-565525 GCA_963580285.1 Lucinisca nassula
CCTAAGTCTGAAGAATAATACGGTGGTTAAAGTCTGCGACTAAATACATGGTATCAGATACCGGCTTGCTCCAGTGCCTAAGTCTGAAGAATAATAAGGTGATTAAAGTCTGCGAAAAAATACTTGGAATCAGATACCGGCCTGGTACAGCGGTCAAGTCTGACATATAATATGTGTGCGTTTCAATACTTGGTATCAGATTCCGGATCCATATGGTGCCCAAGTCTGAAGGATAATTAGGTAGTATAAGTCAGCGGCTAAATATATGGTATCAGATACCGGTTTGGTACAGCGACCAAGTCTGTAGAATAATAAGTGGATATAAGTCTGCGACTAAATACATGGTATCAGATACCGGCTTGGTACAGTGCCCGAGTCTGAAGAATAATATGGTGGTTAAAGTCTGTGACAATAATTAGGTAGTATAAGTCAGCGGCTAAATATATGGTATCAGATACCCGCTTGGTACAGCGGCCAAGTCTGTAGAATAATAAGGCGATATGAGTCTGCGACTAAATACATGGTATCAGATACCGGCTTTGTACAGTGCGTAAGTCTGAAGAATAATACCGTGATTAAAGTCTGCGACTAAATACATCGTATCAGATACCGGCTCGGTACAACGGCTAAGTCTGAAGAATAATAAGGTGATATAAGTCTGCGAAAAAATACTTGGAATCAGATACCGGCTTGGTACAGCAGTCAAGTCTGACATTATATGTTTGTGTTTCAATTCTTGGTATCAGATACCGGTTTCATACAGCACCCAATTTTGAAGAAAAATTAAGCGGTATAAGTCTGCGGCTAAATACATGGTATCAGATACCAGCTTGGTACAGCGGCCAAGTCTGAAGAATAAACTGGTGATATAAGTCTGCAGCTAAATACATGGTAGTGGATACCGGCTTGGTACAGCGGCCAAGTCTTAAGAATAATAAGTTGATATAAGTTTGCGGCTCAGTACATAGTATCAGATACAGGCTTGGTACAGCACCTAAGACTGAAGAATAATAGAAGAGAGTTTCTCATACTAAATATTTAACCCCAGCCTTATTCCACCTTGTTATTCTTCAGACTTGACTGCTGTACCAAGATGGTATCTGAGGGTTGAGTGTTGGGTTGAGGGTTGGGTTGAGGGTTGAGGGTTGGGTTGAGGATTGGGTTGGAGGGTTGAGGGTTGGTATGAGGGTTGAATGTCGGGTTAAGGATTGAGGATTGAGGGATAGGGTCATCAAAATAACCTAGAATATTTGCATGTTCAGTAAAAAATAGCCATCATGCTAACTTTGAGCTCTTTTAACTTGAAGAAGGGGCATGTGAGTCATAGTCTGAATTATAAAATTTGTAGTCTGGACTCCGGCCTACAACATACTTTTTACAGACTTAAAATCGCATAGAAAATGAAGGAGTTATTAAACTTCGAAATTGGACAAGGACCATTAATCAACAAAATAACTTAGAAAATTCTATGTTAAGTAGATAACAGTGATCATGCTAAATTGCAGCTCTCACAACCAGAAAAAGAGGCACGTGAGTGGTATTCTGTATGAAAGAACTTGAAGTCCGGACTCTGGTCTACACATACATGTAAATATCACTTGGAACACCGAGGCGTTCTCGACCTATTACGCATTGAATATTGAACATGGGCATCACATTGTCAAAATTACTTTGAAGATTTTCATGTCTGCATACCCTACTTTTGAACTCTTTCTGCCAGGAGAACAGGTGCGTGAGTCGAAGTCTCTATACACGAATCTGTAGTCCAGACTACCATCTACACATACATGTCAACATCTCTTCCGTACGCCCAGGCATACTTGATCTACACAGGTTCAAAGTAGAAAATGACGCGAAAAATATAAAATAAAAAACAAGGGAGATTAATCATGTAAAACCGTTGCCGGTTTAAAGAAGTTCCGGCAACCTAATAACAGACCCTAGCGTAGGCAAATATTATAATAATAATATAAGGAAAGGGTCAACCCTATCGCCAACCCTCAGCCAAATAATTACTCAATAATGTACACATCCGCCAATCGTCATACCTCAATATACCCTTATTCCCTAACCCTAACCCTAACCCTAACCCTAAACCCTAACCCTAACCCTAACCCTAACCCTAACCCTAACCCTTAACCCTAACCCTAACCCTAACCCTACCCTAACCCTAACCCTAACCCTAACCCTAACCCTAACCCTAACCCTAACTCTACCCTAACCCTAACCCTAACCCTAACCCTAACCCTAACCCATAAGTCTGCGACTAAATACTTGGTAACAGATAATGGCTTGGTACACTGGCTAAGTCTGAAGAATACCCCAACCCTAATCCTAACCCTAACCCTAACCTACACGGACTGTCAGAAGAATAATAAGGTGATATAAGTCTGTGACTAAATACCTGGTATCAAGTATCAGCTTGATACACCGGCTAAGTATGAAGAATAATAAGGTGATATTTGTCTGGGACTAAATAGATGGTATCAGATACTTTCTTGGTATAGCAGCTAAGTGTGAAGAATAAGAAGGTGGTATAAGTCTGCGACTTAACACATGGTATCAGATACTGGCTTGGTACACCGGCTAAGTCTGAAAAATAATAAGGTATATAAGTCTTCGGTTAAATACATAGTATCAGATGCCGGCTTGGTAGAGCGGCTAAGTCTAAAGAATAAAAGGTGATATAAGTCTGCGACTAAATACATGGTATCAGATACTGGCTTGGTACACCGGCTAAGTCTGAAGAATAAAAAGGTGATATAAGTCTTCGGCTAAATACATAGTATCAGATGCTGGCTTGGTAGAGCGGCTAAGTCTGAAGAATAATAAGGTGATATAAGTCTTCGGCTAAATACATGGTATCAGTTACCAGGCTTGATACACTGGCTAAGTCTGAAGAATAATAAGGTGATATAAGTCTGTGACTAAATACATGGTATCAGGTACCAGCTTGATACACCGGCTAAGTCTGAAGAATAATAAGGTGATATAAGTCTACGACTAAATACATGGTATCAGATACCGGCTTGGTACAGAGGCTATGTCTGAAGAATAATAATGCGATATAAGTCTGCGACTGATTACCTGGTATCAGATACCGGCTTGGTACAGCAGCTAATTCTCAAGAATAAGACGGTGATATAAGTCTGTGACTAAATACATGGTATCAGGTACCGGCTTGATACACCGGCTAAGTCTGAAGAATAATAAGGTGATATAAGTCTGCGACTAAATACATGGTATCAGATACCGGCTTAGTACAGCGGCTAAGTCTGAAGAATAATTAGGTGATATAAGTCTGCAGCTAAATACATGGTATCAGATACCGGCTTGGTACAGCGGCTAAGTCTGAAGAATAATAATGCGATATAAGTCTGCGACTGAATACATGGTATCAGATACCGGCTTGGTACAGCAGCTAATTCTCAAGAATAAGACGGTGATATAAGTCTGCGACTAAATACTTGGTAACAGATAATGGCTTGGTACACTGGCTAAGTCTGAAGAATAATAAGGCGATATAAGTCTGTGGCTAAATAAAAGGTATCAGATACCAGCTTGGTACAGCGGCTAAGTCTGAAGAATAATTAGGCGATATAAGTCTGCGGCTAAATACATCGTATCAGATACCGCCCTGGTACAGCGGCTAAGTATGAAGAATAAGAAGGTGATATAAGTCTGCGACTAAATACATGGTATGCTTACTTTGAACTATTACAACCACAAGAAGGGCCACATGAGTCGTAGTCTGTATAAATGAACTTGTTGTCCGGATTCTGATCTACAAGTACATGTAAACATTTTGTCCGTACGCCGAGGCGTTGCCGAGCTACACATTTCCAAAGAAGGCTATGTCTTGAATAATCTTCCGTGAAAAAAGAAGTTCGGTAAAATTTACTAAAAATAGTAACAATATCCTACGCCAGCGTTGGTAAAAAGTCAACCCTAACCAAAGTACACCCCAACCCTAAGCAAAATATACATCCGCTAGGGTTAGAACGTTAACGTTAATGCCAAATCGCCTATACCCTAACCCTCACCCTAAGGAAATGAACAAGTTTGGCCATCTCAATTTGGCCATCTTCGTACTCCAGCTTATACCCTAACCCTAACCCTAACCCTAACCCTAACCCTAACCCAACCCTAACCCTAACCCTAACCCTAACCCTAACCCTAAACCCTAACCCTAACCCTAACCCTAACCCTAACCCTAAACCCTAACCCTAATTAGGGTCCCGGTGCCAAATTTTGATTTGGATTAGCTGACTCTACCTTTAATAACTTTTTTATTTTTAGAGGTATTTATTTGCCGCCCATTTAAAAAATGTTCGTTTTTACGAGTTTTATCACATGCAAGTAATAGTTTTCCTATATCAGTATATTTAAAATAAAATTTTTGGTCATATGTAAAATTTCGATGCCAAATTTTAAACTTTTGCTTATTTTGTGGCCTTAAAGTGGTCTGTTTTGTATGATTTTTTGGCCCTAGGCGATTAGCTCGATGTTTTTTAATCTAATAGAAAAGATCTGTAACCCACCCACTAACAAAAAAGTTGCTAGATTTTCGAGGGAAGAAAGTTGTCTTCTGGTGTACACCTGGTAGACCACAAATTCTCTCTGAATAAAATGAAAAAATCGCAAAATTTCAACTTTTTTTATTTCTCAATAGATCTTCCCCAAATTTTCAGGAAACTTAAATATTAGATAGAAAATAAGATTCCCAAAGTTTCAAACATATATACTGAGCTTTATTGAAGATATTAATATTTTTAGAGAGCAAAAAAGTCAAAATTTGGCATTCTGTGCTAACAGACTCCAAATTGGTAGTTTTTTTGAAAAAAAAATCTTATTTTAATAATATTATCCAAATAAATATATTTATACAGATTTATTTGCTTCATTTACTTTCAAATGAAAGTGTTTTTATTGAAATATAATAGAAGATAAAAGAAATATGTGCAAAATATGGGCCATTTTGGGCTAATTTTGAGCTATTTTTGAACATGAATTTTCCTAAGCTAATCGCGGCTAACAGTGTTGTTAATCTATACAACGTTCATAACTGTGTTTAAACTATTTATTTTTAATAAAAACACGTAGTACACTCTTTTGGAATGAAAAATAAATAATGTTTTACATGTGTACCCCAAATCAGGGTTTTAAATATTGGTATTTTAGGCTAACAGGGTTTAAAATTAGCCCAATTAAAATATGGTATTGAATTGCTAACAAGTAATAAACACTGGCAGGGTTTTTTACAACCATTGCATTAAAACTAAAATAATTCCTCCCTGCCGCAGTTATATATATTAATGTAGGTATATCGCATAGACCGAAATCTGCTTTGATATATACTTATATTATTGGACATCTTTAAGCGATATACGCTTTGATATTTTAAGATTTCCATGTCCGCCGCAGTCTGATATACTGATGTTGTTACACATGTATAAGCGGAGTCCGCTTTGATAATTCCTGAAATTCTTCTCCGCCGCAGTCTTATATACTTATATAAGTGGGTATATTTAACCGGTATATGGTTTGATATTTAAAGACTCCTATCTGTATTGCAGTCTCATACACTAACCTTGTTGTAAACATAAAAGAAAAAGCTGATTGATAATTTAAGATATTCTTCTCAGCTGCAATCCTTCCTACCAGTATATTCGTATAAGCCACTGTCTATATCACTATATACATGATGGATCATGACCGCCTAACCGTGCTTCCTTCCAATATATATGTATCAGCCGCAGTCTATATCATTATATTTATTATGGGTCTTGACCGCTTTCCCATGATTTCTTCCAATACATATGTATCAACCGCAGTCTTTATCATTATGTTTATTTTGGGTCCTGACTGCCTTACCATGCATACTTCCAATATATATGTATCTGCAGCAGTCAATATCATTATATTTATAATTGGTCTTGACAGCCTTACCATGCTTCCTTCCAATATATATGTATCCGCCGCAGTCAATATCATTATATTTATTATGGGTCTTGAACGCCTAACAATGCTTCCTTCCAATATATATGTATCAGCCGCAGTCTATATCATTATATTTATTATGGGTCTTGACCGTCTTACCATGCTTACTTCCAATATATATGCATTAGCCGCAGTCAATATCATTATATTTATTATGGGTCTTGACCGTCTTACCATGCTTACTTCCAATATATATGCATCCGCGGTAGTCAATATCATTATATTTATTATGGGTCTTGACCTCCTTACCATGCATTCTTCCAATATATATGTATCCGCCGCAGTTTATATCATAATATATATTATGGGTCTTGACCGCCTTACCATGCATTCTTCCAATATATATGTATCAGCCGCAGTCTGTATCACTATTATCATTTTGGGTCTTGACCGCCTGACCGTGCATCCTTCCAATATATATGTCTCCGCCGCAGTCTATATCATTATATTTATTATGGGTCTTGACCGCCTTACCATGCTTCCTTCCAATATATATGTATCAGCCGCAGTCGATATCATTATATTCATTATGGATCTTGACCGCACTACCATGTTTCTTGTATAAGTCTGTGAATAAATACATAGCATCAGATACTCTCTTGATACAGCGCTCAAGTCTAAGGAATAACGGATAAATACTTAGTATCAAATATTCTGATGATATATAAGATATCTGATATGTTAAATAAGATATATGAATTGTCAATTAAGATATCTTATTTACCAAAATATAAAAGATATCTTATATGCTAAATAAGATGTCTAAAAAAATAAATAAGATATCTAATAAAGCATATAATACATTTTAAATAGCATATCAGCTATCTTATAGTTTATGTTATATAAGATATCTTATCTATATTAGTAAATAAGATATCTAAATTAGTATATCAGATATATTATTTAGCATATAAGATATTTTATTTCCGTTTGATAAATAGGATATCTTAAATAACATCGTTGACAGTTTGACTTCATTATATATTTTTTTAAAATATATTAGATATCTTATTTGTCAAATCTTTTATCTTATATATTTAGGCAAATAAAAAATCTCATATTATATAAGATATCTTTTATGCTATATAAGATATCTAATATATTAATAAAGATATCCGATACAGGATATAAGATATCTTATTTACCGAAATATATAAGATATCTGATATGCTAAATAAGATATCTAATATACCAAATAAAATATCTAATATAACAGAAAAGATATCTTATATAATATATCAGATATCTTATATATCATGTAAGATATCGTTTCTGCATCTTTAAATAAGATATCTTATTAAATAAATAAGATATCTTATACAATATATGAGATATCGGCTATGTTATATAGGATATCTTATATGCTATATTAGGTATCTTATTTAGTATATCAGATATCTCATAGAAATCCTTCCCTTCCACAGTCTTAAACACTAATATAAGTAAACATCTGTAACCAGTGTATGCTTGATATTATAAGACTTGCATCTCAGCCACAGTCTCATGTTCTTATATGGTTGTATATATGTAAGCGGAGTCCGCTTTGAAAATTAAAGACCTCTGCCGCAGTCCTACATACTTATATTAGTCCACTTGAAAATTTAAAATCTTCACATTCTGCTGCATTTTCCTTTACTAATAGTAGTTAATTACCTCTCTGCTACTGCCATTGCTGCTGAAGTGTCTAATATTATTATATCTGCTTATTGTACACCCCTCACTAGCAACAAATTCATTTCTATTGCCTCTATTTATTATACAACACAAAATAAATGGCATCAAAGACTGAGTCTTGAAAAAATTCACAAAGACCCTTTAGAATTATGTTGCCAAATTTTCAATCATGCAAAATATAATTGTGAACAAGTTCCTTCAAAACCGGGTAAAAACACAATTTATAACACTAAATAATATATTGGGTCTTCCATTGTCCATTCCGGCATTATTGCAGCAAAATACAGCTTATTAAAGAAAAAAAACAAGAATGCCACTTTTTGCTGCCAAATTTTGACTTGTTAGCGTCCAGCCAGATTTTCACCCCAAAATGCCAGAATTTCATACCCCGATGCCAGAATTTGACTGAAAATGCCAAATTTTGACACCCCGATGCCAAATTTTGAAACCCGGGATGCCAAATTTTCAGGAGGTAGCCCTAACCCTAACCCTAACCCTAACCCTAACCCTAAGTCAATAAATTGGAACCCCTCATTATGCTAACTTTGAACTATTACAACCAGAAGAAGGGACACGTAAGTCGTAGTCTTTATAAAAAGAACTTGTTGTCCGGATTCTGATCTACACATACATGTTAACAATTCTTCCGTACGACAAGGCATTCTCGATCTATTAAACATTGAATATTGAGCAAAGCTTATAAATTGAAAAAAAATCCCGGAAAAAGCTATTATGCTAACTTTGAACTCTTACAACCTGGAGAAGGGGTACCTCAGGTGTAGTCTGTATATATGAGCGCGTAGTCCCCATTCCGATCTACACCTACATGTAAACATTTTGTTCGTACGCCGAGGCGTTGCCGAACTACACAGTTCCAAAGTATTGTAAATTGGAAAAATAACTTAGCAAATTTTCATGTAGTGTCGGAAACGGCCATTATGCTAACTTTGAAGTCTTACAACCTAGAGAAGGGGTACCTCAGGCGTAGTCTGTATACATGAGCATGTAGTCCCCATTCCGATCTACAAGTACATGTAAACATTTTGTCCGTACGCCGAGGCGTTGCCGAGCTACACATTTCCAAAGAAGGCTATGTCTCACCCTAAGGAAATGAACAAGTTTGGCCATCTCAATTTGGCCATCTTCGTACTCCAGCTTATACCCTAAACCCTAACCCTAACCCTAACCCTAACCCTAACCCTAACCCTAACCTCGGTTGGGAATTTTATTTTATGCTCACATAGAGATACGTCTCAAAGTTCTCAACCCCAAATAAAATCCCCCAACCCTTTTCAATTTCTACGTTACCCTGTGTACGATACCATATTGTATAAATTATATAGGGTTTAGGTCAAGGAAGTCAGGGTTGGGGAACATTATTTTATAATTGTATTGAGAAACTTCTGACAATTCTTTACCCCAGATAAAATTACCCAACCCTGATGGTTATCTACGTTACCCTGTATATGATACCATTTTGTATAAATTATATGGGGTTTAGGTCAAGGAAGTCAGGGTTGGGGAATATTATTTTATAATTGTATTGAGAAACTTCTGACAATTCTTTACCCCCAATAAAATTCCCCAACCCTGATGGTTATCTACGTTACCCTGTATATGATACCATTTTGTATAAATTATATGGGGTTTCGGTCAAGGAAGTCAGGGTTGGGGAATATTATTTTATAATTGTATTGAGAAACTTCTGACAATTCTTTACCGCCAATAAAATTCCCCAACCCTGATGGTTATCTACGTTACCCTGTATATGATACCATTTTGTATATATTATATGGGGTTTCGGTCAAGGAAGTCAGGGTTGGGGAACATTATTTTATAATTGTATTGAGAAACTTCTGACAATTCTTTACCCCCAATAAAATTTCCCAACCCTGATGGTTATCTACGTTACCCTGTATATGATACCATTTTGTATATATTATATGGGGTTTCGGTCAAGGAAGTCAGGGTTGGGGAATATTATTTTATAATTGTATTGAGAAACTTCTGACAATTCTTTACCCCCAATAAAATTTCCCAACCCTGATGGTTATCTACGTTACCCCGTTCAGATACCATTTTTCATACCCAACATGGTGTTTATGTCATAGAAGCCTCCGTTCAGGAATTTTCTTTTATGCTAACATAGAGAAACGTCTCAAAGTTCTCAACCACAAATAAAATTCCCCGACCCTCATAAAAGTCTACGTTACCCTGTATATGATACCATTTTGTATAACTTATATGGGGTTTAGGTCAAGGAAGCCAGAGTTGGGGAATATTATAATATAATTGTATTGAGAAACTTCTGTCAATTCTTTACCCAAAATAAAATTCCCCAACCCTGATGGTTATCTACGTTACCCCGTTTATGATACCATTTTTCATACCAAAGATGGTGTTTATGTCATACAAGCCTCTGTTCAGGAATTTTCCTTTATGCTTACATAGAGAAACGTCTCAAAGTTCTCAACCACAAATAAAATTCCCCGACCCCTATAAAATTCTACGTTACCCTGTATATGATACAATTTTGTGAATTCTTATATGGGGTTTAGGTCAAGGAAGTCAGGGTTGGGGAATATTATTTTTTAATTGTGTTGAGAAACTTCTGACAATTCTTTATCCCCAATAAAATTTCCCATCCCTGATGGTTATCTACGTTACCCTGTAGCATTTTTCATACCCAAGATGGTGTTTATGTCATAGAAGCCTCCGTTCAGGAATTTTCTTTTATGCTAACATAGAGAAACGTCTCAAAGTTCTCAACCATAAATAAATTACCCCGACCCTCATAAAAGTCTACGTTACCCTGTATATGACACCATTTTGTATAAATTATATGGGGTTTAGGTCAAGAAAGTCAGGGTTGGGGAATGTTAAAATATAATTGTATTGAGAAACTTCTGTCAATTCTTTACCCAAAATAAAATCCCCCAACCCTGATGGTTATTTTCGTTACCCTGTTTATGATACCATTTTTCATACCAAATATGGTGTTTATTTCCTAGAAGCCTCGCTTCAGGAATTTTCTTTTATGCTAACATAGAGAAACGTCTCAAAGTTCTGGCTTGGTACAGTGGCTAAGTCTGAAGAATAAGAATGTTGTATAAGTCTGCGACTAAATACATAGTGTCAGATACCGGTTTGGTACAGCCGCTAAGTCTGAAGAATAATAAGGTGATATAAGTCTGCGACTAAATACATGGTATCGGATACCGGCTTGGTACAGCGGCTGAGTCTGAAGAATGATATGGTGATATAAGTCTGCGAAAAAATACTTGGTATCAGCTACCGGGTTGGCACAGCGGTCAAGTCTGACATATAATATGTTTGCGTTTCAATACTTGGTATCAGATACTGGATTCATACAGCACCCAAGTTTGAAGAATAATTTGGTCGTATAAACATGCAGCTAAATACATGGTATCAGATACCAACTTGGTACATCCCCCAAGTCTGAAGAATAATAAGGTGATATAAGTCTGTGGCTAAATACATAGTATCAGGAAGCAGCTTGGTACAGCAGCCAAGCTGTAGAATAATAAAGTGATATAAGTCTGCGACTAAATACATGGTATCAGATACTGGCTTGGTACAGCGCCTAAGTCGGAAGAATAATATGGTGATTAAAGTCTGTGAATAAATACTTTGAATAAAATACTGGCTTGGTAAAGCGACTAAGTCTGAAGAATAATGGCGTGATATAAGTCTGCGACTAAATGCGTGGTATCAGATACCGGCTTGGTACAGCTGCTAAGTCTGAAGAATTAGAAAGGGATTTAAGTCTGCGAATAAATACTTGGAATCAGATACCAGCTTGGTACAACGGTCAAGTCTGACATATAATATGTTTGCATTTCAATACTTTGTATCAAATACCGGATTCATATGGGACTTAAGTTTGAAGAATAATTAGGTGGTATAAGTGGCTAAATAGTTGGAATCAGCTACTGGCTTGGTTCAGCATCCAAATGTGAAGAATAATAAGGCTGTTTAAGTCTGCGTCCAAATACTTAAAAATCAGATATCAGCTTTGTACAGCAGCCAAGTAATAAGAATAATACGGCATGAAACAGGCATTATGCCAATTTTGAACTATTACAACCAGAAGAAGGGGCACGTGAGTCGCAGTCTGTATGAATGAACTTGTAGTCCGGATTCCAGTCTACACATACATGTAAACATTTCTTCCGTACGCCAAGGCATTCTGGATCTTTGAAACATTGAATATTGAACAAAGTCAATAAATTGGAACCCCTCATTATGCTAACTTTGAACTATTACAACCAGAAGAAGGGACACGTAAGTCGTAGTCTTTATAAAAAGAACTTGTTGTCCGGATTCTGATCTACACATACATGTTAACAATTCTTCCGTACGACAAGGCATTCTCGATCTATTAAACATTGAATATTGAGCAAAGCTTATAAATTGAAAAACAATCCCGCAAAAAGCTATTATGCTAACTTTGAACTCTTACAACCTGGAGAAGGGGTACCTCAGGTATAGTCTGTATATATGAGCGCGTAGTCCCCATTCCGATCTACACCTACATATAAACATTTTGTTCGTACGCCGAGGCGTTGCCGAACTACACAGTTCCAAAGTATTGTAAATTGGAAAAATAACTTAGCAAATTTTCATGTCGTGTCGGAAACGGCCATTATGCTAACTTTGAAGTCTTACAACCTAGAGAAGGTGTACCTCAGGCGTAGTCTGTATACATGAGCATGTAGTCCCCATTCCGATCTACAAGTACGTGTAAACATTTTGTCCGTACGCCGAGGCGTTGCCGAGCTACACATTTCCAAAGAAGGCTATGTCTTGAATAATCTCCCGTGAAAAAAGAAGTTCGGTAAAATTTACTAAAAATAGTAACACTATCCTACGCCAGCGTTGGTAAAAAGGCAACCCTAACCAAAGTACACCCCAACCCTAAGCAAAATATACATCCGCTAGGGTTAGAACGTTAACGTTAATGCCAAATCGCCTATACCCTAACCCTCACCCTAAGGAAATGAACAAGTTTGGCCATCTCAATTTGGCCATCTTCGTACTCCAGCTTATACCCTAACCCTAACCCTAACCCTAACCCTAACCCTTAACCCTTAACCTAACCCTAACCCTAACCCTAACCCTAACCCTAAACCCTAACCCTAACCCTAACCCTAACCCTAACCCTAACCCTAACCCTCTAACCCTAACCCTAACCCTAATTAGGGTCCCGGTGCCAAATTTTGATTTGGATTAGCTGACTCTACCTTTAATAACTTTTTTATTTTTAGAGATATTTATTTGCCGCCCATTTAAAAAATGTTCGTTTTTACGAGTTTTATCACATGCAAGTATCAGTTTTCCTATATCAGTATATTTTATGTAAAATTTTTGGTCATATGTAAAATTTCGATGCCAAATTTTAAACTTTTGCTTATTTTGTGGCCTTAAAGTGGTCTGTTTTGTATGATTTTTTGGCCCTAGGCGATTAGCTCGATGTTTTTTAATCTAATAGAAAAGATCTGTAACCCACCCACAAACAAAAAAGTTGCTAGATTTTCGAGGGAAGAAAGTTGTCTTCTGGTGTACACCTGGTAGACCACAAATTCTCTCTGAATGAAATGAAAAAATCGCAAAATTTCAACTTTTTTTATTTCTCAATAGATCTTCCCCAAATTTTCAGGAAACTTAAATATTAGATAGAAAATAAGATTCCCAAAGTTTCAAACATATATACTGAGATTTATTGAAGATATTAATATTTTTAGAGAGCAAAAAAGTCAAAATTTGGCATTCTGTGCTAACAGACTCAAAATTTGTAGTTTTTTTGAAAAAAAATCTTATTTTAATAATATTATCCAAATAAATATATTTATACAGATTTATATGCTTCATATACTTTCAAATGAAAGTGTTTTTATTGAAATATAATAGAAGAAAAAAGAAATATATGCAAAATTCGGGCCATTTTGGGCTAATTTTGACCTATTTTTGAACATGATTTTTCCTATGCTAATCGCGGCTAACAGTGTTGTTAATCTACACAACGTTCAAAACTGTTTTAAAACTATTTATTTTTAATAAAAACATGTAGTAGACTCTTTTGGAATGAAAAATAAATAATGTTTTACATGTGTACCCCAAATCAGGGTTTTAAAAATTGGTATTTTAGGCTAACAGGGTTTAAAATTAGCCCAATTAAAATATGGTATTGAATTGCTAACAAGTAATAAACACTGACAGGGTTTTCTACAACCATTGCATTAAAACTAAAATTATTCCTCCCTGCCGCAGTTATATATATTAATGTAGGTATATTGCATAGACCGAACTCTGCTTTGATATATACTTATATTAATGGACATCTTTAAGCGATATACGCTTTGATATTTTAAGATTTCCATATCCGCCGCAGTCTGATATACTGATATTGTTACACATGTATAAGCGGAGTCCGCTTTGATAATTCCTGAAATTCTTCTCCGCCGCAGTCTTATATACTTATATAAGTGGGTATATTTAACCGGTTTGATATTTGGAGACGCCTATCTGTATTGCAGTCTCATACACTATCCTTGTTGTAAACATATAAGAACAAGCTGATTGATAATTTAAGATATTCTTCTCAGCTGCAATCCTTCCTACCAATATATTCGTATAAGCCACTTTCTATATCATTATATACATTATGGATCTTGACCGCCTAACCATGATTCCTTCAAATATATATGTATCAGCCGCAGTCTATCTCATTATATTTATTATGGGTCTTGACCGCTTTGCCATGTTTCCTCCCAATACATATGTATCAACCGCAGTCTTTATCATTATATTTGTTATGGGTCCTGACTGCCTTACCATGCTTCCTTCCAATATATATGTATGTGCCGCAGTCAATATCATTATATTTATTATTGGTCTTGACCGCCTAACCATTCTTCCTTCCAATATATATGTATCCGCCGCAGTCAATATCATTATATTTATTATGGGTCTTGACCGCCTAACCATGCTTCCTTCCAATATATATGTATCAGCCGCAGTCTTTATCATTATATTTATTATGGGTCTTGACCGCCTTACCATGCTTACTTCCAATATATATGCATCCACCGCAGTCAATATCATTATATTTATTATGGGTCTTAACCGTATTACCATGCTTACTTCCAATATATATGCATCCACCGCAGTCAATATCATTATATTTATTATGGGTCTTGACCTCCTTACCATGCATTCTTCCAATATATATGAATCCACTGCAGTTTATATCATAATATTTATTATGGGTCTTGACCGCGTTACCATGCATTCTTCCAATATATATGTATCAGCCGCAGTCTGTATCACTATTATCATTTTGGGTCTTGACCGCCTGACCGTGCATCCTTCCAATATATATGTCTCCGCCGCAGTCTATATCATTATATTTATTATGGGTCTTGACCGCCTTTCCATGCTTCCTTCCAATATATATGTATCAGCCGCAGTCGATATCATTATATTCATTATGGGTCTTGACCGCACTACCATGTTTCTTGTATAAGTCTGTGGATAAATACTTAGCATCAGATACTCTCTTGATACAGCGGTCAAGTCTAAGGAATAACGGATAAATACTTAGTATCAGATATTCTGATGATATGATATATAAGATATCTGATTTGTTAAACAAGATATCTGAATTGTCAATTAAGATATCTTATTTACTAAAACATATAAGATATCTTAAATGCTAAATAAGATATCAAAAAAATAAATAAGATATCTAATAAAGCATATAATACATTTTAAAAAGCATATCAGATATCTTATATATTATGTTATATAAGATATCTTATCTATATAAGTAAATAAGATATCTAAATTGGTATATCAAATATATTATTTAGCATATAAGATATTTTATTTCCGTTTGATAAATAGGATATCTTAAATAACATCGTTGACAGTTTGACTTCATTATATATTTTGTTAAAATATATTAGATATCTTATTTGTCAAATAATATATCTTATATATTTAGGCAAATAAAATATCTTATATATTATATAAGTATCTTTTATGCTGTATAAGATATCTAATATATTAATAAAGATATCCGATACAGGATATAAGATATCTTATTTACCGAAATATATAAGATATCTGATATGCTAAATAAGATATCTAATATACCAAATAAAATATCTAATATTACAGAAAAGATATCTTATATAATATATCAGATATCTTATATATCATGTAAGATATCGTTTCTGCATCTTTAAATAAGATATCTTATTAAATAAATAAGATATCTTATATAATATATGAGATACCGGCTATGTTATATAAGATAACTTATATGCTATATTAGGTATCTTATTTAGTATATCAGATATCTCATATAAATCCTTCCCTACCACAGTCTTAAACAATAATATAAGTAAACATCTGTAACCAGTGTATGCTTGATATTATAAGACTTGCATCTCAGCCACAGTCTCATGGTCTTATATGGTTGTATATATGTAAGCGGAGTCCGCTTTGAAAACTTAAGACCTCTGCCGCAGTCCTACATAGTTATATTAGCCCACTTGAAAATTTAAAATCTTCACATTCTGCTGCATTTTCCTTTACTAATAGTAGTTAATTACCTCTCTGCTACTGCCATTGCCGTGAAGTGTCTAATATTATTATATCTGCTTATTGTACACCCCTCACTAGCAACAAATTCACTTCTACTGCCTCTATTTATTATACAACACAAAATAAATGGTATCAAAGACTGAGTCTTGAAATAATTCACAAAGACCCTTTAGAAATATGTTGCCAAATTTTCAATCATGCAAAATATAATTGTGAACAAGTTCCTTCAAAACGGGGTAAAAACACAATTTATAACACTAAATAATATATTGGGTCTTCCATTCTCCATTCCGGCATTATTGCAGCAAAATACAGCTTATTAAAGAAAAAAAACAAGAATGCCACTTTTTGCTGCCAAATTTTGACTTATTAGCGTCCAGCCAGATTTTCACCCCAAAATGCCAGAATTTCATACCCCGATGCCAGAATTTGACTGAAAATGCCAAATTTTGACACCCCGATGCCAAATTTTGAAACCCGGGATGCCAAATTTTCAGGAGGGAGCCCTAACCCTAACCCTAACCCTAACCCTAACCCTAATAACCTAGAATATTTGCATGTTCAGTAAAAAATAGCCATCATGCTAACTTTGAGCTCTTTTAACTTGAAGAAGGGGCATGTGAGTCATAGTCTGAATTATAAAATTTGTAGTCTGGACTCCGGCCTACAACATACTTTTTACAGACTTAAAATCGCATAGAAAATGAAGGAGTTATTAAACTTCGAAATTGGACAAGGACCATTAATCAACAAAATAACTTAGAAAATTCTATGTTAAGTAGATAACAGTGATCATGCTAAATTGCAGCTCTCACAACCAGAAAAAGAGGCACGTGAGTGGTATTCTGTATGAAAGAACTTGAAGTCCGGACTCTGGTCTACACATACATGTAAATATCACTTGGAACACCGAGGCGTTCTCGACCTATTACGCATTGAATATTGAACATGGGCATCACATTGTCAAAATTACTTTGAAGATTTTCATGTCTGCATACCCTACTTTTGAACTCTTTCTGCCAGGAGAACAGGTGCGTGAGTCGAAGTCTCTATACACGAATCTGTAGTCCAGACTACCATCTACACATACATGTCAACATCTCTTCCGTACGCCCAGGCATACTTGATCTACACAGGTTCAAAGTAGAAAATGACGCGAAAAATATAAAATAAAAAACAAGGGAGATTAATCATGTAAAACCGTTGCCGGTTTAAAGAAGTTCCGGCAACCTAATAACAGACCCTAGCGTAGGCAAATATTATAATAATAATATAAGGAAAGGGTCAACCCTATCGCCAACCCTCAGCCAAATAATTACTCAATAATGTACACATCCGCCAATCGTCATACCTCAATATACCCTTATTCCCTAACCCTAACCCTAACCCTAACCCCTAACCCTAACCCTAACCCTAACCCTAACCCTAACCCTAACTCTAACCCTAACCCTAACCCTAACCCTAACCCTAACCCTAACCCTAACCCGTACGCCGAGGCGTTGCCGAGCTACACATTTCCAAAGAAGGCTATGTCTCACCCTAAGGAAATGAACAAGTTTGGCCATCTCAATTTGGCCATCTTCGTACTCCAGCTTATACCCTAACCCGCAACCGCAAGTAAGCAAATCACCTATACCCTAACCCTGACCCTGACCCTAACCCTGACCCTGACCCTGACCCTGACCCTAACCCTGACCCTGACCTGACCCTGACCCTAACCCAAACCCTAACCCTAAACCCTGACCCTGACCCCAACCATAACCCAACCCCTACCCCAACCCTAACCCTAACCCTAACCCCAACCCTAACCCCAACCCTAACCCTAACCCTAACCTAACCCTTACCCTAACCCTTTGGACTGGTTTTGCTTGTTCAACCAATGATTAAGCATAGTTTTGCACTGGTTTTGCTAACCCGAACAAGTCTGAAGAAAGATAAGATGGTATAAGTCTTCGACTAAATACTTCGTATCAGATACCGCATTGAAACAGCAACCAAGTATGAAGAATAATAAGGTGATATAAGTCTGCGACTAAATGCATGGTATCAGATATACAGCGGTCAAGTCTGACATATAATATGTATGCGTTTCAATACTTGGTATCAGATATCGGATTCATACGGTGCCCAAGGCTGAAGAATAATTAGGTAGTATAAGTAAGCGGCTAAATACATGGTATTAGGTACCAGCTTGGTACAGTGGCAAAGTCTGAAGAATAATAAGGTGATATAAGTCTGCAGCTAAATACATTGTATCGGATACTGGCTTGGTACAGTGGCCAAGTCCATAGAATAATAAGACAATATAAGTCTGTGACAAAATACATGCTATCAAATACCAGCTTGGTACAGCCGCTAGGTCTGAAGAATAATAATGTCATTTATGTCTGCAAATAAATACTTGGAATCAGATACCGGCTTGGTACAGGGTAAAGTCTGACATATAATATGTTTGCGTTTCAATACTTTGTATCAGATACCGGATTCATACAACACGCAAGTTTGAAGAATAATTAGGTGGAATAATTCTGGGCCTAAATACTTGGAATCAGCTACCGGCTTGGTTCAGCGGCCAAGTGTGTAGAATAATAAGACAGTTTAAGTTCTCAACCCAAAATAAAATCCCCCAACCCTCATCAATTTCTATGTTACCCTGTGTACGATACGATTTTGTATAACTTAAATGGGGTTTAGGTCAAGGAAGTCAGGGTTGGGGAATATTATTTTGTAATTGTATAGAGAAATGTCTGATAATTCTTAACCCCAAATAAAATTCCCCAACCCTGATAGTTATCTACGTTACCCTGTATATGATAACATTTTTAATACCCAAGAAGGTGTTAAGGTCATCGAAGCCTCGGTTGGGAATTTTATTTTATGCTCACATAGAGATACGTCTCAAAGTTCTCAACCCCAAATAAAATCCCCCAACCCTTTTCAATTTCTACGTTACCCTGTGTACGATACCATATTGTATAAATTATATAGGGTTTAGGTCAAGGAAGTCAGGGTTGGGGAACATTATTTTATAATTGTATTGAGAAACTTCTGACAATTCTTAACCCCAGATAAAATTACCCAACCCTGATGGTTATCTACGTTACCCTGTATATGATACCATTTTGTATAAATTATATGGGGTTTAGGTCAAGGAAGTCAGGGTTGGGGAATATTATTTTATAATTGTATTGAGGAACTTCTGACAATTCTTTACCCCCAATAAAATTCCCCAACCCTGATGGTTATCTACGTTACCCTGTTCAGATACCATTTTTCATACCCAACATGGTGTTTATATCATAGAAGCCTCGGTTCAGGAATTTTCTTTTATGCTAACATAGAGAAACGTCTCAAAGTTCTCAACCACAAAAAAAATTCCCCGACCCTCATAAAAGTCTACGTTACCCTGTATATGGTACCATTTTGTATAACTTATATGGGGTTTAGGTCAAGGAAGCCAGAGTTGGGGAATATTATAATATAATTGTATTGAGAAACTTCTGTCAATTCTTTACCCAAAATAAAATTCCCCAACCCTGATGGTTATCTACGTTACCCCGTTTATGATACCATTTTTCATACCAAAGATGGTGTTTATGTCATACAAGCCTCTGTTCAGGAATTTTCCTTTATGCTTACATAGAGAAACGTCTCAAAGTTCTGGCTTGGTACAGTGGCTAAGTCTGAAGAATAAGAATGTTGTATAAGTCTGCGACTAAATACATAGTATCAGATACCGGTTTGGTACAGCCGCTAAGTCTGAAGAATAATAAGGTGATATAAGTCTGCGACTAAATGCGTGGTATCAGATACCGGCTTGGTACAGCTGCTAAGTCTGAAGAATTAGAAAGTGATTTAAGTCTGCGAATAAATACTTGGAATCAGATACCAGCTTGGTACAACGGTCAAGTCTGACATATAATATGTTTGCATTTCAATACTTTGTATCAAATACCGGATTCATATGGGACTTAAGTTTGAAGAATAATTAGGTGGTATAAGTGGCTAAATAGTTGGAATCAGCTACTGGCTTGGTTCAGCATCCAAATGTGAAGAATAATAAGGCTGTTTAAGTCTGCGTCCAAATACTTAAAAATCACATATCAGCTTTGTACAGCAGCCAAGTAATAAGAATAATACGGCATGAAACAGGCATTATGCCAATTTTGAACTATTACAACCAGAAGAAGGGGCACGTGAGTCGCAGTCTGTATGAATGAACTTGTAGTCCGGATTCCAGTCTACACATACATGTAAACATTTCTTCCGTACGCCAAGGCATTCTGGATCTTTGAAACATTGAATATTGAACAAAGTCAATAAATTGGAACCCCTCATTATGCTAACTTTGAACTATTACAACCAGAAGAAGGGACACGTAAGTCGTAGTCTTTATAAAAAGAACTTGTTGTCCGGATTCTGATCTACACATACATGTTAACAATTCTTCCGTACGACAAGGCATTCTCGATCTATTAAACATTGAATATTGAGCAAAGCTTATAAATTGAAAAAAAATCCCGGAAAAAGCTATTATGCTAACTTTGAACTCTTACAACCTGGAGAAGGGGTACCTCAGGTGTAGTCTGTATATATGAGCGCGTAGTCCCCATTCCGATCTACACCTACATGTAAACATTTTGTTCGTACGCCGAGGCGTTGCCGAACTACACAGTTCCAAAGTATTGTAAATTGGAAAAATAACTTAGCAAATTTTCATGTAGTGTCGGAAACGGCCATTATGCTAACTTTGAAGTCTTACAACCTAGAGAAGGGGTACCTCAGGCGTAGTCTGTATACATGAGCATGTAGTCCCCATTCCGATCTACAAGTACATGTAAACATTTTGTCCGTACGCCGAGGCGTTGCCGAGCTACACATTTCCAAAGAAGGCTATGTCTCACCCTAAGGAAATGAACAAGTTTGGCCATCTCAATTTGGCCATCTTCGTACTCCAGCTTATACCCTAAACCCTAACCCTAACCCTAACCCTAACCCTAACCCTAACCTCGGTTGGGAATTTTATTTTATGCTCACATAGAGATACGTCTCAAAGTTCTCAACCCCAAATAAAATCCCCCAACCCTTTTCAATTTCTACGTTACCCTGTGTACGATACCATATTGTATAAATTATATAGGGTTTAGGTCAAGGAAGTCAGGGTTGGGGAACATTATTTTATAATTGTATTGAGAAACTTCTGACAATTCTTTACCCCAGATAAAATTACCCAACCCTGATGGTTATCTACGTTACCCTGTATATGATACCATTTTGTATAAATTATATGGGGTTTAGGTCAAGGAAGTCAGGGTTGGGGAATATTATTTTATAATTGTATTGAGAAACTTCTGACAATTCTTTACCCCCAATAAAATTCCCCAACCCTGATGGTTATCTACGTTACCCTGTATATGATACCATTTTGTATAAATTATATGGGGTTTCGGTCAAGGAAGTCAGGGTTGGGGAATATTATTTTATAATTGTATTGAGAAACTTCTGACAATTCTTTACCGCCAATAAAATTCCCCAACCCTGATGGTTATCTACGTTACCCTGTATATGATACCATTTTGTATATATTATATGGGGTTTCGGTCAAGGAAGTCAGGGTTGGGGAACATTATTTTATAATTGTATTGAGAAACTTCTGACAATTCTTTACCCCCAATAAAATTTCCCAACCCTGATGGTTATCTACGTTACCCTGTATATGATACCATTTTGTATATATTATATGGGGTTTCGGTCAAGGAAGTCAGGGTTGGGGAATATTATTTTATAATTGTATTGAGAAACTTCTGACAATTCTTTACCCCCAATAAAATTTCCCAACCCTGATGGTTATCTACGTTACCCCGTTCAGATACCATTTTTCATACCCAACATGGTGTTTATGTCATAGAAGCCTCCGTTCAGGAATTTTCTTTTATGCTAACATAGAGAAACGTCTCAAAGTTCTCAACCACAAATAAAATTCCCCGACCCTCATAAAAGTCTACGTTACCCTGTATATGATACCATTTTGTATAACTTATATGGGGTTTAGGTCAAGGAAGCCAGAGTTGGGGAATATTATAATATAATTGTATTGAGAAACTTCTGTCAATTCTTTACCCAAAATAAAATTCCCCAACCCTGATGGTTATCTACGTTACCCCGTTTATGATACCATTTTTCATACCAAAGATGGTGTTTATGTCATACAAGCCTCTGTTCAGGAATTTTCCTTTATGCTTACATAGAGAAACGTCTCAAAGTTCTCAACCACAAATAAAATTCCCCGACCCCTATAAAATTCTACGTTACCCTGTATATGATACAATTTTGTGAATTCTTATATGGGGTTTAGGTCAAGGAAGTCAGGGTTGGGGAATATTATTTTTTAATTGTGTTGAGAAACTTCTGACAATTCTTTATCCCCAATAAAATTTCCCATCCCTGATGGTTATCTACGTTACCCTGTAGCATTTTTCATACCCAAGATGGTGTTTATGTCATAGAAGCCTCCGTTCAGGAATTTTCTTTTATGCTAACATAGAGAAACGTCTCAAAGTTCTCAACCATAAATAAATTACCCCGACCCTCATAAAAGTCTACGTTACCCTGTATATGACACCATTTTGTATAAATTATATGGGGTTTAGGTCAAGAAAGTCAGGGTTGGGGAATGTTAAAATATAATTGTATTGAGAAACTTCTGTCAATTCTTTACCCAAAATAAAATCCCCCAACCCTGATGGTTATTTTCGTTACCCTGTTTATGATACCATTTTTCATACCAAATATGGTGTTTATTTCCTAGAAGCCTCGCTTCAGGAATTTTCTTTTATGCTAACATAGAGAAACGTCTCAAAGTTCTGGCTTGGTACAGTGGCTAAGTCTGAAGAATAAGAATGTTGTATAAGTCTGCGACTAAATACATAGTGTCAGATACCGGTTTGGTACAGCCGCTAAGTCTGAAGAATAATAAGGTGATATAAGTCTGCGACTAAATACATGGTATCGGATACCGGCTTGGTACAGCGGCTGAGTCTGAAGAATGATATGGTGATATAAGTCTGCGAAAAAATACTTGGTATCAGCTACCGGGTTGGCACAGCGGTCAAGTCTGACATATAATATGTTTGCGTTTCAATACTTGGTATCAGATACTGGATTCATACAGCACCCAAGTTTGAAGAATAATTTGGTCGTATAAACATGCAGCTAAATACATGGTATCAGATACCAACTTGGTACATCCCCCAAGTCTGAAGAATAATAAGGTGATATAAGTCTGTGGCTAAATACATAGTATCAGGAAGCAGCTTGGTACAGCAGCCAAGCTGTAGAATAATAAAGTGATATAAGTCTGCGACTAAATACATGGTATCAGATACTGGCTTGGTACAGCGCCTAAGTCGGAAGAATAATATGGTGATTAAAGTCTGTGAATAAATACTTTGAATAAAATACTGGCTTGGTAAAGCGACTAAGTCTGAAGAATAATGGCGTGATATAAGTCTGCGACTAAATGCGTGGTATCAGATACCGGCTTGGTACAGCTGCTAAGTCTGAAGAATTAGAAAGGGATTTAAGTCTGCGAATAAATACTTGGAATCAGATACCAGCTTGGTACAACGGTCAAGTCTGACATATAATATGTTTGCATTTCAATACTTTGTATCAAATAGCGGATTCATATGGGACTTAAGTTTGAAGAATAATTAGGTGGTATAAGTGGCTAAATAGTTGGAATCAGCTACTGGCTTGGTTCAGCATCCAAATGTGAAGAATAATAAGGCTGTTTAAGTCTGCGTCCAAATACTTAAAAATCAGATATCAGCTTTGTACAGCAGCCAAGTAATAAGAATAATACGGCATGAAACAGGCATTATGCCAATTTTGAACTATTACAACCAGAAGAAGGGGCACGTGAGTCGCAGTCTGTATGAATGAACTTGTAGTCCGGATTCCAGTCTACACATACATGTAAACATTTCTTCCGTACGCCAAGGCATTCTGGATCTTTGAAACATTGAATATTGAACAAAGTCAATAAATTGGAACCCCTCATTATGCTAACTTTGAACTATTACAACCAGAAGAAGGGACACGTAAGTCGTAGTCTTTATAAAAAGAACTTGTTGTCCGGATTCTGATCTACACATACATGTTAACAATTCTTCCGTACGACAAGGCATTCTCGATCTATTAAACATTGAATATTGAGCAAAGCTTATAAATTGAAAAACAATCCCGCAAAAAGCTATTATGCTAACTTTGAACTCTTACAACCTGGAGAAGGGGTACCTCAGGTATAGTCTGTATATATGAGCGCGTAGTCCCCATTCCGATCTACACCTACATATAAACATTTTGTTCGTACGCCGAGGCGTTGCCGAACTACACAGTTCCAAAGTATTGTAAATTGGAAAAATAACTTAGCAAATTTTCATGTCGTGTCGGAAACGGCCATTATGCTAACTTTGAAGTCTTACAACCTAGAGAAGGTGTACCTCAGGCGTAGTCTGTATACATGAGCATGTAGTCCCCATTCCGATCTACAAGTACGTGTAAACATTTTGTCCGTACGCCGAGGCGTTGCCGAGCTACACATTTCCAAAGAAGGCTATGTCTTGAATAATCTCCCGTGAAAAAAGAAGTTCGGTAAAATTTACTAAAAATAGTAACACTATCCTACGCCAGCGTTGGTAAAAAGGCAACCCTAACCAAAGTACACCCCAACCCTAAGCAAAATATACATCCGCTAGGGTTAGAACGTTAACGTTAATGCCAAATCGCCTATACCCTAACCCTCACCCTAAGGAAATGAACAAGTTTGGCCATCTCAATTTGGCCATCTTCGTACTCCAGCTTATACCCTAACCCTAACCCTAACCCTAACCCTAACCCTAACCCTAATATGTTTGCATTTCAATACTTTGTACCAAATACCGGATTCATATGGGACTTAAGTTTGAAGAATAATTAGGTGGTATAAGTGGCTAAGTAGTTGGAATCAGCTACTGGCTTGCTTCAGCATCCAAATGTGAAGAATAATAAGGCTGTTTAAGTCTGCGTCCAAATACTTAAAAATCAGATATCAGCTTTGTACAGCAGCCAAGTAATAAGAATAATACGGCATGAAACAGGCATTATGCCAATTTTGAACTATTACAACCAGAAGAAGGGGCACGTGAGTCGCAGTCTGTATGAATGAACTTGTAGTCCGGATTCCAGTCTACACATACATGTAAACATTTCTTCCGTACGCCAAGGCATTCTGGATCTTTAAAACATTGAATATTGAACAAAGTCAATAAATTGGAACCCCTCATTATGCTAACTTTGAACTATTACAACCAGAAGAAGGGACACGTAAGTCGTAGTCTTTATAAAAAGAACTTGTTGTCCGGATTCTGATCTACACATACATGTTAACAATTCTTCCGTACGACAAGGCATTCTCGATCTATTAAACATTGACTATTGAGCAAAGCTTATAAATTGAAAAAAAATCCCGGAAAAAGCTATTATGCTAACTTTGAACTCTTACAACCTGGAGAAGGGGTACCTCAGGTGTAGTCTGTATATATGAGCGCGTAGTCCCCATTCCGATCTACACCTACATGTAAACATTTTGTTCGTACGCCGAGGCGTTGCCGAACTACACAGTTCCAAAGTATTGTAAATTGGAAAAATAACTTAGCAAATTTTCATGTCGTGTCGGAAACGGCCATTATGCTAACTTTGAAGTCTTACAACCTAGAGAAGGGGTACCTCAGGCGTAGTCTGTATACATGAGCATGTAGTCCCCATTCCGATCTACAAGTACATGTAAACATTTTGTCCGTACGCCGAGGCGTTGCCGAGCTACACATTTCCAAAGAAGGCTATGTCTTGAATAATCTCCCGTGAAAAAAGAAGTTCGGTAAAATTTACTAAAAATAGTAACAATATCCTACGCCAGCGTTGGTAAAAAGGCAACCCTAACCAAAGTACACCCCAACCCTAAGCAAAATATACATCCGCTAGGGTTAGAACGTTAACGTTAATGCCAAATCGCCTATACCCTAACCCTCACCCTAAGGAAATGAACAAGTTTGGCCATCTCAATTTGGCCATCTTCGTACTCCAGCTTATACCCTAACCCTAACCCTAACCCTAACCCAAACCCTAACCCTAACCCTAACCCTAACCCCTAACCCTAACCCTAACCCTAACCCTAACCCTAACCCAAAATTCTTGGACAAACCTCGTTTCAACCCCTTACCCTAACCCTAACCCTAACACTTAACCTTAACCCTAACCCTAACCCAACCCTAACCCTAACCCAACCCTAACCCTAACCCTGACCCTAACCCTAATTCTAACCCTAGTTTTGGACAAAATTCTTGGACAAACCTCGTTTCAACCCCTTACCCTAACCCTAACCCTAACCCTAACCCTAACCTCTAACCCTAACCCTAACCCTAACCCTAACCCTAACCCTAATATTCAAGCAATCTGCATCATTCCGCAACCGCAAGTAAGCAAATCACCTATACCCTAACCCAACCCCAACCCCAACCCTAACCCTAACCCTAACCCTAACCCTTAACCTTAACCCTAACCCTAACCCTTAACCCTAACCCTAACTCTAAACAACTAATACCTTTCCAATAATATCCAAGCAATCCGCATCATTCCGCAACCGCAAGTAAGCAAATCACCTATACCTAACCCAACCCTAACCCTAACCCTAACCCAACCCTAATCCTAACCCTAACCCTAACCCTAACCTACACCGTCTAAGTCAGAAGAATAATAAGGTGATATAAGTCTTCGGTTAAATACATAGTATCAGACGCCGGCTTGGTAGAGCGGCTAAGTCTGAAGAATAAGAAGGTGATATAAGTCTGCGACTAAATACATGGTATCAGATACTAGCTTGGTACACCGGCTAAGTCTGAAGAATAATAAGGTGATATAAGTCTTCGGCTAAATACATAGTATCAGATGCCGGCTTGGTAGAGCGGCTAAGTCTAAAGAATAAAAGGTGATATAAGTCTGCGACTAAATACATGGTATCAGATACTGGCTTGGTACACCGGCTAAGTCTGAAGAATAATAAGGTGATATAAGTCTTCGGCTAAATACATAGTATCAGATGCTGGCTTGGTAGAGCGGCTAAGTCTGAAGAATAATAAGGTGATATAAGTCTGCTATTAAATACATGGTATCAGTTACCAGGCTTGATACACTGGCTAAGTCTGAAGAATAATAAGGTGATATAAGTCTGTGACTAAATACATGGTATCAGGTACCAGCTTGATACACCGGCTAAGTCTGAAGAACAATAAGGTGATATAAGTCTGCGACTAAATACATGGTATCAGATACCGGCTTTGTACAGCTGCTAAGTCTGAAGAATAATAAGATGATATAAGTATGCGACTAAATACATGGTATCAGATACCAGCTTGGTACACCGGCTAAGTCTGAAGAATAAGAAGGTGATATAAGTCTGCGACTAAATACATGGTATCAGATATCGGCTTGGTACACCGGCTAAGTCTGAAGAATAATAAGGTGATATAAGTCTGTGACTAAATACATGGTATCAGAAACCGGCTTGGTACAGCGGCTATTTCTGAAGAATAAGAAGGTGATATAAGTCTGCGACTAAATACATGGTATCAGATACCGGCTTGGTACAGCGGCTAAGTCTGAATAATAATTCAGTGATATCAGTCTGCTACTAAATACATGGTATCAGATACCTTCTTGGTACAGCGACTAAGTCTGAAGAATAATAAGGTGATATAAGTCTGCGACTAAATACATGGCATTAGATACTGTCTTGGTACAGCGGTTTAGTCTGAAGAACAATTAGGTGATATAAGTCTGCGGCTAAATACATGGTATCAGATAACGGCTTGGTACAGCGGCTAAGTCTGAAGAATAATAAGGCGATATAAGTTTGCGACTAAATACATGGTATCAGATACCGGCTTGGTACACCGGCTAAGTCTGAATAATAATATGTGATATAAGTCTGTAACTAAATACATGGTATGCTGACTTTGAACTATTACAACCAGAAGAAGGACCACGTGAGTGGTAGTCTGCATAAATGAATTTGTTCTCCTGATTCTGATCTACACATACATGTAAACATTTCTTCCGTCCGCCGAGGCATTCTCGATCTATGAATCATTGAATATTGAGCAAAGCCAATAAATTGAAAAAATCCTGGAAACAGCCATTTTGCTTACTTTGAACTCCTACAACCTTGAGAAGGGGTATCTCAGGCGTAGTCTGTATACATGAGCTCGTAGTCCCCATTCCGATCTACACGTACATGTAAACCTTTTTTCTCTACGCCGAGGCGTTGCCGAACTACATAGTTCCAAAGTATTGCAAATTGGAAAAATAACTTAGCAAATTTTCATGTCGAGTCGTAAACAGCCATTATGCTAACTTTGAAGTCTTACAACCTGGAGAAGGGGTACCTCAGGCGTAGTCTGTATACATGAGCATGTAGTCCCCATTCCAATCTACACGTACATATAAATTTTTTGTCTGTACGCCGAGGCGTTGCCGAGCTACACAATTCCAAAGTAGGCTATGTCATGGAAATTTCAAACTTATTCCAAACTTTGTTATTTCCCTTGTTGAATACTCTCCCTTGAAAAAAGAAGTTCGGTAAAATTTACTAAAAATAGTAACAATATCCTACGCCAGGGTTGGTAAAAAGGCAACCCTAACCTAAGTACACACCAACCCTAAGCAAAATATACATCCGCTAGGGTTAGAACGTTAACGTTAATGCCAAATCGCCTATACCCTAACCCTAACCCTCTAACCCTCTAACCCTAACCCTGACCCTAACCCTAATTCTAACCCTAGTTTTGGACAAAATTCTTGGACAAACCTCGTTTCAACCCCTTACCCTAACCCTAACCCTAACACTTAACCTTAACCCTAACCCTAACCCAACCCTAACCCTAACCCAACCCTAACCCTAACCCTGACCCTAACCCTAATTCTAACCCTAGTTTTGGACAAAATTCTTGGACAAACCTCGTTTCAACCCCTTACCCTAACCCTAACCCTAACACTTAACCTTAACCCTAACCCTAACCCAACCCTAACCCTAACCCAACCCTAACCCTAACCCTAACCCTGAACACCTAATACCTAACCAATAATATTCAAGCAATCTGCATCATTCCGCAACCGCAAGTAAGCAAATCACCTATACCCTAACCCAACCCCAACCCCAACCCTAACCCTAACCCTAACCCTTAACCTTAACCCTAACCCTAACCCTTAACCCTAACCCTAACTCTAAACAACTAATACCTTTCCAATAATATCCAAGCAATCCGCATCATTCCGCAACCGCAAGTAAGCAAATCACCTATACCTAACCCAACCCTAACCCTAACCCTAACCCAACCCTAATCCTAACCCTAACCCTAACCCTAACCTACACCGTCTAAGTCAGAAGAATAATAAGGTGATATAAGTCTTCGGTTAAATACATAGTATCAGACGCCGGCTTGGTAGAGCGGCTAAGTCTGAAGAATAAGAAGGTGATATAAGTCTGCGACTAAATACATGGTATCAGATACTAGCTTGGTACACCGGCTAAGTCTGAAGAATAATAAGGTGATATAAGTCTTCGGCTAAATACATAGTATCAGATGCCGGCTTGGTAGAGCGGCTAAGTCTAAAGAATAAAAGGTGATATAAGTCTGCGACTAAATACATGGTATCAGATACTGGCTTGGTACACCGGCTAAGTCTGAAGAATAATAAGGTGATATAAGTCTTCGGCTAAATACATAGTATCAGATGCTGGCTTGGTAGAGCGGCTAAGTCTGAAGAATAATAAGGTGATATAAGTCTGCTATTAAATACATGGTATCAGTTACCAGGCTTGATACACTGGCTAAGTCTGAAGAATAATAAGGTGATATAAGTCTGTGACTAAATACATGGTATCAGGTACCAGCTTGATACACCGGCTAAGTCTGAAGAACAATAAGGTGATATAAGTCTGCGACTAAATACATGGTATCAGATACCGGCTTTGTACAGCTGCTAAGTCTGAAGAATAATAAGATGATATAAGTATGCGACTAAATACATGGTATCAGATACCAGCTTGGTACACCGGCTAAGTCTGAAGAATAAGAAGGTGATATAAGTCTGCGACTAAATACATGGTATCAGATATCGGCTTGGTACACCGGCTAAGTCTGAAGAATAATAAGGTGATATAAGTCTGTGACTAAATACATGGTATCAGAAACCGGCTTGGTACAGTGGCTATTTCTGAAGAATAAGAAGGTGATATAAGTCTGCGACTAAATACATGGTATCAGATACCGGCTTGGTACAGCGGCTAAGTCTGAATAATAATTCAGTGATATCAGTCTGCTACTAAATACATGGTATCAGATACCTTCTTGGTACAGCGACTAAGTCTGAAGAATAATAAGGTGATATAAGTCTGCGACTAAATACATGGCATTAGATACTGTCTTGGTACAGCGGTTTAGTCTGAAGAACAATTAGGTGATATAAGTCTGCGGCTAAATACATGGTATCAGATAACGGCTTGGTACAGCGGCTAAGTCTGAAGAATAATAAGGCGATATAAGTTTGCGACTAAATACATGGTATCAGATACCGGCTTGGTACACCGGCTAAGTCTGAATAATAATATGTGATATAAGTCTGTAACTAAATACATGGTATGCTGACTTTGAACTATTACAACCAGAAGAAGGACCACGTGAGTGGTAGTCTGCATAAATGAATTTGTTCTCCTGATTCTGATCTACACATACATGTAAACATTTCTTCCGTCCGCCGAGGCATTCTCGATCTATGAATCATTGAATATTGAGCAAAGCCAATAAATTGAAAAAATCCTGGAAACAGCCATTTTGCTTACTTTGAACTCCTACAACCTTGAGAAGGGGTATCTCAGGCGTAGTCTGTATACATGAGCTCGTAGTCCCCATTCCGATCTACACGTACATGTAAACCTTTTTTCTCTACGCCGAGGCGTTGCCGAACTACATAGTTCCAAAGTATTGCAAATTGGAAAAATAACTTAGCAAATTTTCATGTCGAGTCGTAAACAGCCATTATGCTAACTTTGAAGTCTTACAACCTGGAGAAGGGGTACCTCAGGCGTAGTCTGTATACATGAGCATGTAGTCCCCATTCCAATCTACACGTACATATAAATTTTTTGTCTGTACGCCGAGGCGTTGCCGAGCTACACAATTCCAAAGTAGGCTATGTCATGGAAATTTCAAACTTATTCCAAACTTTGTTATTTCCCTTGTTGAATACTCTCCCTTGAAAAAAGAAGTTCGGTAAAATTTACTAAAAATAGTAACAATATCCTACGCCAGGGTTGGTAAAAAGGCAACCCTAACCTAAGTACACACCAACCCTAAGCAAAATATACATCCGCTAGGGTTAGAACGTTAACGTTAATGCCAAATCGCCTATACCCTAACCCTAACCCTAACCCTAACCCTAACCCTAACCTAACCCTAACCCTAACCCTAACCCTAACCCTAACCCTACCCTAACCCTAACCCTAACCCTAACCCTAACCCTAACCCTAACTCTACCCTAACCCTAACCCTAACCCTAACCCTAACCCTAACCCTAACCCATAAGTCTGCGACTAAATACTTGGTAACAGATAATGGCTTGGTACACTGGCTAAGTCTGAAGAATACCCCAACCCTAATCCTAACCCTAACCCTAACCTACACGGACTGTCAGAAGAATAATAAGGTGATATAAGTCTGTGACTAAATACCTGGTATCAAGTATCAGCTTGATACACCGGCTAAGTATGAAGAATAATAAGGTGATATTTGTCTGGGACTAAATAGATGGTATCAGATACTTTCTTGGTATAGCAGCTAAGTGTGAAGAATAAGAAGGTGGTATAAGTCTGCGACTTAACACATGGTATCAGATACTGGCTTGGTACACCGGCTAAGTCTGAAAAATAATAAGGTATATAAGTCTTCGGTTAAATACATAGTATCAGATGCCGGCTTGGTAGAGCGGCTAAGTCTAAAGAATAAAAGGTGATATAAGTCTGCGACTAAATACATGGTATCAGATACTGGCTTGGTACACCGGCTAAGTCTGAAGAATAAAAAGGTGATATAAGTCTTCGGCTAAATACATAGTATCAGATGCTGGCTTGGTAGAGCGGCTAAGTCTGAAGAATAATAAGGTGATATAAGTCTTCGGCTAAATACATGGTATCAGTTACCAGGCTTGATACACTGGCTAAGTCTGAAGAATAATAAGGTGATATAAGTCTGTGACTAAATACATGGTATCAGGTACCAGCTTGATACACCGGCTAAGTCTGAAGAATAATAAGGTGATATAAGTCTACGACTAAATACATGGTATCAGATACCGGCTTGGTACAGAGGCTATGTCTGAAGAATAATAATGCGATATAAGTCTGCGACTGATTACCTGGTATCAGATACCGGCTTGGTACAGCAGCTAATTCTCAAGAATAAGACGGTGATATAAGTCTGTGACTAAATACATGGTATCAGGTACCGGCTTGATACACCGGCTAAGTCTGAAGAATAATAAGGTGATATAAGTCTGCGACTAAATACATGGTATCAGATACCGGCTTAGTACAGCGGCTAAGTCTGAAGAATAATTAGGTGATATAAGTCTGCAGCTAAATACATGGTATCAGATACCGGCTTGGTACAGCGGCTAAGTCTGAAGAATAATAATGCGATATAAGTCTGCGACTGAATACATGGTATCAGATACCGGCTTGGTACAGCAGCTAATTCTCAAGAATAAGACGGTGATATAAGTCTGCGACTAAATACTTGGTAACAGATAATGGCTTGGTACACTGGCTAAGTCTGAAGAATAATAAGGCGATATAAGTCTGTGGCTAAATAAAAGGTATCAGATACCAGCTTGGTACAGCGGCTAAGTCTGAAGAATAATTAGGCGATATAAGTCTGCGGCTAAATACATCGTATCAGATACCGCCCTGGTACAGCGGCTAAGTATGAAGAATAAGAAGGTGATATAAGTCTGCGACTAAATACATGGTATGCTTACTTTGAACTATTACAACCACAAGAAGGGCCACATGAGTCGTAGTCTGTATAAATGAACTTGTTGTCCGGATTCTGATCTACAAGTACATGTAAACATTTTGTCCGTACGCCGAGGCGTTGCCGAGCTACACATTTCCAAAGAAGGCTATGTCTTGAATAATCTTCCGTGAAAAAAGAAGTTCGGTAAAATTTACTAAAAATAGTAACAATATCCTACGCCAGCGTTGGTAAAAAGTCAACCCTAACCAAAGTACACCCCAACCCTAAGCAAAATATACATCCGCTAGGGTTAGAACGTTAACGTTAATGCCAAATCGCCTATACCCTAACCCTCACCCTAAGGAAATGAACAAGTTTGGCCATCTCAATTTGGCCATCTTCGTACTCCAGCTTATACCCTAACCCTAACCCTAACCCTAACCCTAACCCTAACCCAACCCTAACCCTAACCCTAACCCTAACCCTAACCCTAAACCCTAACCCTAACCCTAACCCTAACCCTAACCCTAAACCCTAACCCTAACCCTAACCCTAACCCTAAGTCAATAAATTGGAACCCCTCATTATGCTAACTTTGAACTATTACAACCAGAAGAAGGGACACGTAAGTCGTAGTCTTTATAAAAAGAACTTGTTGTCCGGATTCTGATCTACACATACATGTTAACAATTCTTCCGTACGACAAGGCATTCTCGATCTATTAAACATTGAATATTGAGCAAAGCTTATAAATTGAAAAAAAATCCCGGAAAAAGCTATTATGCTAACTTTGAACTCTTACAACCTGGAGAAGGGGTACCTCAGGTGTAGTCTGTATATATGAGCGCGTAGTCCCCATTCCGATCTACACCTACATGTAAACATTTTGTTCGTACGCCGAGGCGTTGCCGAACTACACAGTTCCAAAGTATTGTAAATTGGAAAAATAACTTAGCAAATTTTCATGTAGTGTCGGAAACGGCCATTATGCTAACTTTGAAGTCTTACAACCTAGAGAAGGGGTACCTCAGGCGTAGTCTGTATACATGAGCATGTAGTCCCCATTCCGATCTACAAGTACATGTAAACATTTTGTCCGTACGCCGAGGCGTTGCCGAGCTACACATTTCCAAAGAAGGCTATGTCTCACCCTAAGGAAATGAACAAGTTTGGCCATCTCAATTTGGCCATCTTCGTACTCCAGCTTATACCCTAAACCCTAACCCTAACCCTAACCCTAACCCTAACCCTAACCCTAACCTCGGTTGGGAATTTTATTTTATGCTCACATAGAGATACGTCTCAAAGTTCTCAACCCCAAATAAAATCCCCCAACCCTTTTCAATTTCTACGTTACCCTGTGTACGATACCATATTGTATAAATTATATAGGGTTTAGGTCAAGGAAGTCAGGGTTGGGGAACATTATTTTATAATTGTATTGAGAAACTTCTGACAATTCTTTACCCCAGATAAAATTACCCAACCCTGATGGTTATCTACGTTACCCTGTATATGATACCATTTTGTATAAATTATATGGGGTTTAGGTCAAGGAAGTCAGGGTTGGGGAATATTATTTTATAATTGTATTGAGAAACTTCTGACAATTCTTTACCCCCAATAAAATTCCCCAACCCTGATGGTTATCTACGTTACCCTGTATATGATACCATTTTGTATAAATTATATGGGGTTTCGGTCAAGGAAGTCAGGGTTGGGGAATATTATTTTATAATTGTATTGAGAAACTTCTGACAATTCTTTACCGCCAATAAAATTCCCCAACCCTGATGGTTATCTACGTTACCCTGTATATGATACCATTTTGTATATATTATATGGGGTTTCGGTCAAGGAAGTCAGGGTTGGGGAACATTATTTTATAATTGTATTGAGAAACTTCTGACAATTCTTTACCCCCAATAAAATTTCCCAACCCTGATGGTTATCTACGTTACCCTGTATATGATACCATTTTGTATATATTATATGGGGTTTCGGTCAAGGAAGTCAGGGTTGGGGAATATTATTTTATAATTGTATTGAGAAACTTCTGACAATTCTTTACCCCCAATAAAATTTCCCAACCCTGATGGTTATCTACGTTACCCCGTTCAGATACCATTTTTCATACCCAACATGGTGTTTATGTCATAGAAGCCTCCGTTCAGGAATTTTCTTTTATGCTAACATAGAGAAACGTCTCAAAGTTCTCAACCACAAATAAAATTCCCCGACCCTCATAAAAGTCTACGTTACCCTGTATATGATACCATTTTGTATAACTTATATGGGGTTTAGGTCAAGGAAGCCAGAGTTGGGGAATATTATAATATAATTGTATTGAGAAACTTCTGTCAATTCTTTACCCAAAATAAAATTCCCCAACCCTGATGGTTATCTACGTTACCCCGTTTATGATACCATTTTTCATACCAAAGATGGTGTTTATGTCATACAAGCCTCTGTTCAGGAATTTTCCTTTATGCTTACATAGAGAAACGTCTCAAAGTTCTCAACCACAAATAAAATTCCCCGACCCCTATAAAATTCTACGTTACCCTGTATATGATACAATTTTGTGAATTCTTATATGGGGTTTAGGTCAAGGAAGTCAGGGTTGGGGAATATTATTTTTTAATTGTGTTGAGAAACTTCTGACAATTCTTTATCCCCAATAAAATTTCCCATCCCTGATGGTTATCTACGTTACCCTGTAGCATTTTTCATACCCAAGATGGTGTTTATGTCATAGAAGCCTCCGTTCAGGAATTTTCTTTTATGCTAACATAGAGAAACGTCTCAAAGTTCTCAACCATAAATAAATTACCCCGACCCTCATAAAAGTCTACGTTACCCTGTATATGACACCATTTTGTATAAATTATATGGGGTTTAGGTCAAGAAAGTCAGGGTTGGGGAATGTTAAAATATAATTGTATTGAGAAACTTCTGTCAATTCTTTACCCAAAATAAAATCCCCCAACCCTGATGGTTATTTTCGTTACCCTGTTTATGATACCATTTTTCATACCAAATATGGTGTTTATTTCCTAGAAGCCTCGCTTCAGGAATTTTCTTTTATGCTAACATAGAGAAACGTCTCAAAGTTCTGGCTTGGTACAGTGGCTAAGTCTGAAGAATAAGAATGTTGTATAAGTCTGCGACTAAATACATAGTGTCAGATACCGGTTTGGTACAGCCGCTAAGTCTGAAGAATAATAAGGTGATATAAGTCTGCGACTAAATACATGGTATCGGATACCGGCTTGGTACAGCGGCTGAGTCTGAAGAATGATATGGTGATATAAGTCTGCGAAAAAATACTTGGTATCAGCTACCGGGTTGGCACAGCGGTCAAGTCTGACATATAATATGTTTGCGTTTCAATACTTGGTATCAGATACTGGATTCATACAGCACCCAAGTTTGAAGAATAATTTGGTCGTATAAACATGCAGCTAAATACATGGTATCAGATACCAACTTGGTACATCCCCCAAGTCTGAAGAATAATAAGGTGATATAAGTCTGTGGCTAAATACATAGTATCAGGAAGCAGCTTGGTACAGCAGCCAAGCTGTAGAATAATAAAGTGATATAAGTCTGCGACTAAATACATGGTATCAGATACTGGCTTGGTACAGCGCCTAAGTCGGAAGAATAATATGGTGATTAAAGTCTGTGAATAAATACTTTGAATAAAATACTGGCTTGGTAAAGCGACTAAGTCTGAAGAATAATGGCGTGATATAAGTCTGCGACTAAATGCGTGGTATCAGATACCGGCTTGGTACAGCTGCTAAGTCTGAAGAATTAGAAAGGGATTTAAGTCTGCGAATAAATACTTGGAATCAGATACCAGCTTGGTACAACGGTCAAGTCTGACATATAATATGTTTGCATTTCAATACTTTGTATCAAATAGCGGATTCATATGGGACTTAAGTTTGAAGAATAATTAGGTGGTATAAGTGGCTAAATAGTTGGAATCAGCTACTGGCTTGGTTCAGCATCCAAATGTGAAGAATAATAAGGCTGTTTAAGTCTGCGTCCAAATACTTAAAAATCAGATATCAGCTTTGTACAGCAGCCAAGTAATAAGAATAATACGGCATGAAACAGGCATTATGCCAATTTTGAACTATTACAACCAGAAGAAGGGGCACGTGAGTCGCAGTCTGTATGAATGAACTTGTAGTCCGGATTCCAGTCTACACATACATGTAAACATTTCTTCCGTACGCCAAGGCATTCTGGATCTTTGAAACATTGAATATTGAACAAAGTCAATAAATTGGAACCCCTCATTATGCTAACTTTGAACTATTACAACCAGAAGAAGGGACACGTAAGTCGTAGTCTTTATAAAAAGAACTTGTTGTCCGGATTCTGATCTACACATACATGTTAACAATTCTTCCGTACGACAAGGCATTCTCGATCTATTAAACATTGAATATTGAGCAAAGCTTATAAATTGAAAAACAATCCCGCAAAAAGCTATTATGCTAACTTTGAACTCTTACAACCTGGAGAAGGGGTACCTCAGGTATAGTCTGTATATATGAGCGCGTAGTCCCCATTCCGATCTACACCTACATATAAACATTTTGTTCGTACGCCGAGGCGTTGCCGAACTACACAGTTCCAAAGTATTGTAAATTGGAAAAATAACTTAGCAAATTTTCATGTCGTGTCGGAAACGGCCATTATGCTAACTTTGAAGTCTTACAACCTAGAGAAGGTGTACCTCAGGCGTAGTCTGTATACATGAGCATGTAGTCCCCATTCCGATCTACAAGTACGTGTAAACATTTTGTCCGTACGCCGAGGCGTTGCCGAGCTACACATTTCCAAAGAAGGCTATGTCTTGAATAATCTCCCGTGAAAAAAGAAGTTCGGTAAAATTTACTAAAAATAGTAACACTATCCTACGCCAGCGTTGGTAAAAAGGCAACCCTAACCAAAGTACACCCCAACCCTAAGCAAAATATACATCCGCTAGGGTTAGAACGTTAACGTTAATGCCAAATCGCCTATACCCTAACCCTCACCCTAAGGAAATGAACAAGTTTGGCCATCTCAATTTGGCCATCTTCGTACTCCAGCTTATACCCTAACCCTAACCCTAACCCTAACCCTTAACCCTTAACCTAACCCTAACCCTAACCCTAACCCTAACCCTAAACCCTAACCCTAACCCTAACCCTAACCCTAACCCTAACCCTAACCCTAGGGTCAACCCTAAATGACCCTAAACCTAACCTTGACCCTTAGGGTCAACCCTAAGGGTCAAGGTCAGGTTTAGGGTCATTTAGGGTCAACCCTAAGGGTCAAGGTCAGGTTTAGGGTCAACCCTAGGGTCAACCCTCAGGGTGAGGGTCATCAAAATAACTTATTAAACATCGAAGTTGGACAAGGACCATTAATCAACAAAATAACTTAGAAAATTCTATGTTCAGTAGATACTAAATACTTGGTATCCGATACCATATTAGTACAACGAACAAGTCTGAAGAAATATAAGATGGTATAAGTCTTCGACTAAACACTTGGTATCAGATACCGCATTGGAACAGCGGCCAAGTCAGAAGAATGATAAGGTGATATAAGTCTGCGACTAAATGCATGGTATCAGATATACAGTGGTCAAGTCTGACATATAATATGTATGCGTTTCAATACTTGGTATCAGATACCGGATTCATACGGTACCCAAGTCTGAAGAATAATTAGGTAGTATAAGTGAGCGGCTAAATATATGGTATCAGATACCAGCTTGGCACAGTGGCCAAGTCTGTAGAATAATTAGGCGATATAAGTCTGCGACTAAATACATGGTATCAGATACCGGCTTGCTCCAGTGCCTAAGTCTGAAGAATAATACGGTGGTTAAAGTCTGCGACTAAATACATGGTATCAGATACCGGCTTGCTCCAGTGCCTAAGTCTGAAGAATAATAAGGTGATTAAAGTCTGCGAAAAAATACTTGGAATCAGATACCGGCCTGGTACAGCGGTCAAGTCTGACATATAATATGTGTGCGTTTCAATACTTGGTATCAGATTCCGGATCCATATGGTGCCCAAGTCTGAAGGATAATTAGGTAGTATAAGTCAGCGGCTAAATATATGGTATCAGATACCGGTTTGGTACAGCGACCAAGTCTGTAGAATAATAAGTGGATATAAGTCTGCGACTAAATACATGGTATCAGATACCGGCTTGGTACAGTGCCCGAGTCTGAAGAATAATATGGTGGTTAAAGTCTGTGACAATAATTAGGTAGTATAAGTCAGCGGCTAAATATATGGTATCAGATACCCGCTTGGTACAGCGGCCAAGTCTGTAGAATAATAAGGCGATATGAGTCTGCGACTAAATACATGGTATCAGATACCGGCTTTGTACAGTGCGTAAGTCTGAAGAATAATACCGTGATTAAAGTCTGCGACTAAATACATCGTATCAGATACCGGCTCGGTACAACGGCTAAGTCTGAAGAATAATAAGGTGATATAAGTCTGCGAAAAAATACTTGGAATCAGATACCGGCTTGGTACAGCAGTCAAGTCTGACATTATATGTTTGTGTTTCAATTCTTGGTATCAGATACCGGTTTCATACAGCACCCAATTTTGAAGAAAAATTAAGCGGTATAAGTCTGCGGCTAAATACATGGTATCAGATACCAGCTTGGTACAGCGGCCAAGTCTGAAGAATAAACTGGTGATATAAGTCTGCAGCTAAATACATGGTAGTGGATACCGGCTTGGTACAGCGGCCAAGTCTTAAGAATAATAAGTTGATATAAGTTTGCGGCTCAGTACATAGTATCAGATACAGGCTTGGTACAGCACCTAAGACTGAAGAATAATAGAAGAGAGTTTCTCATACTAAATATTTAACCCCAGCCTTATTCCACCTTGTTATTCTTCAGACTTGACTGCTGTACCAAGATGGTATCTGAGGGTTGAGTGTTGGGTTGAGGGTTGGGTTGAGGGTTGAGGGTTGGGTTGAGGATTGGGTTGGAGGGTTGAGGGTTGGTATGAGGGTTGAATGTCGGGTTAAGGATTGAGGATTGAGGGATAGGGTCATCAAAATAACCTAGAATATTTGCATGTTCAGTAAAAAATAGCCATCATGCTAACTTTGAGCTCTTTTAACTTGAAGAAGGGGCATGTGAGTCATAGTCTGAATTATAAAATTTGTAGTCTGGACTCCGGCCTACAACATACTTTTTACAGACTTAAAATCGCATAGAAAATGAAGGAGTTATTAAACTTCGAAATTGGACAAGGACCATTAATCAACAAAATAACTTAGAAAATTCTATGTTAAGTAGATAACAGTGATCATGCTAAATTGCAGCTCTCACAACCAGAAAAAGAGGCACGTGAGTGGTATTCTGTATGAAAGAACTTGAAGTCCGGACTCTGGTCTACACATACATGTAAATATCACTTGGAACACCGAGGCGTTCTCGACCTATTACGCATTGAATATTGAACATGGGCATCACATTGTCAAAATTACTTTGAAGATTTTCATGTCTGCATACCCTACTTTTGAACTCTTTCTGCCAGGAGAACAGGTGCGTGAGTCGAAGTCTCTATACACGAATCTGTAGTCCAGACTACCATCTACACATACATGTCAACATCTCTTCCGTACGCCCAGGCATACTTGATCTACACAGGTTCAAAGTAGAAAATGACGCGAAAAATATAAAATAAAAAACAAGGGAGATTAATCATGTAAAACCGTTGCCGGTTTAAAGAAGTTCCGGCAACCTAATAACAGACCCTAGCGTAGGCAAATATTATAATAATAATATAAGGAAAGGGTCAACCCTATCGCCAACCCTCAGCCAAATAATTACTCAATAATGTACACATCCGCCAATCGTCATACCTCAATATACCCTTATTCCCTAACCCTAACCCTAACCCTAACCCTAAACCCTAACCCTAACCCTAACCCTAATTATGATCTTTTAGGAACAGAACACCATTGTTACAGGGTTTAAGCATTTACTATGTTGGTTTCAGGGCGATTGGGCCCAAACTTTCACAGTTCATAGATGACCTTGACCTTTCACCATTTCAGGCGAAAAGGGGCCTTAATTATGACAAATCTGGGATTTTTGGACCAATTTCGAAAAATCAGAAAATGGACCCTTCTCGACTTATTTTTTAGGGTTTTAGATCGGTATTTTCACCTTTTCTGGCTAGCAAAATTTGTTTCCTAACCCTGTTAACAAATCCCTAAACCCTGGGGGGGCTACCCCTTAAGACATCACTTTTTGACTTTTTGTCCTCTTCTACCCATATCAAGCTAGACAACGTTTCAGCTGAACTCGAAACATGCAAACATATAGATCCCAAAGTTGGTAGGTTGTGAGTGTCTGATCAGATTAAAGTACTTGATAAAAGAATAAAAACGCACTAAAGCTTTTTCAGCTGAAGCTAATCTAACCTGAAAAAACTGACCTTGAACTTTGGACTTAATCATAACCGAAATGGTGTTCTGTTCCTGCTTGTCATAGCAAACCCTGCGTTTGATCAGCAATCCGGACTCTTTATCTTTGATGGATTTTCATGCAGATAAGCTGAAAATGTAGGAAATTAATCAAATTTATATCCTATGTAAAAAAATGGTAAAATTTGTCACCATAAAATGCTAACCCTAGGGACGCAAAATTTACTTAGGGTTAGCTTAGGGTTATGGGTGTCAATATTTTTGTTCTAATAATTTCCTACAAACGTTTAAATTTCACAAACAAAGTTAATGTTCACGTTAAGGGATCATTAATCTCACGATAGATATAGGTGGCCAGGACCTGCTCGCAAGTTTAAATAATTTTTTTCGTGGTTGAAAATGGCCAAAATTTTAGGAACAGAACACCATTGGCATAACATATAGGGAAACTATAATCCAATTTTTTGGATTCCTAGTTTATGTTGAGAAAAGCTTTTATGCGTGATTCAATGACCATTGGTAATGTTTAAATTTTGACATAAAGATTTTTTAAAAAATGCCTCACATAAAATATTTTTCGCGATTTTTTCTATTTTTGGGTACCCCTAAACTACCTACGATAACTGTCTAACGCGACCGAATTATTTCAATTGCTTGCTATATACTTTGATACAAATGACTCAAAAATGTTGCCATGTATCAAAATTGAGAAAAAACTAAAAATTAAAAATTTTAAAAATTTTTGAAAATTTTGAATTTTTGACAATTTTAAAAATATATTTTGGACTTGTATTTTTCCAATTTTTTAACAGGGTTAAGCCCTTTAACATATCCCCTATTCATTCCGAAAAGGACATGTGAATATCTTTAACCGCTGATTTTTGAGAATTTTTTTAAATCGGGACCCAAAACCTGCATGCAAAAAACGACCCCATTTTTAACATTTTTTTACATAGTATTCTGATGGCTCAGAAATAATCTTTTGGTGTTACTTGACTGTTTAGTGTTATGCGAGGCTGCAGTATACTCCCTTTGTCTCCCATCGTCCTGGTCATAAAATGGCGGCATGTCAAAATCAAGGTCCCTCCCTGATTTTGAAAATTAAAAAAAAATATTTTTGGTCAAAATTAAGAGCTGGGGCGAGTTTTGGGTAAGGTTTCGAAGCTGAATAAACATTTTCTGAAGTTTCGTGAAGATATCTCACGATTTGGCGATTTTATGATATTTTGAAATTTTAGCACTTTTGAAAATGCAAAACATAGGCATGTCTTCGAACCCTTGCCACGCCCATTAATTTTGATGTTTTTTAATATTTTTTTCTTTAAGTATGTAGAGGAAGAATAGTTCTAGAACGCAAGGTACGTCCGCAGGCCGAGCTCTCAAAATTATGAGATTTATTAACAAACAAATGCATGGTGTTCTGTTCCTAAAACCCTGGGAAATTTTGTCGTGACAAAGTACGGTGTTTAACTACATTTGATCATTTATTCCGACCGTTTGGGACTTTATATCTGTATGGTTTGATTATATATTAATAATTTGTACTATAAGGATGACAATACATAAAATTTAATCAGAAAAAACTCACAGTTGATGGAGAAAATTTTGTCTACTTTTCGGGTCTAGACGTCCTTTTTGTGATTTTGAGCGAAAAAAAACTAAGTCAGATTAAATTTTTTCGACTTTCGGATTATTGCCAAAGCCACATGCTGCCTTACTGAGGGATAGTTTTTATATTGTATTAAAGTTAATACCCTGAAGTATTTAGAATTGTAATACGTCTGTCGTAGGTAAGCATATATACCCGAAAATTGTGCTATATATTCCAGGGCTTAGATGGTGTTCAGTTCCTAAAAACTTTTTTTGGAGACGACTTTAAGACCCTAGTATCAGTCTAACACTCTCTTGCCAGAACAAATCTTTATATGGTTTAAAAGTTGATACCATGAAGTGCTTAGAATTCTAATATGCCTCTCGTAAGTATGCATTTTCTACCCCAAAATAATACTTATATTCCAGAGTTTAGATGGTGTTCTGTTCCTAAAAAAATCGTGACATGTGAGATGTTTGACCTCCAGTACTGGAAACAAATTTCATGCTACAAGGTATTTGCAGGCATTTTTATTAAGTCTAAGGCACATACTTTAAGGTATTATAAGTATATTATCTATATCTGGAATCAAATAACAGCTGGTGGGGGCAAAATATTGACCAAATCAGCAAAAAAAAATTCTAAGTCCGAGCATTTTGTTCCAGACTTAAAGACCATGTATCCTACTTATGCTACCTTATTAGAGAAATGTCATGCTATGGTTAAAAAGTTAATACCTTGAAGCATTCAATATCGTAATACGCCTGCCTATCTATCACAAAAAAGACATATATACTCTATCGTAATGTTATATATTACAGGGTTTAAATGGTGTTCTGTTCCTAAAAATGTTTTTGGTGAGGACTTTTGGACCCTAGTATATGCCTAAAACTGCTTTACTGGAGAAATGTATTTCTATGGTTTAAAAGTTTATACTTTCAAGAATTAAGCATCGTAATACGCCTACCTAAAGTAAGCAAATCGATATGAAAAAAAATGATATATATTCCAGGGTTTAGATGGTGTTCTGTTCCTAAAAAAACATGATATGTGAGATGTTCGACTTCCAGTAGTGGAATCAAATTTCATGCTAGAAGGTGTTTGCAGGCATTGTTATAAAGTCTAAGGCACATACTATAAGGTCTTATAAGTATATTATCTACATCTAAAATCAAATTACAGAAACATGGGGCGAAACATTGGCAAAAACAGCAAAATCAAAAATTCTAAGTCCGAATTTTTTTGTCCAGTCTTAAAAACCATGTATCACACTAACGCTACCTTACTAGAGAAATGTAATTATATGGTTGAAAAGTTAATACTTTGAAGCATTCACTATCGTAATACGCCTGCCTATCTATCATAAAAAAGACATATATACCCCATCATAATGTTATATATTACAGGGTTTAAATGGTGTTCTGTTCCTAAAAAATGTTTTTGGTGCCGACTTTAGGACATTAGTATATGCCTAACACTACTTTACTGGAGAAATGTATTTCTATGGTCTAAATGTTTATACATTCAAGAATTAAGCACCGTAATACGCCGACCTAAAGTAAGCATATCGATATGAAAAACATGATATATATTCCAGGGCTTAGATGGTGTTCTGTTCCTAAAAAAAACATGATATGTGAGATGTTCGACTTCCAGTACTGGATATACATTTTATGCTAGAAGGTGTTTGCAGGCATTGTTATAAAGTCTAAGGCACATACTTTAAGGTCTTATAAGTATATTACCTACATCTATAATCAAATTACAGATACTGGGGCAAAACATTGATAAAAACAGCAAAAACAAAAATTCTAAGTCCGCAATTTTTGGTCCAGACTTAAAGACCATGTATCACACTTATGCTACCTTGCTAGAGAAATGTCATTCTATGGTTTAAAAGTTAATACCTCGGAGCATTCATTATCGTATTACGCCTGCCTATCTATCACAAAAAAGACATATATACCCTATCATAATGTTATATATTACAGGGTTTAAATGGTGTTCTGTTCCTAAACAAATGTTTTTGGTGCCGACTTTAGGACCCTAGTATTTGCCTAACACTGCTTTACTGGAGAAATGTATTTCTATGGTTTAAAAAGTTATACTTTCAAGAATTAAGCACCGTAATACCCCTACCTTAAGTAAGCATATCGATATGAAAAAAATGATATATATTCCAGGGCTTAGATGGTGTTCTGTTCCTAAAAAAAACACGATATGTGAGATGTTCGACTTCCAGTACTGGAAATAAATTTCATGCTAGTAGGTGTTTGCAGGCATTGTTATAAAGTTCAAGGCACATACTTTAAGGTCTAATAAGTATATTATCTACATCTAAAATCAAATTACAGATACTGGGGGCGAAACATTGACAAAACAGCAAAAACAAAAATTCTAAGTCCGATTTTTTTTGGTCCAGATTTAAAGACCCCGTATCACACTAATGCTACTTTACTAGAGAAATGTCATTCTATGGTTTAAAAGTTAATACCTTGAAGCATTCACTGTCGTAATACGTCTGCCTATCTATCACAAAAATACATATATACCCCCACCATAATGTTATATATTACAGGGTTTAAATGGTGTTCTGTTCCTAAACAAATTGTTGGGTCCCTACTTTAAAACCCCTATAAGACTAACGCTGCCTTACTAGTAAATTATCCGTATATGGTTTAAATATTAATACCTTGAGGCATTCAGTATTGTAATACGCCTGCCTATCTTTCAAAAAATAGGCCTATATACCAAAGCATAATTTTGTATATGTTCCTAAAAGATGTGTTGGGTCCCTATTTTAAGACCAAAGTATACGACTAACGCTGCCTTACTAGTGAATTGTTTTTACATGGTTCAAAAGATCGTACCTTGAAGCATTCCGTATTGTAATATGCCAGCCGTAAGTAAGCATACATGCCCCCAAATATGATATATATTACAGGGTTTAAATGGTGTTCTGTTCCTATAAAAAACATGATGTGTGAGGTGTTTGACTTCCAGTACTGGACTAAATATTCATGCGAAGAGGTATACGCAGACATACTAATAAAGCCCATGGCACATAGTTTAAGTATTTATAAATGTATTATCTACATCTAGAATCCATTCAGAGATACGACGCCGCTAAACCTGGCGACATTGACAAACATTTTTAGCAACGAAAATTTCCAAGTCCGAACATTTTTTTTCCGCCTTTAAGGTCATCCATAGAACATTCGATACCAAACTATAGAAATATCTTTATACAAATTAAAAGTTAATACCTTGAAGCTTTCATTTTCGTAATACGCATGTCTATCTATAAAAGAATAGACATATATACGTTGTATATTCCAGGGTATAAATGGTGTTTTGTTCCTAAATCATTGCTTTGGTAACGACTTCATGACTCAGATTGCAGATTAAGGCTGCAGGTTTCCTACTAAGACTGCCTTACCAGAAAAATAAATTTATATGGTTTAAAAGTTTATATCTTGAGGTATTCAGAATTATCATATGACTGCCGTGCGCACGCATATATATCCCAAAATAAGTTATGTAATCCAGGGTATAAATGGTGTTCTGTTCCTAAAAAAAACATGATATTTAAGATATTCGTCTTCTACCACTTGACGCAAAATGAATGCGAGGAGCTATATGTAGGCAGTTTTGTAAAGTATCAGGTATATAAAATAAGATCATATAAGTTTATTATCTATATCGAAATTCATTGATACACACGACGCCGCTAGACCTGGCGACATTGACAAAAAATGCAGCAACGAAAATTTCTAAGTCCGAACATTTTTTTTCCGCCTTTAAGGTCATCAATAGAACATTAGATGACATACTATAGAAATATCTTTATACAGTTTAAAAGTTAATACCTTGAAGCTTTCATTTTCGTAATACGCCTGCCTATCTATAAAAGAATAGACATATATACGTTGTATATTCCAGGGTATAAATGGTGTTCTGTTCCTAGATCATTGCTTTGGTAACGACTTCATGGCTCAGATAGCAGATTAAGGCTGCATGTTTCCTACTAAGACTACCTTACCAGAAAAATATATTTATACTGTTTAAAAGTTAATACCTTGAAGTATTCAGAATTATCATATGACTGCCGTAAGCAAGCATATATATCCCAAAATAAGTTATGTAATCCAGGGTATAAATGGTGTTCTGTTCCTAAAAAAAAACATGATATTTCAGATATTTGTCTTCTAGCACTGGACGAAAAATGAATGCGAGGAGCCATATGTAGGCAGTTTTGTAAAGTATCAGGTATATAGAAAAAGATCATATAACTATATTATCTATATCGAATTTCATTGATACACACGACGCCGCAAAACCTGGCGACATTGACAAAAATTGCACCAACGAAAATTTCTAAGTCCGAACATTTTTTTTCCGCCTTAAAGGTCATCAATAGAACATTCGATGCCATACTATAGAAATATCTTTATACAGTTTAAAAGTTAATACCTTGAAGCTTTCATTTTCGTAATACGCCTGCCTATCTATAAAAGAATAGACATATATACGTTGTTTATTCCAGGGTATAAATGGTGTTCTGTTCCTAAATCATTGCTTTGGTTACGACTTCACTGCTCAGATAGCAGATTAAGGCTGCAGGTTTCCTACTAAGACTGCCTTACCAGAAAAATATATTTATATGGTTTAAAAGTTAATACCTTGAAGTACTCAGAAATATCATATGACTGCCGTGTGCAAGCATATATATCCCAAAATAAGTTATGTAATCCAGGGTATAAATGGTGTTCTGTTCCTAAAAAAAACATGAAATTTGAGATATTTGTCTACTAATTCTGGACTGAACAAGCATGCGAGGAGCCAAGTGAAGGAAGGTTTGTAAAGTATAAGGCACATAGTATATGGCATATAAATATATTATCTGTATCGAAATTCATTGATGCATACGATGGCGCTAAACCTGTCGACATTGACAAAAATGGTCGCAACGAAAATGTCTAAGTCCGAACATTTTTGTCACGACTTTAAGGCCAATCCATAAACTCATGCTGCCTTACAAAAGAAAAAATTCTATGCAGTTTCAAAGTTAATACCTTGATATATTCAATATAGTAATGCGCTTGCTTTAAGTAAGCATATTTATCAGAAAATAGTGTTATAAAATCCAGGCTTTAGATGGTGTTCTGTTCCTAATTTTCAGTGATGTATGCGATGTTTAATGTCTCCTACATGTCTCAAATATCATGACGACAGGTGTACGAATGCTTGTCATTAATCTTTAATGTCCATATATTAAAGATATTCAGGGATATATTTAATATCTAAAGTTCGTAGCTACTTACCGGGGCCCAAACATGGCAAAAAAGGCAAAATATTGGAAAAATGATTTTTTTCATTTTTGCGAATTTTGGCATCAGATAAGGTAAAAATAACTCATTATCAAAGCCGAATGTCAAAAATGTAAAAATATTTGAAGAAATATGACTCTCAAGAATTTTATCGCCACGAAAAAGGAAAAGTGCAACACACAATTTTTCCTATATTCTGACCTCAACCGAAGTCGCAATTTTATTACATAGGCAGCTAGCAGGCCACCAATGACAGGACCGAACACCAACGTATTTGTCTGCAAAACCAATTGCTCAAACTCTCATTAGAACAAAATTGACACCGAAAAAATAGTAAACCATATATTCCCATAGCATTTTTTGTCTATAACAAGATAATTTATAATTAAATACTTAAAAATTCAGAAATTATTGTTGGCGACTAAAATACAAAATATTTTCCCTAAACCCTAAAAAATAATAAATTTATAACGAATTAAAGTACTTCGGGTCCCAAAAATTGCCTTAGGAACATAACACCAAATTTATGATAAAATAGGAACAGAACAACAAAATTGTAGGAACAGAACACCATTTAGGAACAGAACACCAAGTTGACTCAGGAACCAAACACCATTTTTAGGAACAGAACACCATGATAACCCTAACCCTAACCCTAACCCTAACCCTTAACCCTAACCCTAACCCTAACCCTAACCCTAACCCTAACCCTCTAACCCTAACCCTAACCCTAACCCTAACCCTAACCCTAATAACCTAGAATATTTGCATGTTCAGTAAAAAATAGCCATCATGCTAACTTTGAGCTCTTTTAACTTGAAGAAGGGGCATGTGAGTCATAGTCTGAATTATAAAATTTGTAGTCTGGACTCCGGCCTACAACATACTTTTTACAGACTTAAAATCGCATAGAAAATGAAGGAGTTATTAAACTTCGAAATTGGACAAGGACCATTAATCAACAAAATAACTTAGAAAATTCTATGTTAAGTAGATAACAGTGATCATGCTAAATTGCAGCTCTCACAACCAGAAAAAGAGGCACGTGAGTGGTATTCTGTATGAAAGAACTTGAAGTCCGGACTCTGGTCTACACATACATGTAAATATCACTTGGAACACCGAGGCGTTCTCGACCTATTACGCATTGAATATTGAACATGGGCATCACATTGTCAAAATTACTTTGAAGATTTTCATGTCTGCATACCCTACTTTTGAACTCTTTCTGCCAGGAGAACAGGTGCGTGAGTCGAAGTCTCTATACACGAATCTGTAGTCCAGACTACCATCTACACATACATGTCAACATCTCTTCCGTACGCCCAGGCATACTTGATCTACACAGGTTCAAAGTAGAAAATGACGCGAAAAATATAAAATAAAAAACAAGGGAGATTAATCATGTAAAACCGTTGCCGGTTTAAAGAAGTTCCGGCAACCTAATAACAGACCCTAGCGTAGGCAAATATTATAATAATAATATAAGGAAAGGGTCAACCCTATCGCCAACCCTCAGCCAAATAATTACTCAATAATGTACACATCCGCCAATCGTCATACCTCAATATACCCTTATTCCCTAACCCTAACCCTAACCCTAACCCTAACCCTAACCCCTAACCCTAACCCTAACCCTAACCCTAACCCTAACTCTAACCCTAACCCTAACCCTAACCCTAACCCTAACCCTAACCCTAACCCGTACGCCGAGGCGTTGCCGAGCTACACATTTCCAAAGAAGGCTATGTCTCACCCTAAGGAAATGAACAAGTTTGGCCATCTCAATTTGGCCATCTTCGTACTCCAGCTTATACCCTAACCCGCAACCGCAAGTAAGCAAATCACCTATACCCTAACCCTGACCCTGACCCTAACCCTGACCCTGACCCTGACCCTGACCCTAACCCTGACCCTGACCTGACCCTGACCCTAACCCAAACCCTAACCCTAAACCCTGACCCTGACCCCAACCATAACCCAACCCCTACCCCAACCCTAACCCTAACCCTAACCCCAACCCTAACCCCAACCCTAACCCTAACCCTAACCTAACCCTTACCCTAACCCTTTGGACTGGTTTTGCTTGTTCAACCAATGATTAAGCATAGTTTTGCACTGGTTTTGCTAACCCGAACAAGTCTGAAGAAAGATAAGATGGTATAAGTCTTCGACTAAATACTTCGTATCAGATACCGCATTGAAACAGCAACCAAGTATGAAGAATAATAAGGTGATATAAGTCTGCGACTAAATGCATGGTATCAGATATACAGCGGTCAAGTCTGACATATAATATGTATGCGTTTCAATACTTGGTATCAGATATCGGATTCATACGGTGCCCAAGGCTGAAGAATAATTAGGTAGTATAAGTAAGCGGCTAAATACATGGTATTAGGTACCAGCTTGGTACAGTGGCAAAGTCTGAAGAATAATAAGGTGATATAAGTCTGCAGCTAAATACATTGTATCGGATACTGGCTTGGTACAGTGGCCAAGTCCATAGAATAATAAGACAATATAAGTCTGTGACAAAATACATGCTATCAAATACCAGCTTGGTACAGCCGCTAGGTCTGAAGAATAATAATGTCATTTATGTCTGCAAATAAATACTTGGAATCAGATACCGGCTTGGTACAGGGTAAAGTCTGACATATAATATGTTTGCGTTTCAATACTTTGTATCAGATACCGGATTCATACAACACGCAAGTTTGAAGAATAATTAGGTGGAATAATTCTGGGCCTAAATACTTGGAATCAGCTACCGGCTTGGTTCAGCGGCCAAGTGTGTAGAATAATAAGACAGTTTAAGTTCTCAACCCAAAATAAAATCCCCCAACCCTCATCAATTTCTATGTTACCCTGTGTACGATACGATTTTGTATAACTTAAATGGGGTTTAGGTCAAGGAAGTCAGGGTTGGGGAATATTATTTTGTAATTGTATAGAGAAATGTCTGATAATTCTTAACCCCAAATAAAATTCCCCAACCCTGATAGTTATCTACGTTACCCTGTATATGATAACATTTTTAATACCCAAGAAGGTGTTAAGGTCATCGAAGCCTCGGTTGGGAATTTTATTTTATGCTCACATAGAGATACGTCTCAAAGTTCTCAACCCCAAATAAAATCCCCCAACCCTTTTCAATTTCTACGTTACCCTGTGTACGATACCATATTGTATAAATTATATAGGGTTTAGGTCAAGGAAGTCAGGGTTGGGGAACATTATTTTATAATTGTATTGAGAAACTTCTGACAATTCTTAACCCCAGATAAAATTACCCAACCCTGATGGTTATCTACGTTACCCTGTATATGATACCATTTTGTATAAATTATATGGGGTTTAGGTCAAGGAAGTCAGGGTTGGGGAATATTATTTTATAATTGTATTGAGGAACTTCTGACAATTCTTTACCCCCAATAAAATTCCCCAACCCTGATGGTTATCTACGTTACCCTGTTCAGATACCATTTTTCATACCCAACATGGTGTTTATATCATAGAAGCCTCGGTTCAGGAATTTTCTTTTATGCTAACATAGAGAAACGTCTCAAAGTTCTCAACCACAAAAAAAATTCCCCGACCCTCATAAAAGTCTACGTTACCCTGTATATGGTACCATTTTGTATAACTTATATGGGGTTTAGGTCAAGGAAGCCAGAGTTGGGGAATATTATAATATAATTGTATTGAGAAACTTCTGTCAATTCTTTACCCAAAATAAAATTCCCCAACCCTGATGGTTATCTACGTTACCCCGTTTATGATACCATTTTTCATACCAAAGATGGTGTTTATGTCATACAAGCCTCTGTTCAGGAATTTTCCTTTATGCTTACATAGAGAAACGTCTCAAAGTTCTGGCTTGGTACAGTGGCTAAGTCTGAAGAATAAGAATGTTGTATAAGTCTGCGACTAAATACATAGTATCAGATACCGGTTTGGTACAGCCGCTAAGTCTGAAGAATAATAAGGTGATATAAGTCTGCGACTAAATGCGTGGTATCAGATACCGGCTTGGTACAGCTGCTAAGTCTGAAGAATTAGAAAGTGATTTAAGTCTGCGAATAAATACTTGGAATCAGATACCAGCTTGGTACAACGGTCAAGTCTGACATATAATATGTTTGCATTTCAATACTTTGTATCAAATACCGGATTCATATGGGACTTAAGTTTGAAGAATAATTAGGTGGTATAAGTGGCTAAATAGTTGGAATCAGCTACTGGCTTGGTTCAGCATCCAAATGTGAAGAATAATAAGGCTGTTTAAGTCTGCGTCCAAATACTTAAAAATCACATATCAGCTTTGTACAGCAGCCAAGTAATAAGAATAATACGGCATGAAACAGGCATTATGCCAATTTTGAACTATTACAACCAGAAGAAGGGGCACGTGAGTCGCAGTCTGTATGAATGAACTTGTAGTCCGGATTCCAGTCTACACATACATGTAAACATTTCTTCCGTACGCCAAGGCATTCTGGATCTTTGAAACATTGAATATTGAACAAAGTCAATAAATTGGAACCCCTCATTATGCTAACTTTGAACTATTACAACCAGAAGAAGGGACACGTAAGTCGTAGTCTTTATAAAAAGAACTTGTTGTCCGGATTCTGATCTACACATACATGTTAACAATTCTTCCGTACGACAAGGCATTCTCGATCTATTAAACATTGAATATTGAGCAAAGCTTATAAATTGAAAAAAAATCCCGGAAAAAGCTATTATGCTAACTTTGAACTCTTACAACCTGGAGAAGGGGTACCTCAGGTGTAGTCTGTATATATGAGCGCGTAGTCCCCATTCCGATCTACACCTACATGTAAACATTTTGTTCGTACGCCGAGGCGTTGCCGAACTACACAGTTCCAAAGTATTGTAAATTGGAAAAATAACTTAGCAAATTTTCATGTAGTGTCGGAAACGGCCATTATGCTAACTTTGAAGTCTTACAACCTAGAGAAGGGGTACCTCAGGCGTAGTCTGTATACATGAGCATGTAGTCCCCATTCCGATCTACAAGTACATGTAAACATTTTGTCCGTACGCCGAGGCGTTGCCGAGCTACACATTTCCAAAGAAGGCTATGTCTCACCCTAAGGAAATGAACAAGTTTGGCCATCTCAATTTGGCCATCTTCGTACTCCAGCTTATACCCTAAACCCTAACCCTAACCCTAACCCTAACCCTAACCCTAACCTCGGTTGGGAATTTTATTTTATGCTCACATAGAGATACGTCTCAAAGTTCTCAACCCCAAATAAAATCCCCCAACCCTTTTCAATTTCTACGTTACCCTGTGTACGATACCATATTGTATAAATTATATAGGGTTTAGGTCAAGGAAGTCAGGGTTGGGGAACATTATTTTATAATTGTATTGAGAAACTTCTGACAATTCTTTACCCCAGATAAAATTACCCAACCCTGATGGTTATCTACGTTACCCTGTATATGATACCATTTTGTATAAATTATATGGGGTTTAGGTCAAGGAAGTCAGGGTTGGGGAATATTATTTTATAATTGTATTGAGAAACTTCTGACAATTCTTTACCCCCAATAAAATTCCCCAACCCTGATGGTTATCTACGTTACCCTGTATATGATACCATTTTGTATAAATTATATGGGGTTTCGGTCAAGGAAGTCAGGGTTGGGGAATATTATTTTATAATTGTATTGAGAAACTTCTGACAATTCTTTACCGCCAATAAAATTCCCCAACCCTGATGGTTATCTACGTTACCCTGTATATGATACCATTTTGTATATATTATATGGGGTTTCGGTCAAGGAAGTCAGGGTTGGGGAACATTATTTTATAATTGTATTGAGAAACTTCTGACAATTCTTTACCCCCAATAAAATTTCCCAACCCTGATGGTTATCTACGTTACCCTGTATATGATACCATTTTGTATATATTATATGGGGTTTCGGTCAAGGAAGTCAGGGTTGGGGAATATTATTTTATAATTGTATTGAGAAACTTCTGACAATTCTTTACCCCCAATAAAATTTCCCAACCCTGATGGTTATCTACGTTACCCCGTTCAGATACCATTTTTCATACCCAACATGGTGTTTATGTCATAGAAGCCTCCGTTCAGGAATTTTCTTTTATGCTAACATAGAGAAACGTCTCAAAGTTCTCAACCACAAATAAAATTCCCCGACCCTCATAAAAGTCTACGTTACCCTGTATATGATACCATTTTGTATAACTTATATGGGGTTTAGGTCAAGGAAGCCAGAGTTGGGGAATATTATAATATAATTGTATTGAGAAACTTCTGTCAATTCTTTACCCAAAATAAAATTCCCCAACCCTGATGGTTATCTACGTTACCCCGTTTATGATACCATTTTTCATACCAAAGATGGTGTTTATGTCATACAAGCCTCTGTTCAGGAATTTTCCTTTATGCTTACATAGAGAAACGTCTCAAAGTTCTCAACCACAAATAAAATTCCCCGACCCCTATAAAATTCTACGTTACCCTGTATATGATACAATTTTGTGAATTCTTATATGGGGTTTAGGTCAAGGAAGTCAGGGTTGGGGAATATTATTTTTTAATTGTGTTGAGAAACTTCTGACAATTCTTTATCCCCAATAAAATTTCCCATCCCTGATGGTTATCTACGTTACCCTGTAGCATTTTTCATACCCAAGATGGTGTTTATGTCATAGAAGCCTCCGTTCAGGAATTTTCTTTTATGCTAACATAGAGAAACGTCTCAAAGTTCTCAACCATAAATAAATTACCCCGACCCTCATAAAAGTCTACGTTACCCTGTATATGACACCATTTTGTATAAATTATATGGGGTTTAGGTCAAGAAAGTCAGGGTTGGGGAATGTTAAAATATAATTGTATTGAGAAACTTCTGTCAATTCTTTACCCAAAATAAAATCCCCCAACCCTGATGGTTATTTTCGTTACCCTGTTTATGATACCATTTTTCATACCAAATATGGTGTTTATTTCCTAGAAGCCTCGCTTCAGGAATTTTCTTTTATGCTAACATAGAGAAACGTCTCAAAGTTCTGGCTTGGTACAGTGGCTAAGTCTGAAGAATAAGAATGTTGTATAAGTCTGCGACTAAATACATAGTGTCAGATACCGGTTTGGTACAGCCGCTAAGTCTGAAGAATAATAAGGTGATATAAGTCTGCGACTAAATACATGGTATCGGATACCGGCTTGGTACAGCGGCTGAGTCTGAAGAATGATATGGTGATATAAGTCTGCGAAAAAATACTTGGTATCAGCTACCGGGTTGGCACAGCGGTCAAGTCTGACATATAATATGTTTGCGTTTCAATACTTGGTATCAGATACTGGATTCATACAGCACCCAAGTTTGAAGAATAATTTGGTCGTATAAACATGCAGCTAAATACATGGTATCAGATACCAACTTGGTACATCCCCCAAGTCTGAAGAATAATAAGGTGATATAAGTCTGTGGCTAAATACATAGTATCAGGAAGCAGCTTGGTACAGCAGCCAAGCTGTAGAATAATAAAGTGATATAAGTCTGCGACTAAATACATGGTATCAGATACTGGCTTGGTACAGCGCCTAAGTCGGAAGAATAATATGGTGATTAAAGTCTGTGAATAAATACTTTGAATAAAATACTGGCTTGGTAAAGCGACTAAGTCTGAAGAATAATGGCGTGATATAAGTCTGCGACTAAATGCGTGGTATCAGATACCGGCTTGGTACAGCTGCTAAGTCTGAAGAATTAGAAAGGGATTTAAGTCTGCGAATAAATACTTGGAATCAGATACCAGCTTGGTACAACGGTCAAGTCTGACATATAATATGTTTGCATTTCAATACTTTGTATCAAATAGCGGATTCATATGGGACTTAAGTTTGAAGAATAATTAGGTGGTATAAGTGGCTAAATAGTTGGAATCAGCTACTGGCTTGGTTCAGCATCCAAATGTGAAGAATAATAAGGCTGTTTAAGTCTGCGTCCAAATACTTAAAAATCAGATATCAGCTTTGTACAGCAGCCAAGTAATAAGAATAATACGGCATGAAACAGGCATTATGCCAATTTTGAACTATTACAACCAGAAGAAGGGGCACGTGAGTCGCAGTCTGTATGAATGAACTTGTAGTCCGGATTCCAGTCTACACATACATGTAAACATTTCTTCCGTACGCCAAGGCATTCTGGATCTTTGAAACATTGAATATTGAACAAAGTCAATAAATTGGAACCCCTCATTATGCTAACTTTGAACTATTACAACCAGAAGAAGGGACACGTAAGTCGTAGTCTTTATAAAAAGAACTTGTTGTCCGGATTCTGATCTACACATACATGTTAACAATTCTTCCGTACGACAAGGCATTCTCGATCTATTAAACATTGAATATTGAGCAAAGCTTATAAATTGAAAAACAATCCCGCAAAAAGCTATTATGCTAACTTTGAACTCTTACAACCTGGAGAAGGGGTACCTCAGGTATAGTCTGTATATATGAGCGCGTAGTCCCCATTCCGATCTACACCTACATATAAACATTTTGTTCGTACGCCGAGGCGTTGCCGAACTACACAGTTCCAAAGTATTGTAAATTGGAAAAATAACTTAGCAAATTTTCATGTCGTGTCGGAAACGGCCATTATGCTAACTTTGAAGTCTTACAACCTAGAGAAGGTGTACCTCAGGCGTAGTCTGTATACATGAGCATGTAGTCCCCATTCCGATCTACAAGTACGTGTAAACATTTTGTCCGTACGCCGAGGCGTTGCCGAGCTACACATTTCCAAAGAAGGCTATGTCTTGAATAATCTCCCGTGAAAAAAGAAGTTCGGTAAAATTTACTAAAAATAGTAACACTATCCTACGCCAGCGTTGGTAAAAAGGCAACCCTAACCAAAGTACACCCCAACCCTAAGCAAAATATACATCCGCTAGGGTTAGAACGTTAACGTTAATGCCAAATCGCCTATACCCTAACCCTCACCCTAAGGAAATGAACAAGTTTGGCCATCTCAATTTGGCCATCTTCGTACTCCAGCTTATACCCTAACCCTAACCCTAACCCTAACCCTAACCCTTAACCCTTAACCTAACCCTAACCCTAACCCTAACCCTAACCCTAAACCCTAACCCTAACCCTAACCCTAACCCTAACCCTAACCCCTACCCTAACCCTAACCCTAACCCTAACCCTAACCCTAGGGTCAACCCTAAATGACCCTAAACCTAACCTTGACCCTTAGGGTCAACCCTAAGGGTCAAGGTCAGGTTTAGGGTCATTTAGGGTCAACCCTAAGGGTCAAGGTCAGGTTTAGGGTCAACCCTAGGGTCAACCCTCAGGGTGAGGGTCATCAAAATAACTTATTAAACATCGAAGTTGGACAAGGACCATTAATCAACAAAATAACTTAGAAAATTCTATGTTCAGTAGATACTAAATACTTGGTATCCGATACCATATTAGTACAACGAACAAGTCTGAAGAAATATAAGATGGTATAAGTCTTCGACTAAACACTTGGTATCAGATACCGCATTGGAACAGCGGCCAAGTCAGAAGAATGATAAGGTGATATAAGTCTGCGACTAAATGCATGGTATCAGATATACAGTGGTCAAGTCTGACATATAATATGTATGCGTTTCAATACTTGGTATCAGATACCGGATTCATACGGTACCCAAGTCTGAAGAATAATTAGGTAGTATAAGTGAGCGGCTAAATATATGGTATCAGATACCAGCTTGGCACAGTGGCCAAGTCTGTAGAATAATTAGGCGATATAAGTCTGCGACTAAATACATGGTATCAGATACCGGCTTGCTCCAGTGCCTAAGTCTGAAGAATAATACGGTGGTTAAAGTCTGCGACTAAATACATGGTATCAGATACCGGCTTGCTCCAGTGCCTAAGTCTGAAGAATAATAAGGTGATTAAAGTCTGCGAAAAAATACTTGGAATCAGATACCGGCCTGGTACAGCGGTCAAGTCTGACATATAATATGTGTGCGTTTCAATACTTGGTATCAGATTCCGGATCCATATGGTGCCCAAGTCTGAAGGATAATTAGGTAGTATAAGTCAGCGGCTAAATATATGGTATCAGATACCGGTTTGGTACAGCGACCAAGTCTGTAGAATAATAAGTGGATATAAGTCTGCGACTAAATACATGGTATCAGATACCGGCTTGGTACAGTGCCCGAGTCTGAAGAATAATATGGTGGTTAAAGTCTGTGACAATAATTAGGTAGTATAAGTCAGCGGCTAAATATATGGTATCAGATACCCGCTTGGTACAGCGGCCAAGTCTGTAGAATAATAAGGCGATATGAGTCTGCGACTAAATACATGGTATCAGATACCGGCTTTGTACAGTGCGTAAGTCTGAAGAATAATACCGTGATTAAAGTCTGCGACTAAATACATCGTATCAGATACCGGCTCGGTACAACGGCTAAGTCTGAAGAATAATAAGGTGATATAAGTCTGCGAAAAAATACTTGGAATCAGATACCGGCTTGGTACAGCAGTCAAGTCTGACATTATATGTTTGTGTTTCAATTCTTGGTATCAGATACCGGTTTCATACAGCACCCAATTTTGAAGAAAAATTAAGCGGTATAAGTCTGCGGCTAAATACATGGTATCAGATACCAGCTTGGTACAGCGGCCAAGTCTGAAGAATAAACTGGTGATATAAGTCTGCAGCTAAATACATGGTAGTGGATACCGGCTTGGTACAGCGGCCAAGTCTTAAGAATAATAAGTTGATATAAGTTTGCGGCTCAGTACATAGTATCAGATACAGGCTTGGTACAGCACCTAAGACTGAAGAATAATAGAAGAGAGTTTCTCATACTAAATATTTAACCCCAGCCTTATTCCACCTTGTTATTCTTCAGACTTGACTGCTGTACCAAGATGGTATCTGAGGGTTGAGTGTTGGGTTGAGGGTTGGGTTGAGGGTTGAGGGTTGGGTTGAGGATTGGGTTGGAGGGTTGAGGGTTGGTATGAGGGTTGAATGTCGGGTTAAGGATTGAGGATTGAGGGATAGGGTCATCAAAATAACCTAGAATATTTGCATGTTCAGTAAAAAATAGCCATCATGCTAACTTTGAGCTCTTTTAACTTGAAGAAGGGGCATGTGAGTCATAGTCTGAATTATAAAATTTGTAGTCTGGACTCCGGCCTACAACATACTTTTTACAGACTTAAAATCGCATAGAAAATGAAGGAGTTATTAAACTTCGAAATTGGACAAGGACCATTAATCAACAAAATAACTTAGAAAATTCTATGTTAAGTAGATAACAGTGATCATGCTAAATTGCAGCTCTCACAACCAGAAAAAGAGGCACGTGAGTGGTATTCTGTATGAAAGAACTTGAAGTCCGGACTCTGGTCTACACATACATGTAAATATCACTTGGAACACCGAGGCGTTCTCGACCTATTACGCATTGAATATTGAACATGGGCATCACATTGTCAAAATTACTTTGAAGATTTTCATGTCTGCATACCCTACTTTTGAACTCTTTCTGCCAGGAGAACAGGTGCGTGAGTCGAAGTCTCTATACACGAATCTGTAGTCCAGACTACCATCTACACATACATGTCAACATCTCTTCCGTACGCCCAGGCATACTTGATCTACACAGGTTCAAAGTAGAAAATGACGCGAAAAATATAAAATAAAAAACAAGGGAGATTAATCATGTAAAACCGTTGCCGGTTTAAAGAAGTTCCGGCAACCTAATAACAGACCCTAGCGTAGGCAAATATTATAATAATAATATAAGGAAAGGGTCAACCCTATCGCCAACCCTCAGCCAAATAATTACTCAATAATGTACACATCCGCCAATCGTCATACCTCAATATACCCTTATTCCCTAACCCTAACCCTAACCCTAAACCCTAACCCTAACCCTAACCCTAACCCTAACCCTTAACCCAACCCTAACCCTAACCCTAACCCTAACCCTAACCCTAACCTAACCTAACCCTAACCCTAACCCTAACCCTAACCCCTAACCCTAACCCTAACCCTAACCCTAACCCTTAACCCTTAACCCTAACCCTAACCCTAACCCCTAACCCCTAACCCTAACCCTAACCCTAACCCTAACCCTAACCCTCCTAACCCTAACCCTAACCCTAACCCTAACCCTAACCCTAAACCCTAACCCTAACCCTAACCCTAACCCTAACCCTCTAACCCTAACCCTAACCCTAACCCTAACCCTAACCCTAACCTAACCCTAACCCTAACCCTAACCCTAACCCTAACCCCTAACCCTAACCCTAACCCAAACCCTAACCCTAACCCTCTAATCCTAACCCTAACCCTAACCCTAACCCTTAACCCTTAACCCTAACCCTAACCCTAACCCTAACCCTAACCCTAACCCCTAACCCTAACCCTAACCCTAACCCTAACCCCTAACCCTAACCCTAAACCCTAACCCTAACCCTAACCCTAAACCCAAACCCTAACCCTAACCCTAAACCCTAAACCCTAACCCTAACCCTAACCCTAACCCTAACTCTAACCCTAACCCTAACCCTAACCCTACCCTAACCCTAACCCTAACCCTAACCCACCATCCCAGCAGTCCTGGGCATAGCAGAAAATCTGACGCGGGGTTCATGATCATTCTGCTCATGAACCCAGCGTCGGAATCTCTCTTCCAGTGGATCGTCATTTGACTCTGTTTCTGCCCTATCTTGTCTTTCTGTCTCAGCCCGTTCTGCCTCGGAGGCATCCACCATGTCCGTTATCATCTTGTCAAATAACTTTTTCACATTTTCTGAAGCCCCAGAGGCAGGACGGGCGGAGGCAGGAACCTCCGCTTCACCATAGACAACATTGTCTAGGATGCTATTCAATAATGCATTTATAATAGCATCCCTCTCACCTGGGGTCTGCAGGTAGTCGCGTAAATTTTTTTTTGACTTTCTCGCTCGCGACTTTCGTCAACCGCTCGGGACATGTGGTGCACCGCTTGCGAGCTCAGATGCCGCCGGGCCTGCAACCGGTAAAACCTGTCGGCAGCATCAACGCTGTGGCACAGCTGAGCTGCCACAAGCGATGCACTCGAAGGGTCCTTGTCTCGGGCTGAACTGGTCAGCATTTTTCTAGTCGATGTGATGGAAAATCTCTGGGGGAACACTATGTTTATATGATCTTTTAACCATTTGGTTAACCTCACTGGAGGCGCCAATATTTTCACCACTTATAGTGGTGAACGCTGGTGTATGGTCAAGTCTCGGAAACATAACTAGGGACAACTTTACAAACTTAATAAGTTCCTGGTAGTGTTTGAGAGGAAGACTGATTATGGCCGCCCCATGCGAAGTGCTTGTTTTGTGCTCCGCGACGGCCATAGTCACGTACGTAGTGTTTTCAGCCCCCTCCCCTTCAACTTCTTGTACGGTGGCTAGTTTAATCTGGCTAATGGTTAAGAGCCGTAACACCTTTGTCTATGACCATTATAGAATGTTATACACGTCAGAAGATAGTCCCGAAATGCTAAGAAGTGTACAGGGTCTGGCTCCTGAGCACTTCTTAGCCTTTCTTGAATATCTTGGATATACGTGCTAGAAAAGTACGCGTTTCGCGCTGCGGCGGGAAGACGCTCCGAGTCAGCTTGTACTGCACTAGTTACATGTTGCTGTTTCTTTTTTTTCTCAAATGATCTGCGCATATTTGACAGTAAAGCTTTTACACGAGACTGGCTGGTGCTGCGAATGTAGTCCTTATGCAAAAGGAACTCAGAATATTTGAGAAGGGCCCGTATGTAGAACAATACCGTTGAGGGCTTATGAATTGTAGCAAGTTTTGCAATAAATGTTTCAATATTTCTTAAGTTGAAGCTGGCTACGCTTCCGGAGCCGATCATGTCACAAAAGCATTGCACTTGATTTGTGGTTTGTATTGCAAACGCTTCAGCAAAACCACCCCCTATATCTAAGCGTAACCAGCTAGAAAAATCCTTAACTATAAGATAAAGTCTCTTCTTATCCGCACCTGCCGTGTCTGATGGAATTCGTGCGTTCCGCGGCTGTGGTGCCTCTGTCACGAGATGTTCTACCGACCGACTGCTTACCACAACAGACTGCGGTTCCCTCTCCGTGACCGGCGGTTTTATGCTCTCTTGAGAGGTCCTGGGAGAGGAAACCGCATCCTTGTTGGGCTTATGCAATACCTTTACTTTCAAGGGATCGAATGGTACCGCCCGTTTAAGATATTCCCTAATCTCGTCCTCTTCTAGCTGGTGAATAGCCCTATTTCTGAGGTGCTGAGGGAGCCTACAAGTTATACTTGAGCATCCCTCAACAGGACATATGCGTCTCTGACGCCCAGCTTTGCTTTTTGCAGACAAGTCAGCCTTCGCCAGAACCAAGGCTTGCTTGGGGTCAATGCCGTGGCGTTTGCCCCTATAATGCCGTTCTATCCGTGAGTATTTCTTACGGCAGCCAAACACACACCTGTGCAGTTTGAATGCCGGAGTGACACGACTCTTCTGTAACACTACAGGTATTGCACTGTCCTCTGATGGTGCAGGGCTTTCTGCAGGTTCACCTTCCGCGGCATAACTACTGGTTAAGCGGAGGATATAAAAATGTAAGTATACTGGCCTGACAATGAATTTAATCCGATTATTCACGTCTTTACTCGTCGGCGACTACCTGCAGACTGATACATTTACCAATAACACTTCCTTATATACCACCCTTTTTCACACCTGTCAGCCAAACATACTTTTGCTGATATCTCCTTACTGGATAATATTTTATCGAGACATATATATATCAAATTAAAGCTTATGAAAAGGGCTTTAATTTGATATCGATATTGACATACTTTAAAACAATCAGTAAAGAAATATTGACATAAAAAGAAAAAAAAGACACCCTATCACATGATTTTTGATAATATTTTTTTACTCCTTTGTTTTTTATCGAGACATGTATATATCAAATTAAAGCTTACGGAAAGGGCTTTAACTTGATATATATATTTACATAATTCTAAACAATCAGTAATGAAATATTGGCAAAAAAACATGTACGGGGTTAATGGTTGGCCTTTTCTGGCATTTTGCTCATGTCCAATTTCTTTGTCAAACTTTGAACTTCAATAGCTCAGGCAATTTGACAGATGATTTAAAATCTTAGGCATCGTTCGAAAGCCCTTTTATCGGACTCTTACAAGCTGCAAACTGTGTATTTTTATCTTTCCCAGCAACTAAGATATTTTGGTTAAACAGCGATGGGGTCTTCTCTTGATATTTTTGTCTTCGAATAGGGGTACCCAAGAATAATTGCTTGTAACTTCACACATAGAGCATAGTTCCTTAAACAAAGTACATATTCTTAAAGTCAAGATCCTGACCTACAACTCCATATAGATCAGTTAAATCGACTTTGAGATTTAAGACCTCAGAATAATTCTTGAAGGTCTTGACTGCTTTGGCCAAAAAAGGCCACCATTGGAAAATAAAAGGGCTATAGCCTCGAAAACTAGGCCGGGGTTCTAGAATAAATTTAGAGGGTTTGAACGGCCTGGGATCGTACCTTAATACCTCAAAATATCTGTTCGCTGCATTGCATATTTAGTCTTATTTAGGCAAAAAAAGGCTTTTTTGGTACCCTTGCAAAACCTTTGTCTCACCGACGTCCTGCAGGAATACCCAACTATTTCGATATACATATCATTATACAGAAATAGACCTACAAGATACATAAAAATCAACACGTTTCTTGGATTTCTGTACGATATAACCATGGGTGGATATGGCAAAATTTTAATAGGACTCAGAGGTGGGTGGGGTAAAGTTCTACCACCGGGTTTAGTACCCAGCTATATGCTTAACAACTACTGCAACTTTCAACCTCATATCTTCAACAGCTGATTTTTTAGATTTTTTTTTATATTATTATTATGGATATATTTATATCACTGTTATCTCTATATCTCAGCAGGGGGTCAATATTTTCTTCATTCCTTTGGGCTTTAAAAACTTCAGACCAATGTCTACTTGCAGCATACTCCAGAATAATCCTCCTTTGCATGTACGATTTTCTATGATTTTTTGAAAATGAAGCAATTATTAAGGTTAGCGTATTTTCCACTTTTGAGGCCCCAATGTGTGCCCAGTTGGAGAGATAATCCAGTTTTTCTTAAATAAATATACGCTCTGGTATCCAGAGTACAGCACTAGCTTATATATGTCCCTAGATTTAGAAGAAATGCTTGGATATATCGCTTTGAAATGGCTTGACCGGGCTATTTCGACATTCTTTTCTGGACAAATACTCCCTTACCCGTTTGTTTTTTTCCATGAATTTATGTAATAAAATAATGAGTATTAAAAGAGCTTCAATTTGATATATACAAGTTTTGGAAAATAGTAAACCAGTACCGAGATATTCACTTTAGATCTTATATGTATAGAAACTCCCGCAACCAATATCTTGTTTATTCCACCCGGGAACCAGACAGACTCTTTGCATAATGCAACTAAGTATCCTAGCTACTGGTTCCCGGCTTCGCTTGGCGGAGGGGTTATAAATAGATACAAACCCCGCCCTTATCCTAACCCAAGTGTACCTATACTTTTCGCGAAACTTTTTTCCCCTACCCTCTTGTACTTCTATAAAATTCCTGGACTGGTTCCCGGTTCTACGTGGCACCCATCACTATTTTTAGAAGTTATTCCTTTGATCCTAAAACTCAAGAATCACCAATCTTGTATACCTACAAAAACACTCAGAGCAACAGAATAGGACATCCTTTCCAAGTCTTGCACTATTTTAACCAAACCCTCTTTAAAGGTACCATTCACATCCTTCTAGGCAAGAGGAGGAGTGTGATAGGAAGGTTATGGATATATCAATTGTCATAGAAGGGCCAATAAAAATCAGCCAAGACCATATGACCATAACTAGAGGGTTCACTTATTATACACTCTAGGAAGCCCGGGATCGGTTTAAAGTAGATCGTTTACGCAATCTCTAAGATTGTCATGCCGTTTTTCACAAACCCTTCCAAAGTCAAAAAAATCGACAAAAAACATCGAATTTGACCTCCAACATGCCCTATATGGCCAAGATCAAAATGGACTACTCTATTATGATGAGCTGTCAAAGAATGCAGGCTTAACCCCCTCACTATATTTCATGCCAAGGGAAGAACCCAGACTTCTGAGATTTCAACCCCGAGAAGGTCCTATCCCTACTTTTAATAGCGTGCAATCTAACCATCCAAACATGAGAAACAGTATTTTCCGACCTATATTTTTCAAACACGGCATTACCGTCCTAATTCTCATATGCTAGGAGTGCCGCCCCCTTACGACCTCCCCCCCGAAATGTCCCTCCCGGATCTTTTTAACCCAAAGAGAAAATCTAAAATAAAAATCTAAAAACCGGACTCCTGTCCGGTACTTTTTGGCCGCATTAGCCTAACCCTAACCCTAACCCTAACCCTATTTTGTCAAAGAAGTTAGCCCTTAAACCTTTACTCACCGTAACCTCGTCCGATAACTCCAAGTGTAAGAAGTTAAACCGAAAACTTTAACTCTACGTTATCCCGTACGTTTACCCAGTGACGGTAACTCTCAGTAACCCAGTAGATGATGTTGCTGAAAAGCGATTACCCATGGTAACGTACTTTGTCAAAGAGGTTAAATCTTAAACCTTTACTCACTGTAACCCCGTATGATAACTTCAAGGGTAAGACTTTAAACCTTAAAAATTTACTCACCATGACTTTGTATAATATCCCAGTTTGTCATAAAGGTTACCCCTTAAACCTTTACCCACCGTAACCCATTTGATATCCCCAAAGATAAAACCTTAACCCTTCATCCTTTACTCACGATGACCCCGTATTATAACCCAGTTTGTCAAAGAAGTTAACACTTAAACCTTAACTCACCGTTACCCATTTGGTATTTCCAGTCATAACGTTAACCCTTCAACTTTTATTCACCATGACCCCGTATTATATCCCAGGTTGTCGAAGAAATTATCCCTTAAACCTTGACTCACCTTGACCCCCTATAATTACACAGCTTGTCGAAGAAGTTAACCCTTAAATCTTTACTCACCATGACTCCGTATTATATCCCAGTTTGTCGAAGAAGTTAACCCTTAAACCTTTACACACCATGACCCCGTATTATAAACCCCAGATTGTCAAAGGAGTTAACCCTTAAACCTTTACCCACCGTAACCCATTTCATATCTCCAAAGCTAAAACGTTAACCCTTCAACGTTTACTCACCATGACCCCGTATTATAACCTAGTTTCTCAAACAAGTTAATCCATAAACCTTTGTACACCGTAACCTCGTCCGATAACTCCAAGTGTAAGAAGTTATCCCGAAAACTTTAACTCAACCTTATCCTTACGTTTACCCAGTGACGGTAACTCTCGGAAACCCAGTAGATGATGTTGCTGAAAAAGCGATTACCCATGGTAACGTACTTTGTCAAAGAGGTAAAATCTTCAACTTTTACTCACCATGACCCCTGTTATAACCCAGTTTGTCGAAGCAGTTAACCCTTAAACCTTTATTCACCATTACCCCGTATTACAACTCAGATTGTGAAAGGAGTTAACCCTTAAACCTTTACCCACCGTAACCCATTTCATATCTCCAAAGCTAAACCGTTAACTCGTCAACGTTTACTCACCATGACCCCGTATTATAACCTAGTTTGTCAAAGAAGTTAGCACTTAAATCTTTACTCACCGTAACCTCGTCCGATAGCTCCAAGTGTAAGAAGTTAACCCGAAAACTTTAACTCAACGTTATCCCGTACGTTTACCCAGTGACGGTAACTCTCAGTAACCCAGTAAATGATGTTGCTGAAAAGCGATTACCCATGGTAACGTACTTTGTCAAAGAGGTTAAATCTTACACCTTTACTCACTGTAACCCCGTATGATAACTTCAAGGGTAAGACTTTAAACCTTAAAAATTTACTCACCATGACTTCGTATAATATCCCAGTTTGTCAAAAAGGTTACCTCTTAAACCTTTACCCACCGTAGCCCATTTGATATCCCCAAAGCTAAAACGTTAACCCTTCAACATTTACTCACGATGACCCCGTAACCCAGTTTGTCAAAGAAGTAAACACTTAAACCTTTACGCACCGTTACCCATTTGGAATTTCCAGTCATAACGTTAACCCTTCAACTTTTACTCACCATGACCCCGTATTATATCCCAGGTTGTCAAAGAAATAACCAATAAACCTTGACTCCCCATGACCCCCTATAATAATCCAGTTTGTCGAAGAAGTTAACCCTTAAACCTTTACTCACCATGACCCCGTATTATATCCCAGTTTGTCGAAGAAGTTAACCCTTAAACCTTTACCCACCATGACCCCGTATTATAAACCCCAGATTGTCAAAGGAGTTAACCCGTAAACCTTTACCCACCGTAACCCATTTCATATCTCCAAAGCTAAAACGTTAACCCTTCAAAGTTTGCTCACCATGACCCCGTTACATAACCTAGTTTGTCAAAGAAGTTAATCCATAAACCTTTACTCACCGTAACCTCGTCCGATAACTCCAAGTGTAAGAAGTTAACCCGAAAATTTTAACTCAACATTACCCCGTACGTTTACCCAGTGACGGTAACTCTCGGTAACCCAGTGGATGATGTTGCTGAAAAAGCGATTACCCATGGTGACGTACTTTGTCAAAGAGGCTTAATTTTAAACCTTTACTCACTGTGACCTCGTATGATAACTCTAAGAGTAACGCTTTAAACCTTAAACGTTTACTCACCATGACTTTGTATAATAACCCAGTTTGTCAAAAAGGTTACCCCTTAAAGCTTTACTACACGTAACCCATTTGACATCTCCGAAGCTAAAATGTTAACCCTTGAACGTTTACTCACTATAACCCCGTATTATAACCCAGTTTGTCAAGTAAGTTAACCCTTAACCCTTTACTCACCGTAACCCATTTGATACCTCCAAAGCCAAAACGTTAACCCTTCAACCTTTACTCACCATCACCCCATATTATAACCCATATTGTCAAAGAAGTTAACCCTCAAACCTTTACTCTCCATAACCCCTATTATAAACCAGTTTGTCGAAGAAGATAACCCTTAAACCTTTACTCACCATAAGTTAACCCTTAAAACATTATTCATCATGACCCCGTATTACAACTCAGATTGTCAAAGGAGTTAACCCTTAAACCTTTACCCACCGTAACCCATTTCATATCTCCAAATCTGAAACGTTAACCCTTAAAACTTTACTCACCTTAACCTCGTCCGATAACTCCAAGTGTAAGAAGTTAACCCGAAAACGTTATCCCGTACGTTTACCCAGTGACGGTAACTCTCGGTAACATAGTAGATGCTGCTGCTGAAAAAGCGATTACCCATGGTAACGTACTTTGTCAAAGAGGTTAAATCTTAAACCTTTACTCACTGTAACCGCGTATGATAACTTCAAGAGTAAGAGTTTAAACCTTAAACAATTCACTCTCCATGACTTTGTATAGTAACCGAGTTTCTCAAAAAGGTTACCCCTTAAACCTTTACTTATTTTAATCCATTTGACATCTCCAAAGCTAAAACGTTAACCCTTCAACATTTACTCATCATAACCCCGTATTATGACCCAGTTTGTCAAATAAGTTAACCCTTAAACCTTGACTCACCGTAACACATTTGACATCTCCAAAGCCAAAACGTTAACCCTTCAACCTTTACTCACCATCACCCCATATTATAACCCATATTGTCAAAGAAGTTAACCCTCAAACCTTTACTCTCCATAATCCCTATTATAAACCAGTTTGTCGAAGAAGTTAACCCTTAAACCCCGTATTATAACCCAGATTGTCAAAGGAGTTAACCCTTAAACCTTTACCCACTGTAACCCATTTCGTATCTCCAAAGCTAAAACGTTAAACCTTCAACGTTTACTCACCATGACCCCGTATTATAACCTAGTTTGTCAAAGAAGTTAGCCCTTAAACCTTTACTCACCGTAACCTCGTCCGATAACTCCAAGTGTAAGAAGTTAACCCGAAAACTCAACGTTATCCCGTACGTTTACCCAGTGACGGTAAATCTCGGCAACCCAGTAGATGATGTTGCTGAAAAGCGATTACCCATGGTAACGTACTTTGCCAAAGAGGTTAAATCTTCAACTTTTACTCACCATGACCCCTGTTATAACCCAGTTTGTCGAAGAAGTTAACCCTTAAACATTTACTCACCATGACCCCGTATTATAAATCCCAGATTGTCAAAGGAGTTAACCCTTTCATTTAGCCTTAACCTTACTGTGTATTGTTTACTCTGTGTAAGCCTCAATAGATGATAGAAAGTAAAGGTAAAGATAAAGATAAACCTATACATACGGAATTAGCCTAAGTAAATGGCAGGCAGCAGGGTAAAACGTTTTTATCTCTGAGTATGCCTGACTGAAAGATCGACAGTAAAAGTAAAGCTAAAAGTAACCCTCAGCATACAGAGTAGGCGTGGATAAAGGGCAAGCAGTTAGGGTAAATTATTGTTTCTGGGAAGGACTGAGTTAAGATAGATTATAAAGGTAACTCTAAACGTAAGCCTAAACATTCGGAGTTGGCCTCTGGGTAAGGGTAAGCCTTTGCGTTAACCTGGATAAAGGGCAAACAGTAAGGGTTTTCCTCAGGGTAGGGTTAGTAACAAGTAAAAGTAAAGCTACCTAAGCCTTAAATACAGGCCGAAGTAAAGAGTAGACTGTAAGGGTAAAGCAATCTTTCTCGATAGGCCTCAGTAAAGACTTCACAGTAAAGATACAACTAAAGTAAACCCAATATATACTTAGTGGGCATTGCTAAAGGGTAGAAAATACGGGTAAAGCCTTGTTCCCTTACTTAAAAGAAATAAAATATATTGTAGACATAATAAGAAATATACTAATTACTGTATATGGAATGGCGTTTGTGAGGATACATGATATATAAACCAAGTTTGTTTCGCGGCGACTAGTTCATTTTCGCGTGCGAGAAATATTCCTTTTTTCGCGGGAGAGACGTTATCGCTAAAATTTACCTTCGCGAATAACTCAGTAAATATTAGGCTAAATGTGTTGTTTGTTTTGTTACTTGAAATATATAACCACGAAATCGGATATTTTTTGGCAAAACTCGAAATTTTATCGCCGCGAACCAAACTTGGTTAACTGTAGTAAATATATGATAGAACAAATTAACTCACCTTTTGCTTTTAATCCGATTGGATTTCACTGATTTAATCCTATTGGCACTGAAATTGTCTATAATAAAAATAAAGCACAGAGAGTTCTTCTTACTCTGTAGGAATAAACTTTTTCACATTTATATTGTTTTGAATAAGGTAAGTACAAAATGTTTGAATTTCAACAGAATTAAAAAGAAGGAGCGCATCAAGTCCGCCAACTAAATCGTCCATATAATCGAAGAGAGAAATGAAACAAAAGTCTCTTGCTTTTTCAAAGTCTTCACAGGAATAAAATAAAAACATTGCTTTTGGCATGTCCATGCTGTTCAACAGTTAAGACGCTAATGTTTGTAAGGTAAAGTCGAGTATGCCTCGTTACTAAAATTAGATTGCTACTTTCAGTTTCACTTCCGGAATTACCGCGGGTTACCACTTTTTGCAGTTAGGAAGTGGGTTAAGAAGGGTTACTGACAGAGGGTTAGCCTACTGGATCATGGTGAGTACAGGTTTAAGGGTTAACGTCTTTTGCAGTTATCCTATTGGTGTTATCGCGGATTACCACTTTTCTGCACGATCAGGAGTTAACATACAGGATAATGGTGAGTAAAGGTTTAATGGTTTACGTCTTTTACAGTTAGACACTTGGTGTTATTCCACTTTTTTGCACATTAATGAAGTGGGTTACCGTCCGAGAGCTAACATACAGGATAGTGGTCAGTAAATGTTTAAGAGTTAACGTCTTTTATAGTTATCCGGTTGGTGTTACCGTCCTAGAGTTAACATACAGGATAATGGTGAGTAAAGGTTAAATGGTTTACGTCTTTTACAGTTAGACACTTGGTGTTATTCCACTTTTTTGCACATTAATGAAGTGGGTTACCGTCCGAGAGCTAACATACAGGATAGTGGTCAGTAAATGGTTAAGAGTTAACGTCTTTTACAGTTATCCAGTTGGTGTTACCGTCCTAGAGTTAACATACAGGAAAATGGTGAGTAAAGCTTAAAGGGTCTTTTACAGTTATCCAAATGGGGTTAACGCGGGTTACTACTTTTTGCAGTTAGGAAGTGGATAAACGAGGGTTACCGACAGAGGGTTAGCCTACTGGATCATGATGAGTACAGGTTTAAGGGTTAACGTCTTTTGCAGTTATCCTATTGGTGTTATCGCGGATTACCTCTTTTCTGCACGATCAGGAGTTAACATACAGGATTATGGTGAGTAAAGGTTTAAGGGTTTACGTCTTTTACAGTTAGACACTTGGTGTTATTCCACTTACCCATTTCCACGACTTAAAAACATTATGATAACACATCCGTGCGACACAGTGCATTCTTTCATATTTCCAAAATGGTTATTTTTCTGATGAAAATTTGTGATGTCCTTCTTATTTATACTTAAAATATAGGTTGTATGTGCTCGTTAGAACCGGCTCATTGCGGTGGTTCTAACGAGTACCCACAACCTATATCTTGGAGCAGAAATAAGAAAAATAATGAATACCCCAGTAAACCCCAGTTTTCTCTATATAAAGTGGTGGTTACGGGGGTGTTCATTTCACGGACTTGTTAACGTGATGAAATTGTAAGGGTCTTATTTGTTACTAAAGCTTTCTGCTCTTTTTAGGTCATCAAATGGGTTCACGAGAATTAGCGAAGCTTATCATTTTTAGGCAACAGATTACCATCTGAGTTGCCCATTTAAATCAATCGAAACCTTTTATGTTAAGAAAGTGTCGAAAAGGAAAAGTTGACCAGATTCTTTACATATGTGGGTTATCACTTTTTTTTCATCTCGATAGGAGCGTGCACGGGGCTTCAGTTTCACTACTGGATAACTTATTTCTGCAATGGGTTAACTTCAGTGTTAACAATTCAGATCCTTAAGAACTAGCCATGGTAAAGAAATCTGTAAGCCTAAAGGTTCATATATTATTTTCTACAGTTGTCTACGGTTACCGCCTTATTAGCTGAATCATGAAGTGGATTACAAAGGGTTACGGATTTAAGGTTAACTAACTGGGTACAGGTAAGTAAGGTTCTAAGGGTTAACATCATACTGCTATGTAAACCATTTTAAGTTACCAAAGTGGGCAACCGTAAAAAATGCATTATAGGGAGATATTGAAGTGGGTTACCGAGGGTTGCCTCCGAGGTTTAATGAACTGGACACTGGAGAAGGTTTAAGGGTAAACGTCTTGCTGCTATGTAAAGCATTTACAGTTACCGAAATGTCTGATCGAAATTAACCTACACGGTCATGGTGAGTTAAGGTTTAAATGTTAATGTCTTACACTCAAGTGGATTTTTTCGCACAATCAAGAAGTAGGTTACCGGTGGTTATCAGCCGAGGGTTAACTTACAGGGTAATGTTTGGTAAAATTTTAAGGGTTAAGGTATTACTGCCTTATATAAATCATTTACTGTTAGCGAAGTTGCTTATCGCAGTTAACCTACAGGGTCATGGTGAGTAAAGGTTAAAGGGTTGACGTCTTACACCATAGTGGGTTAGGGTGACGGTTAGGGTTAACCGTAATCCTAACCCCAAAGTGGCTTATAGAAATTTTCAAACATAGGAATCTATTTTTAGTTACATCGTTTACTCACATTAACCCCATTCTAAATGTGTTGTATACAAAAAAAGATTTCTTTAACTGTTCTAAGCACACATTTGCCCTTTTCTCTGTGGCATTTCTTTCTTCTGTAACCTATCTTTAAATTAATGCTTATTATCTGTAAACTACAATGAACAATAAATACGCTCAAAAAGGAAAAATGTAGATTCCATATGATGTTTGGGCCAGACTAGCTAGTTTCTTCCATCAAGGCCTCATCCCTGACCCTTGAAGCAATTCTGATGACAAATGTCAGTCAAAGCTAGTTTCGGACATTAAGGCCTCATCAGTGACGATGAATATCAGCAATTGCAAGAAATATTATAACTGCAATTTAGATAGTAATTTATAATATATAGACATAGGAAAACGTATATAATCAATGGAGGGCCAAAGAGTAATAAAATTAGATAAGGTAAAAAATGTTAGCATTACAATTTTAATGGGCTCAGTGATCTCAAAGGAAAAAAACAACAACAAAATAAAACCTGTGTAAAACACTGGATTACCCAGGGAACACATGATAACCAGGGGTAACACTGTGTAAAACTGTGTAACACTAGGTTACCTAGGGTAACACATGATAACCCAGGGCTAACACTGGATAACAGACGGTAACCTCGGTTAACCAAGGGTAACACCAGGTAATCCAGGGTAACACATGATAACACTGGGCAACGCTGGGTTAGCCATATAACACATGATAAACCAAGCGTAACACAGTGTAACACCTGTTAACTTAGGGTAAAAACGAGTAACCAAGGGTAACACATGGTAATCCAGGGCTAACACTGCGATAGCCCATGGTAACGCGAGGCAACCAAGCGTTAACTCATAGCAACGCAGGGTAACACATGGTAACGCAAAGTAACACCGGGTAATCCTGGTAACACCAGGTTATCCTTTGTTACACAGAGTAACCCTGGGTAACCCAGTGTAAGTCCTCCTCCTCCTCATCATCATGGTCATCATCATCATCAAGCATCTCTCACGGTCATCTTAATCATAATTATCACAATATCTACTACAATTATCAGCAACTTTCCTTTTATGACTGGTCATCATCTTGAATTTCATCGTCATAATCATCATCATCAATTACAACAACAGCAAGCAACATTATCGCTATCATTAATATGAGTCTTCTCATATATAAAACAACTGCAGAATCACAAGAAAAAGTACTAACATATTTTATAAAACTCCACAAATTATTATGAATCCTATGAATTAACACTTATTTTAATGGAATTCCAAAGTTACTGCTATGACAAAAAGAACATTACACGATCTTCAAACTATGATTCTCACACAAAAACTGATTCACGTACTAGCTAATGCGCATGTTTTGAAGACCTCGTGACAATTTCAGCCAATCAGAAAAGATGATCAGGATGATCAACTTGATCATCTCGTCAAAGTGCCTATACCCTACCCCCTAACCCTAACCTTAACCTAAATGTCTTACATATAGAGTTATCATACGGGATTATGTTCAGTAAATGTTTCAGGGTAAACAGCTTTGACAGAGTGGGTTTTCATACGGGGTTATGGTGAATACATGTTTAAGTGTTAGCGTCTCAAATCTGGAGTTACCAAAAGGGATTATGATGAGTAAAGGTTTAAGGGTTAACGTCTTACACTAGGAGTTATCAGACGGGGTTACGGTAAATAAAAGGTTTAAGGGTTAACCGCTTTGATCAAGTTGGTTACCATAAATTAACGTTTTATTAAGTTATCTTCACTGGGTTCACGTGGGGTTTACAGCAAGTAAAGATTTAAGGGTTAACGAAGAAAACTTGGAGTTATTATACGGGGTTACGGTGAGTAAAGGTGTAAGGGTTAATGTCTTACACTAGGAATTATCAGACGGGATTAAGGTGAGTAAAGGTTTAAGGGTAAACCCTTTTGACAAACTGGGTTATCAAACGGAGTTATGGTGAGTAATGGATTAAGGCTTAACGTCTTACACTTGGATAACTTTGCTCCCCTCTTTAATTGCACGCCGGCGGGTCGGGCCTCAGATTCTATGACGGTGCCAGCCTAAAGACCTACTTTTAGGTAAAGTCGGTTGGTGCCTGATGCTCTGTCTTTGGTTGGGCCCATCGGAGTTCAACTGTTGGTTTTCTTTTGCGCTAGCATTTCAGTAATTTCATGCTATTGAGTCCTCATCGTTGTTTCATCCCTATAGTCGTTTGATTTTTCTGAAATCGGAGATGTTCCACTGATGATTAGAAATCCTTCATGCGTCTTAACAAATTATTTGTTCAAAACACGACAGAAGCAATGGCGAGGTTGGCGGCCATGTAAAATCGATTTAAGGCCCACGTGAAAACAATACTGACCATTCCAAGGCGGTTCTTCTCTCGCGGTTTTAATTGTTATAGTTTGTCCTTGCGCGTATGTGTTGCTGTTTTTTTTTTTTTTTTTGATAGCTGTTTGGCCATTTTGTGGCAAAGTGACTCTTCGTTTGGCTTCCACTCATGACGATTTTATGATGAAGACATGTATTTGTTTGTGGTTCTTTCCCTTTGGTGTCTTGGATGGGGGTATTGGGTAATTGTATCGATTCCTGATCATGGAGTTATCAGACAGAGTTAGGGAGAGTAAAGGTTTAAGGGTTGATCTTTTTGACAAGCTGGGTTATCATACAAAGTCATAGTGAGTCAAAATTTTAAGGGCTAACGTCTTAAATAGGTCATCATACGGCGGTAATGGTGAGCAAAGGTTTAAGGGTTAACGTCCTATACATGGAGTTATCATACGGGATTACGATGAGTAAAGGTTTTAGGGTAAACCTCTTTGACAAAGTGGGTAATCATACGGGGTTATAGTGAGTAAAGGTGTAAGTGTTAACGTCTCCCATCTGGAGTTATCGAAAGGGGTTATGGTGAGTAAAGGTTTAACGAATAACGTCTTACACTTGGAGTTATCAGACGGGATAAGGTGAGTAAAGGTTTAAGGATTAACCTCTGACATAATGGGTTACCATGAGTTAATCAAAATCTTCCAGTATGTTACCTACAGTTACCGTCATAGTATTAACGAACGGGGTTACCGTGAGTAAAGTTTTAAGGGTTAACTTCTTTGAACAAGGAATTCTATTTTTAGTAACATCGTTTACTCGTGTTAACCCCATTCTTAATGTACAAAAATACATTTCTTTAACTGTTCTAAGCACAAATTTTCCTCTGTAGCATTTCTTTCTTTTGTATCCTATCTTTAAATTAATGCTTATTATCTGTAAACCACAATAATCATCACCAAATATCATCATTTTTATCATCATTTTTATCCTCATTATTATTGCCTTTTTTCGAAAAGCATCGATTAATGAATACTTTTATTAAGGTGATTTTAACGGCGCATTATTCAAATATCTTAACATACATGGTCATCACTGACATCATCATAAAAATCATCATCGCCATTATCATATATTCCTTCACATTCATGAGAAATGAAATTTAGTCTGTTGAAATTCCAAATTAACAATACTACTGTGCCCAATGGTTTTTTGATGCATTATGCAGAAAGTCGTTATGCTGTCAATTTACTAAAATTTCAACATAATACACAATCTTTTCTTTTCAGGGGCAAATATTTATTAGTTAATATATTGGATACGTTCATCTACTGGCTCGTGCAAAAGAGTCTCTGCATTTTTTCCTTAGCCATGCAGCTTCAATAAATATTTTCATCGTATTTTTATTCAATATAATCTACTATATTTAAATAAATACAAAGAAAACAAGTAACTAATGAAACAACTTACATAAAATTCCTAATTCCAGTTGGCGCACATAAAATCCATTTAAACAAATGTGCCATCAACGCAATCCAAAGTGCATTTGAAAGGGCAAGACAGTAACGTTATATTTATACATTGTCTGCAGTGCCAGTGACATAAAATAAACCACATGTCATTTTGAACCAATCAGAGACCACTCCGCATTATGACGTATAAGTTGTGGGCGGAGCTCCGCATCTCTCATCCCGCATTTCGCCATCTGTCCTATACCCTAACCCTAAACCCTAAACCTAACCCTAACCCTAACCCTAACCCCTAACCCTAACCCTAACCCTAACCCTAGGATACATAAAAATATAAAAAATAAAAAAAATGAAGGCAATTATAAGGAATCGATAAAACAATCCACATCTCCCATCAGATACACAAAAGGAAAAGAATAGCTAGACCCTAATGGAAACATCAATAGAGGAAAAGCCAAAAGGACAGTTACTTTCCCACAAAATGGCCAAATGGCTATCCAAAACAACAACAAAAACAAAAACATGCGATACACACACTCAAAAACAAACCATAACAAAAATAACCCGCGACAGAAGAACCGCCATTAAATGGTCAGTGAAACGAATTCAACTGGGGAGCTTAAATCGTTTCTACGCGGATGCAATCATCGCCCTTACTTCCGTCGCGCTTTAGACAAATAATTTGTTCTGTCCGCATAATGACTTCTTACTCATCAGTGCAACATCTCCGTAAAAACACAAAAATCAAACAATCACAGACACGAAACAATGTTGAAGACTGGACAGCAAGAAAGCACTGAAATGCTGGAGCAAACGAAAATCAAGAGTGCGACTCTGATGGACCCAACCAGAAACAGAGCATCAGACACGAACCAACATTACATACAATTAAATTCTATTCTTATTCTCAGTTAGCCCTTACGCTGGAACCGTCATAGAATCTGAGGCCTGACCCGGCGGCATGCAATTAAAGGTGGACGCAAATTTGTCAACCGTGATTGTGTTAACTACCATGCATGCAGTCTCTCATATAACTTTTATGTTGTACATAACCTTTTTTAGTTTTCACGACTCACAATTGATCTTCTATCAGTAATTACTGGATTTCCTACACTTAGTTTTATAGCTGATTTGATATACAGCCACTGTAGAAATGCAAGGTATAAGTTGTTGGTGAAAGCGGTGTACAAGATAAGCCACTAAATTACATTAAGCAGGTTTTGAAACAATTTGAACCACATGGTATTAGACATGTTTAGCTCATGAATGTAAAAGTTTTAAGCTATTTTTAATCATCAACCATCAGGTTCTGGATAGCTCATCCGATGGGGGTGTCCAGAATCTTTTATATCATCTCAACCCTAATATAAAACACATATTTTAATCAAGTGATACATGTTTCACAATTCCTTGTCGTAATGCAATATATCCTCATGTCTATTTGTTGTGGAGAGGTGAGTTTGACTGAAATTAAAAAATCCTCAAGAGAAACATTTATGGAGAGGTGAGACCTGAATTTGTATCTGCCCAAAATATGTTTAGAATTTTGTGATATGAACAAAATATTGATTTGATAAGTGAGTCCAGTCAATCCTCATGCCTATTTGTTGTGGAGAGGTGAGTTTGTCAGAGATTTAACAATTCCCATGCCCATTATTTTTGGAGAGGTGAGACGTGAATATGTATCTGGCCAAAGTATGTTTAGCAATTATGTGATATAAACTAATTACTGATTTGACAAAATAATTCAGTCAATCCTTATGCCTATTTGTTGTGAAGAGGTGAGTTTGCCTGACATTAAACAATTCTCATGCCCAACAGTTATGAAGAGGTGAGATGTGTATAACTGATGCTGTCAGTGATGGGGTCCTTTTATAAAACATTGTTTTGTGTACTCATGATAATCGCCTCAAATGGTTTCACTAAGTTAACCTTTGTTGTATATGAGCATACTGCATTCCGGCATGGCTCTTAAAATTACCCTCAGTGGCTCAAAAAGGTTTCCATGGTCGCAAAGTGGTTCGAACTATTCAAGTTTCACAGAATATCCTATGAGACTCTCTGTTTATCAGTACTAAGCATGACAAACAGTGTCTCATTTTGAATGAAATATAAAACACTAAAGCTTACAGATACATCTGATATGAACCAGGAACAAGAAGGAAAAGTTATAAAAGAGGAGCTTGAAAAGGCAGCTGACAGCCAAGACACCTTATTTATCAAGGTGATGTTGTGCCAAATTACAATGTTTCTATGTCAGCCAGCCATGAAGCCTTAAGAATTTTCGTGACCCATTTACTTCCTATCAAGGAAGAGCTACTGTTACATATAAGATGTTTGTAGATCATAGATGAAAAAAGTGAATATTAGTTTAAAACTAGAAGTGAAGGCAACATGCGTTTTGATTTGTAGCTTCATTTTGTCCAGCGTTAATAATCATAGGTTTCCAACACCTTTCCATCTTAAACACGTTTAAGTGCTAAGCACTTTTATTTTACATATTCAGGTATTAGATACGTATTAAAGTTACAAATATTAAAATTAAGGTGTAACTATACCAAATTTAGTTACACAGAGGCCTTTCTGATATTTAATCTTCATCAGTGTGTCTTTATATGTTCTATTAAAGAGTTATCCTTTGGAAGCAAGAAATACACCACAGAACGGGAAATATGTAGTGTACATATTTTCTGGCCCAGACTAGCTAGTTTCGGCCAATTAGGCCTCATCAATGACCCTAAAATATTTTCAAAATTCCACAATGGAATCAATGATCCCAAAGGACAAGAAAATATTAACTACACTATGATGTAGAGCAGGGAGACTTTTTACGGCCGCCACACATTCCAAGACACCAGCTGTAGTGACGTTAAATATGTTATATAAAAGGGTTATCCTTTGGAAGCAAGAAATACACCACAGAACGGGAAAATATGAAGTGTACCTGTTTTCTGGGCCAGACTAGCTAGTTTCGGACAATTAGGCCTCATCAGTGACCCTAAAATATTTTCAAAGTTCCACAATGGAATCAATGATCCCAAAGGACAAGAAAATATAAACTACACTATGATGTAGGCAGGGAGACTTTTACGGCCGCCACACTTTCCCAGACACCAGCTGTAGTGACGTTTAATATGTTCTATAAAAGGGTTATCCTTTGGAAGCAAGAAATACACCACAGAACTGTAAATATGAAGTGTACATGTTTTCTGGGCCAGAATAGCTAGTTTTGGCCAATTAGGCCTCATCAGTGACCCTCAGATATCTTCAAAATTCCATAATGGAATCAATGATCTCAAAACACAAGAAAATATAAACTACACTATGATGTAGTGCAGGGAGACTTTTTACGGCCGCCACACATTCCCAGACACCAGCTGTAGTGACGTTAAATATGTTCTATAAAAGGGATATCCTTTGGAAGCAAGAAATACACCACAGAACGGTAAAATATGAAGTGTACATGTTTTCTGGGCCGGACTAGCTAGTTTCGGCCAATAAGGCCTCATCAGTGACCCTAAAAACTCCAAAGTTTTGAAACCTAAACGGATGACGGACAAGACCCGGCAAACACAGCAAATCCCCATCCGAGCACACACCGACCGACGTAGCTCATGAGACATATCTGCTGGAGTCATCAGGCAAGCGGCGCCCGATCCAGATAGGCGTCCCTACTGAGCCAACATCAGCAAACATGGCCCACGCTCCACGGAAGTCCCGGGCATCAGGAAGGAGATGCCCAAAGTATTGGGACTTGCAATATTTAAAATATAACAAAACGTGGTAACCAAAAGGGACAATAATGGCGTCTCAGAAAATGCTTGGAATCACTCTTTTCTAAAAATAATGTGATTTGCAAAAGATCCTTATATTTGTTTCAGCAAATATACTCGTGTATAAGTTAGTGTGCTTGTTAGCACACTTAAAGTGTTTACCACTAACGAGCTTGTTAAGCTAGCAATGTTTTGACTAACGTGATCTGCAGATTTACGGGTTCGTTGTTATTTGAAACGTTCTAGCAATTAAAATACCTTCAAGTTATTGCAGTGGTATGTTCACTGAAAACTACGCGAAGAACTATTATATTAGCAACACCTACACATCTTACAGCAAATGCGTCTATGTGTGTGTGTTTTGAGGTTTCCGGCCCGGAAACAATTAAGTCATATGAAGAAGAAAACTTTGTTTAAAAAGTCATACGAAAGTATGGAAAAAAACAACGGATTTGAACCAAAAATCTCTGGTTAATGAGGCGTGTAGCTTAACCACTAATTCCATTAGTTTTATTTTCTTCAACGAAAGTGTTAGCATAATAATAATAACCAGTTTAAAGTGTCAATATTTAAATGATCAGTCAACTAAAGACGCCGTTAAATTTGATCAACTAGGTGTCAGAAATACCTTAAAATTTTAGTTAATTATATACTTTTTGTGTAAGCAGAAACTGGATTTAGCTTGGTCATGTGTCAAATCAATCAGTGTTCACATGACTTTAGTGTTGCATTTAGCCAATCTAAGTTCAGATCTCATTACAGTCTGTCTCATTGCACGGCCCGTCAATGTTAGGCGTTAATGTTAGTTTTGGTTAATGTTATATGAAGCTGACTTTTCATCGGTTTTCTAGAAACATCATGCTGTTTATCAAATCTATGTTCTTTAGAAAGTGTCGCGGTCTCTGGCCGTTCATAACTGCAGACCACTTTTGAATAGCCCAAAGGTGGTATTTTACCCGAGGATGTTAAGTGTAGAGAACTGTTGACATTTGAATATTCTAAATGTCAAAGCCTTTCGAAAATAAAATTTATTCATTTCAAAGTATTATAAATTGGCAACCAGAGATTAGCGAATAAGATGATTCCAAACTTGGATAGTATGCATTACGAAAACACGCCTATTCAAATACTTTATAAAGTTTAACTCAACAAAAGCGAACATTTTCAGAAGAAAAACTTGTGATATTTTTATTTCTGTTGAAAATATAGATTGTGGGTACTCATTAGAATATATTGTGGGTACTCATTAGAACCACAGGATCGAGGTGGTTCAACCGGATACCTACAATCTATAGTTTTAAGCAGAAATGAGAAAAAATAAGGTTTACCCCTGCAAACCAAAGTTATGCTACATAAAAGTTGGTTCAATGGTTTAGAAATTTATAGGCGTGTTTCCATGATGTATATATCAGCTATTACTTGGCAAACAATGTGTTCGTGTGTTTATCAACTGAGCCACGATCAGCGAAACTGTGTGTACAATCGGTCACGTTTGTAGTTGACCCGGGTCAACATGCATATGCGCGCAATCTCATAAGAAGTTTCGTTGACCGCTATACTGCACGAAATCTAATTAGATTTATCGATAAGCGCTATATTGCGGTCAGTCTGAAGAGGTTTCGATGCGCGCTTTACTGTGCGGAATCTAACTGGAGCTTTCGGCGAGCGCTATACTGTGTGTAGTCTGATTAGTGATTACCTACAACGCTTTACTGCGCACAGTATGGTCAGAGTTTTCATTGAATTTTTATCAGCAGAAAAAGCTGATGGTCCGACTGAGCGCATTAGAGCATTGTGCGAAAACTCTGATCTAACTGAACAGATTAGTTGTGCGCTATATTGCACGCAGTCTTATCAAAAGTTTTGTTTAGCTCTATATTGAACAGTTTGACCAAATATTTCGTTGTGTGCTATATTGCACGATGGTTGATCACAGATGTCGTTGTGCGTTATATTGCGCGCAGTCTGTGTGCAGATATTAAATTATATATTTAACTTTCTGAGAGTTACGGCCATTTTCCATATTTTACATTTTGTGCCTCGGCGCAGAAAGTCGTCGGAAATCCGGCATTTTGCAAGTTCGTTTACTAGTTGCATTCGCATCTGTCAGTACACACGGAAGTATAAAAATGTTCTACATGGTTTGAGAGTAGCGGCCATTTCCATATTTTCACACAGTGTGCCTCGGAAAGACGATTCTAATGGAAATCCGGTATTTTTCAAGTCCTTGCGCTAGATTTTGTCCGCATCAAATATTACATAATATAGTCATACAGTCCAACTAATGTTATTCGCACCTTACACATATGCGTTTGTATGTGTGTGTGTGTGTTTGTGTGCGTGTGTGTTAGGTTTTACACGTCTCAGCAGCAACAAAGGTCTTATGGAATCGGCAAATCGGTTCAAAGTTTCATCCGAATGAAAATACATTCCGAAGAAGCCAGAATCGAACTCAAGATACGTGGTTTACGAGGCGCGTTGCTAAACAGTAGGCTTCCGTTTTCGTCTCTAAAATTCTAATGAAGTTTTAAATAAATTGAAACCCAAACGTTTTTGTGCTTCAAGTCTGTCTAATTGTGTTTTTCCACCCTTTACACTATACTTCCTCATAATCGTATACAAGAATCGCGTAATGATTTAATTGAATGGACTTTTCAAGGAAAGACTCCCCATATCTTGCATTGTAATGTAAGATATGCTTTTTTCACTACTGAAGAGCATAAATATTATATTTTATGGTCATGTCAGAAAGTGTGTGAAGCCCTCACCTTGCTACTTGACAATATTTACATAAGATTTGGTATTAAATTATTTCAACATGTGGTGGGTATTAGGATGGGTACGAATTGCGCACCCATGTGGCTTATCTGTTCTTGTTTTGTTATGAAAGAAACTTTGCAAGGAAATTCATTGCCTTCTCTTCTATTTTTCATGATGTCCATTTCCGTTGTAAACAAATGTGAAATCATTGAAGCCTTTAGCTCGACTACTAGATATCTTTATGATTTATTAAATATTGACAGTTCATATTGCGATGGTTTGATTGGTCAAATTCACCCCCGAACTTTTGTTAAATAAAGCAAATTCTAATAACAAGGCCCCATTTTATTAATTAACATCTATCTTTTGTAAATGGGTTTGTTTCCTGCAAAATGTATGATAAACGCGATGACTTTGATTTTGAGATTGTAAATTTTCCTTTCTTGGATTGTGATGTTCCTCGTGCGGCAGCCTATGGCGTTTATATTTCGCAATTAATTCAATTTGCCAGAATGTCTATTCATGTAACGGACTTCAACACTCGTAATAAATTGTTAACTGCTAAACTTGTTTATCAAGGTTATCTGTATCATAAACTACACAAAGAGTTATAGACTCGGAGTCTAACTGTTGGTTTTCTTTTGCTCCAGCAATTCTATTGTTGTATGCTGTCGAGTCCTCAACCTTGTTTCATCTCTGTAGTTTGTGATTTGTATGTTCTCGGAGATGTTACACTGTTTAGTTAGGAAGCCTTCATGCGGACTAAACACAATTAGTGTATACCGCGACAGAGGTAAGGGCGAGGATTATGGCCATGTAAAATCGATTTAAGCTCCCCCCAGTGGAATTCTTTCCACTGACCGTTCCAAGGCGGTTCTTCTGTGGCGGTTTATTAAAGTTGTTTTTGTTACTTATTGTGTGTATCACCTGTGTCTTTTTATTTTGGATGGCCATTTTGTGGGAAAGTAACTGTCCTTATGGCCTTCCTTTGTTTAGGTTTCCATTGTGGTCTTGTCGCTTCATGTTTGTGTTTCTTTCCCGTTGGTGTCTTTGGTGGGTGGAGTAAGTTAATTGTATCGATTCCTGATCTTTGTTTTACTTCTACTTTATAGATGAAATTCCGCTGTTGGACTTAAATCTCTTCTGCAACAAGGTCTATCAAAACCCGAACAAATTATTTGTCTAAATCGCGACGGCAGTAAGGGTGAGGATTGTGGCCATGTAAAATCGATTTAAGCCCCCCCCCCCACACACCAGTGGAATTCGTTTCACTGACCGTTCTAAGGCGGTTCTTCTGTCGCGGTTTATTTTTATTATGGTTTGTCTTTGGGTGTTTGTGTCGCTTATGTTATTTTGCTTTGGATAGCCAATTGGCCATTTTATTGGAAAGTAACTGTCCTTTAGGTTTTCCGCTATTGATGTTTCCATTAGGGTCTGTTGTTTCATGTTTGCGTTTCTTTCCCGTTGGTGTCTCTGATGGGAGCTGTGGGTTAATTGTATGGATTCTTTGATCATTGCCTCCACTTCTATTTCATGGTGACTTACTATATAAATTCAGAAAAAAAATATATAATTGCAATGACTTCAGCACCCAATTTTGTATAATCATTCTTCGATATAAAAAGCTTGGGTACAACATAATTGTTATACGACCGACTGCATGCATGGTGGTTAACCCAATCACGGTTGAACACTTTGCTCCCCACTTTAATTGCACGCCAGTGGTGGGTCAGACCTCAGATTCTATGACATTTCCAGCGTAAAGGCTTACTGAGAATTAGACAAAAAATTAATTTTAAGTAATGTTGGCTGGTGCCTAATGCTCTGTCTCTGGTCGGGCCCATTGGAGTGTAACTCTTAGTTTTCTTTTACTCCAGCAACCACTGGTTTCTTACTGTCGCGGTCCCACATCTCTATGGTTGTTTGATTTTCGTGTTCTCGGGGATGTTGCACTGATACGTTAGGAGGCCTTCATACGGACTGAACAAAGTGTTTTTCTTAATCGCGAGGGAAGTGGGAGCGAGGATTGCGGCTGCGTAAAATCAATTTAACACCCCCACTCCGTGGAATTCGTTTCATTGATCGTTCCGAGGCGGTTCTTATGTCGCAGTTTATTTTTGTTATGTTTTGTCTTTTGAGTGTGTGTATTGCTTATATTATTTTGTTTTGGATAGCCAATTTGCCATTTTGTGGGAAAGTGACTGTACTTTTGGATTTTCGCTTTAGATGTTTCCATTCAGGCCTGGTTATTTCAGGATTGTGTTTCGTTTCTTTTGGTGTCACTGATGGGAGCTGTAGGTCAAAGTTATCGATTCCTGGTCATTGCTATCACTTCTATTTTCTATAACCGGACTGTAAAAATAGCCCTGAATGCAAATGGAACGTTTTGTTCAAACCATAAATTCCAGTAAATCAAACAAACAGTTAAGACCCTAATTAGACGCCGGCTTCTGTGGCGTCTGTTTTGGATTTTCACTGTTGTGCCAGTGACCAATGATAAAAGACAGGTCAACGTGTTACAGATAACTCTATGTACACTGCACGTTGACGTCGAAACGACCATGTTAACAATTTCGGGTAATAAAAACTTCTGCAAAATTGAAGCAAACACAATAATCAGGAATCGATACAATTAACTCACAGCTTCCACCAGATACACAAAAGGGAAAGAAACACAAACATGAAATAATTAGACCCTAATGGAAACATCAATGGTGGAAATCGAAAAGGACAGTTAGTCCCACGTAATGGTCAATGTTCAAAATATATAAGCAATACGCACATTCAAAGACAAACTATAACAAAATTAACCGCGACAGAAGAACCTGTAAAATAGAAGTAGCAATAATCAGAAATCGATACAATTAAGCAGCTCCCATCAGGGACACCAAAGGGAAAGAAGCATAAGCATGAAACAAGTAGACACAAATGGAAAAATCAATAGCGGAAAGCCAAAAGGGCAGTTACTTTCCAACACAACGACCAATTAGCTATCCAAAACAAAAAATATAAGCGATACACACTCTCAAAGACAGACAATATAGTAAATACATAGTTAATGTCTTTAATAATAAAATATAATCGATGAGCCTTAGACAATTTTATAGGGGCGAGCTTCAGCAAGCCCCTAAAAAATTGTCGCTGCGAACCGATTATAAATTATTATTAAAGACACCAATCGTGTATTTAGTTTGTATCGCAATTCAAAACAACCAAGGGTTTTGCAATAATTTAGCAAATTTAAGCAAAAAAGACAGCAGACAGTGTGGCATGTTAAACGACATTCAGTCCCATGGCGCGCACACGTAGTATAACGTGACGTCAAATAACGCAGAGTTTCTGACGTCACCGCGCAACAGAGACGCAGCAAACAACATGGTCACTCGAATAAATATTTCTTAGCGCTTAACATTCTGTTTGAAAATCTGCGAATAAAAAGCTATTTTAGCTTTAGAAATTATTTTCGAGGTTGAGACGCAACCGCAGTAGCAGTGGGCAATCATTCCAACGGACCATTCAAACCAGGAAAGCCCGAGAAGGTAAGAATTTAGCTGAAATTTCAGAAAATCTGTTTAAATAAATATTGCAAAAATTATAACTTGCAGTTTCATTTTTTTCTCGTGTATAAAGGGTTGCCTGTAATTGTTTACGCTTGCAAATTAAGGACCTGTAAACGACTAGACGTATTATAGGTCAGTAGAAGGTATTGTATTAAAGGTCACTTACAATTAAAGCGTGCAGTTATTCGACCCCCTTTATAAGGTTACTAGAATGCCTGGTTGCGGTATAAAAGAAAAATAAACCGCGGAAGAAGAACCACCTTGAAACGGTTAGTGAAACGAATGCCACTGGGGGGCTCAAATCGATTTTACGTGGCCACAATCCCCGCCCTTATTTCCGTCGCGATAAACACAAAATATTACAAGTTTTCGTCAGAGAATGACCAATTTGGAGGTACGAAAGAATGCATTTTGTCACACGGGAGTGTTATGATAATGCAACTAGAATTGCGTGGTTATAAAGAAGAAGAAAAAAAAAACGTTATCTGGGGCTTGTGTTATTGCCTTCACTTCTATTTTGTAAGGACTTCGGTTCTAACAACGAATGATCTGCGAGACATGCGCCTCCATATCGATTCTTTTCTTTTATTATCGTTGTAACATCGTTGTAATGGCGTTGTAATGGTGTAGTAACGGCGATTCTCTGTAACTATACTAAAACAAAACCAATTCCAGAACTACATAATAAACAGAATTCAATTATTGACAGTTAATTTTCAACTAACTCATGTTGTTTTCAATTGTACTCGCGTAGCGATAGGCGATGATCTTTAATTTGCATTCCAAAATTCATAATGCATTTTTGAATAAGATAATTTAAATGAACTATATTATCGTTTGGTAACATTAGAATGTCTCTTACCGACTATGCGACCTTTTAGTTCTTCGAAATCCTTAAAGTGTCGACCGCTACGGTACAACATCTTAACTTCTTGTCAAAGGTAATCACGTTTTAAGCGTGGAGACGTCACAGGGCAACGTAACGTAGCGTCGCATCAAATTAAAGATATTAAATAAGCGTTTTCAATTAGTGAAAATTTCAGTATTGATGACAACGTTTTCATTTTGAACAGAAAATCTAAGAACTGACAACGGTTCTTACAAATACAAAAAGGAAAAAAAAAAAAAACACAAACATGAAATAAATAGATCCTAATGGAAACATCAATAGCGAAAAGCCAAAATGACAGTAACTTTCCCACAAAATGGCTAACTGGCTACCCAAAACAAACAGATATAAGCAATACGCACATTCAAAGACAAACTATAACAAAAATAAACCGCGATAGAAGAAACCAAGAATATCACAAATTTTCATCAGAGAATGAACATTTTGGAGATATGAAAGAATACACGGGAGTGTCATCGTAATGCAACAAGAATTGCGTGGCTATATAAAAATAAAAACACCCCCAAAAAACTTTTCTGGGTTTTGTATCATTCATTGTCTTCACTTCTATTTTGTACATGGTCAGAGATAGCTACGTGGACAATAGCAGGGGAAAGCTACTTCACTATAGCCACAGTCTCACTGTCACGTATTGAGTGCTAGGTTTTAATTAGCGTTTTAAACGTAGCAGAAAAACAATGTGCGTACTAAAACGAAGTATAATGTATTGAAAACCTGTTACTTACGGCTAATTATGCCTACATACGGATAAAACTATGTTTCTTTTGAAATTTCCAAAACATACGTAGCATTACGATATACGATGCGTAAACCTAGCAAGATCCCAATTAAATGTAGCAACGCGTACTATAACGTAGACGAGACATATTCAATGCTTACAAAACCGTAATAAGCAATATACCTGGATGTCCACGTATTCATACGTATTATCAACGATCTCCTACGTCTTACTACGCTTTGCTACGTTTTATTCTACGTCTTATTACATTTTAGTAGGTACTTCTTAGTATCAATTCGTATTGCAACGTACGAGAAAGTAACTTACACAACATTTGACAATGTTTTTGTGGCATCATGTACAAGATGTCAATATTGCCTGTTACTTCATACATTTACAAATTCTGACAACGATGTATGTAGGCTAGCTGCAATTGATGGGTGGTGATTGTTCTCTAAACATAAATGTGAAGCAAAATAGACTTCTCCCGTCGCGATTTAAACAAATGATTTGTTCGGTCCACATGAAGGTTTCATAACTCATCAGTGCAACATCTACGAGAACACAATAATAAAAATACTACTATTACTACTAGTAATAATAATAGAAACACAGAGATGAAACACGATGAGGATTCGAAAGCAAGAAATAACTGAAATGCTGGAGCAAAAAAAAAAAAAAAAAAAAAAAAAAGAAAATCAACAGTTACACTCCGATGGGGCCGATCAGAGACAGAGTATCAGGTATCATCCGACATTACATAATCTAAGTAAACCTTTACGCCGGAACCGTCATAGAATCTGAGGCCTTACCACCCAGCGTGTTATTGAAGAGGGGAGCAATGTTATCAACATTAATTGGGCTAACTTCCATGCATGCAGCCTGTGCAATAATATTTACGATGTATCCAATATTTTTATATCGAAGAATGATTGGGCGAAATTGGGTACTAAAGTCCTTGCAAGTAAATAATTTCTATAAATAAAAGTAAAAGCAATGATCACCTTCAGCTCCTGTCAGAGACGCAATAGGAAAGAAACACGAACAGAAGTCCCCATAAAATTCGGGTTCCGATAGACCTTGTTGCAGAAGAGATTCAAAAAATAGAAATGGAGGCAACGATCAGGAATCGATACAATTAACCTTCAGCCCCGTCAGAGGCACCGAAGGGAAAGAATACAAGAATATAATAACTACAGCCTAAAGGAAACATCAATAGCGGAAAGCCAAAAGGACAGTTACTTTCCCACAAAATGGTCAATTAGCTATCCAAATCAAAAAGTAAAATCAAAGACAAATCATAACAAAACTAAACCGTAACAGAAGAACCGCCTTGGAACCGTCTGTGAAACGAACTAGTTAGAAAAGGTCACTCAGGAAAGACTACAATCCAAGAACGCAGCCGTCTCAAGTACCTATAGAAAGTGACATGGATGCTCACACAAAAAACAGACGAAACATGAACCATCAGTTGTAAAACTACTGGGGAGCGTCAACTCCGGAGTTTTTGAATTTTCAACCCTCGACCTCATTTCCGGTACCGCATCAAACAAAATAACAATAACAAATTGATCCGCATGGAGGCTTTCAAGATCATCAGTGAGTCATGATAAAATACATTGTAAAATGGTTATGTATAGATTAATATTATCATGAATCAGGGTTGAGGACTCAACAACAATCCGACGTCAGAGCAGAAGAAAACCACCAGTTAGATCACGTAAGGGCGAACCAAGGAAATATCCGACTTCAGGAATGCAAAGGATTTAGGGTGGGACAGTCATCAATGAGTCCGGAGTCCGGTCTACCGCCGTGCAACAAAAGAGCGAAGCCATGTTGACCACTGTGAAAGGGTCGACAACCAAACACGCGATCTGTCCCATAACATCCATGTTATAACCACTTTTCTTGTATTTAGCAACAATTGTTCTGAACTGACCAGAAAAATTATCACTGCCTTGTATTCTTCTGAATTTTTAAACTAAATCCCCATGAAACCAAGGTTCCAATAGTTTCTGTTGCAGAAGTGTCTTCAAAGAAATGCCATATTTTGAAATAATATCGTAATGTCGACGATAAAATTTTGAAAACGTTATGCACAGTTTATGATGCCGATAGCATGCTATAAATATTTTGTTTTGTATTTCGCAACAATTCTCCTGAACTGACGAGAAAAATTATCACTACCTAGTATTCTTCTGAATTTATAAACTAAATCTCCATAAAATCAGGTTCCAACAGTCCTTGTTGCAGAAGTGTCTTAAAAACATCATTTTTAGAAATAATGTCATAATGTCGACGATAAAATTATATCGGATAAATCTACCAACAATTTGATCAAAGTAAACATTATCAATATTTGAAAGATCATCCAAATATCGAGAGGTAGAGTTAAACGGCTCAATAAAATCGGTTTGTTTATTTTTAGACAGAGACAACATGAATTCTTTTCACAACAAAACAGAAACAAATCTGCAACAAGGGGAGCACAGTTTGTACCCATCGTAATACCAACTATTTGTCTAAGTAAATGAGATCCACACCTTACATAGTGATTATCCAATATAAAGGAAAGTGCCTCACAAACCACTTGACGTGTCCAATATTCATTACGAGTATTGTCATCCCAAGAAGCAAAATAAGCATTTCTATCATTGCAGGCCAAAAACCGATACTTTTCGCGAAGAAAAATAGTTTCAATTAAAGTAAAAAGTTTTTCTTTGATCAGTTTATGAGTAAAGTTTTGTAAAGAGTAGACCAACCGTTTGTCGGCAAACTAGATCAACGAAAACCTCTTGCTTTCAGTTTATTCAATATTTGAATTTTGTATTGACCAAAAAACGTTCATGCCAGTATTTTCGTAAGCCTTTTCACAGTATCTAGAAACATGAATTTTAATAGCTTTTAAACATGACTTAAGTAAGTTAGAAAGTTTGATTGTCGTACAAGACTAGAATTGGCTATAAAACGAGCTATATAAAGATTTTGTGAAGCTTCGATAACCAGTATAATGTAGGAAGTTTTTCTTGGTTTATTGTTATACTAAAGTTCGAACTTGGTATGCATTGAAGATGCTTTGACAATGGTAGTTTCATCTTCAGGTACCTGAACGTAGGTCTTAGTGCTACTAAGTTCTTGTCTGAGAGTATTAACGAAGTGCAGCCGACAAACAACAATTATATTGTTTGCAGCCTTGGCAGCTGGAACCAAAAACATACCTATTGTGGAATTCTTGGATTCCTTGCTTGAGGTACCTAAAAGTAATTTTTGTTTTGCGAGGAAAAAGATGCGTGTTATTTGAGTAAAATGATATACATCGATCAACCCTTTTAAAGATGCTAAGTTTCCAGTTATTCAATGCAGTAGACTCAACATACTCTCTCTCTTACGCCAGCGTTTACAGAATTCATTTAAGGAATCAGCAATAACTTGTCGACATCTAGAAAAATCAATATTCGATGAAAATCTATATTTAGGTCCCTTTGGGATAATTGCTCATATTCTATTGTCTGAGATAATTTTCAAATTGCCAGTAAGTACATGACCAGCAACTGTATAGAAATTTTTTACAGTCTCAGGATTCAGGAGTGTTTGCTTGAATATGTAAATCAGAAACAATTTTATTTAAGTTGAATAGTGTGTTTCTAATAGGTTTATTGTATTTATAGCAAATAATGGGAGATTCAGTATTTCTGAAATATGCTAGTATAAAAGATATAATGGCATTAACTTAAATATACTGGGTAAATCTATGAAGTCAATAGCTTTATTGACAAAAGGAAATTTCGGAAAATATTTCACATGATTAATTACCGAATCGATGCAAGGGCGTAAAGCATGTTGAGTATAGCAACGAATAAGAAGTACTGCATCATAAAACTGGTGCTTAGAATCATAATACCTGTCAACTGATTTGTCCAATTTACGCTTAGAGCATATTGAAAGAACCGAAAGCATAGAATGTTGCCCAGATTGTTGCAGTATAGCATTCATTTCCGAAAGAGTCATAGTGCGACGAGATTTGAATTTGATATTACGGTTCATACGAGAACCATGTGATCTAGATCGTATTTTCCTCATATCTAAAAGAGTATAAACATCCAAAATCTGGTTATTTAGAATCCTTCATAATTATGCAATAGAAGTGGTTTATGTTTGATATGATGATAGATATAGGTCCAGACCTTTATTTGGTAATATCCCTTATCAAGTGTATTGTCTCAATCACACTTTTACATGCGAGGTATACAGTCTGATAAGTTCTTGTTGGAGAAATAATTGCTGTTAACAACACCTGATGTGCTTATCCTTTCATGTATAAAATTATGCATGTTATTACTGCTTTGTCTCTGGTCGGGCCCATCGAAGTCTAACGGTGCTGTCGAGTTCTCAACGTTGTTTCATCTCTGTGGTTGTTTGATTTTTGTGTTCACGGAGATGTTGCACTGATGAGTTAGGAGACCTTCATACGGACTGAACAAACTATTTGTCTAAATCGCGACGGAAATAAGGGGGAGGAGTGTGGCCACGTAAACTCGATTTAAGCCCCCCCCCCCGGGGAATTCGTTTCATTGACCGTTCCAAGTCGGTTCTTCTGTCGTATTTTTGATATGGCTTGTCTTTGAGTGTGTGTATCTCTTGTACTATTTTGCTTTGGATAGCCAATTGGCCATTTTGTGGGAAAGTAACTGTCATTTTGGCTTTCTGCTAGTGATGTTACCATAAGGGTCTAGTTGTTTCATGTGATCTCGGTTAATTGTATCGATTCCTGATCATTGCCTTCACTTCTATTTTGCTAGGTTTGACGAGAACTGGCTAGTGGTTATATAGGTATGAACAAATTTAAAGAATTCTGTTGCAAACCTGAACCTGAATGTGACCCAAGTCTAAACTGTGGGACGACTATTGATAAACAGTAGGAAAGCTGGCAAGTTGGTGCTGAGATCTGAACTTTATGTTTGTTTTAAAAGGTAATTTCAAATAAAAAATGTAGATGTGTTTACTAGAAGGAATTACTTTTGATATGAAGAACGGAAACCATTACTAATGCACAGACGAATTTAAAAGAAAAATGGGCGATGGTAAATTATACGAGCCAAAAGATTTTTTTATTTGCTTTTGTTCCCTCTCAAGCACGTAAAAACGCTTTATGAGTTTGCCTAACACATTTCGAATGAACACTTTCATTGGATGGCATTAAGCACATTACAAATGGGTGTCAATGTGGTGAACGGTGTATTGAAATACGATTTCACCCATGCAGTACCCGTTTGTTTTGCAGACAACACGAATGAATGGTAAAGTTCTTTGCGAAGGCGAGATTATCTGTATATTTTTAGTCATTCATAAGATAAATATTAGGTATTTTACATTGTAAGTTATGACTTTTTCATATTTGTGTGTTATATCTCATTTGTGAATGCATTTGTTTTTCATTCTTATGTGTTATATTTACTTTTGCGTCCGGCCAAAAGCTGTATCAAACCATGAAATCTAACATTAACTCAAATGGTCTTCATGACGAAAATATGCCTATATAACGTTGACCCCCTTGAACCCAACTTTTATAAAGTAAAACTGAGGTTTACAGGGGTATACGTTTTTTTCTTATTTCTTCACTAAAATAGAAATTGAGGCGGTTCTAACGAGTTGAGCGCAGTGGTGCAGTGGTAAAGCATCGGATTTGAGATCGAGAGGTAGCCGGTTCGATCGCCGCAAGCGCAAAGTGTTGTTTCCTTGAATAAGAGACTTTATCCATATTGCTTAGTACTAGTTTCTACACAGGAAAAGAGGGCCACATGGAAGATAAGTACTTGTACTCAATGTGTAACCCTCTATAAATAAATAAATTAGGTCGATTAGTACCCACAATCTATATTTTGAGCAAAAATAAGATGGATATCATAGTTTAGTACTAGTCTATAACCAGGAAAAGCGGGCCATATGGAAGATAAGTACTTGTATTGAATGTGTTATCCTCTAGAAATAAATAAATTAGGTCGATTAGTACCCACAATCGTTATTTTGAGCAAAAATAAGATAAATATCACAGTTTTTCGTCTTTAAATTTTCGTTTTTTCTTGGGTAAAATAGACGTGAAGGCAATGATCAGGAATCGATGCAATTAACCCACAGCTCCCATCAGAGAAAGAAAGGGAAAGAAACATAGACATGAAATAACTAGACCCTAAGGGAAACATCAAAAGCGGAAAGCCAAAAGGACAGTTTCCCCCAAAATGGCTAATTGGCTATCCAAAACAAAAAATATAAGAGAAACTCACACTGAAAGAAAAACATAACAAAAGTAAACCGCGACAGAACAACCGCTTTGGAACGATCAGTGAATCAAATTCAAATGGGAGGCTTGAATCGATTTTATGCGACCCCAATCCTTGCCCTTACTTCCGTAGCGATTTAGACAAATATTTTTTTCAGTCCGCATAGGGCCTACTAACTCATCCGAGAACACAAAAATCAAACAACTGCAGAGACGAAACAGCGGTGAGTACGCGACAGCAAGAAAACAACGAAATTATCACGAACACACGCCTATATAATCTTGACCCCCGTATAGCGTAGCTATACACCTTTGACTGTGATCGTATAGTGTTTCTTAATTATAAAATATAACTAAAGTCACATTGAGAGTTTCAGCAGCTTTATTAGGCAGGCACCTCATACGAGTGCACAACTCCTAAACCAGACTAACGGTCTGCAAGCTGATCAAGTAGACATCTGAAGTCTTGGTCAGAAACCCCAGTATTTATAATCACTACAAAAATCTCACACAATATCCCTCTCTCATTGCATCATGCTTGTTATCACAACTCTTGCCAAAATCTCTTCTAACTATAAGCTATCTGTCATGTTTTTGATGACTGCACCAATAATATGATCTTTAAAATGCAGTTTCATCAGGTTTTGAAAGTACTTCACATGAACACCTGCTTAAATAACCTTTAAAAGGAAATGTCAGAGTCATATGATAAGCTGGCTCATAATCAAGTTATGATTTGAATGGCTGCCAGGTACATGTATGTGCAATTCAAGTGCATCTCTGCATTTTATGCAAAGTTATATAATTGATGTTTCAAAGTTTTAAAATGAAGCAGTTTCATAATAAGAATTGAAGCTTAATATTTTCATAACAGTACTGAGACAGAAGCTTACTGCCTTTTCAACACTCATTCAGTCATATCAACACTCTTGCCACCTTCAACAATATTCCAGTCATAAACGTGATAACATGCCTTTGCAAAATATCATGTGCATAACATGACTATATTATACCCTCGAACCCCACATTTATATAGTGAAACTGGGATTTACAGGGGTACACCTTGTTTTTCGTATCTCTGCTCTAAAATATAGATTGTGGTCGCTCGTTAGAACCACCTCGATGAGGCGGTTCTATCGTTCACCCACAATCTATATTTTGAGCAGAAATAAGAAATATATTGCAATTTTTCTTCCGAACTTTTTTATATTTTTCGGCGGTAAAATATACAATGTATTAGTATAGGCGTGTTTTCATAATGCTTGAGCAAAAAAAAAACAACAATTGGACTCCAATGGGCTCGACCAGATTTTACAATGTATTTGTATAGGTGTGTTTTCGTAATGGATGGATTTGGTTATAGAGCAAACTTAGGCATGAATGAGGAGGTTTTATGCTTATAATTCTGTTTTTGCTTTTGTAAGTTGCCAAAGTTCAAAATTTTAATTGAGAAGTTAATGATGCTCATAGAATGATCATTGAATTGTTATTTTAAAAATTGAAGTACCGTACTATATTTTCGGAGAACGAGGATAAGGGAAGATTTGCTCAGTTTATACTCATTTCTTCTTATCTTAGTTTTCATTAATTATGATTTTTTCTTCATTTTTTATTATTATCTATCGTGATAATTGCTACTGCTATACACTGCTGATCTTCAAACGTTGGTTTAAACATCATTTTGTCCATACTGTTGGTACAACACATACATATGCTAATATATAGGATCTTCTGTATATTAATAACAAAACAAAAAAAAATCACACAAGCGTTTGAACGGTTACAAGGAAACAGTGAGGAATAATACAAACACAATAATAAAATTTTCCTTGTAACCGTTCAAACGCTTGTTTTTTTTATTTTTTTTTGTTTTGATATAAATATAAAGAGGATCCTATATATTTACATATGTATGTGTTGTACCAACAATATGAACAAAATGTTGTTTAAACCATCGTTTGAAGATCAGGTGATATTAAAGCTCAGAGAAAAGCTTGATGCGTTGTCTTGAAATAGCCCCCTTTCCTTGTTAAAAGCAATGTAGAAATGGTTTAGAAGTGTAATCATTTTGCTCAGTGTCATTTATTGCTGTATATCATTCATGTTCTTACCCTCAATTATACATAAGATTTAGCAAAAATAATTCCACCAGTATCTGGATTATAGCGTCTGCTAATAGGATCAAAATGCCCTTGAGTCAAATAAATCCTGTACTGTTGCATTAGCAATACGCCAAGAAAAGTACTGTCAATGTCGACATGAAAATAAAAAATAATTCGACATACAACGGAGGCGGGATTCAATTGCCAGAGGCAATTACTGAATATAATGTTTTTGTCGAGTGAAGCTAAGGAATTTCAAGCATATCAAAGCAGCCCGTTGCAATTAGGTTGTGCTAACACCTAATACTTAACACAGATATAAGCCTTCTTTTGAATGACTCGAGTTTTGTATATTTATCATTTATGATGCCTCAAACCGAATATATACAGAAAAAAAAAACTGATTTGACCCGTGGGTTATGTTTCGTATATTACAATAATAATTTTAGGGGTTAGGATTATTTAAAAAAACAACTTTCGAAAAACAATTTTAACAACTGGATATCGTAAACGCGAATACTGACTGAAATGTGAGGCAAATAGAGCAACATCGCAATGCAGTTTTTGATGAAGGTGATCCGCTTGAAGACTGATAGTGTTTTGTTTCCTATGTTCATGATGGCATGAAAAAATCCATGTAATGCTTCATGTGAAATTTTAACGACGACTGCCACTATCGTTGGTATAAAATGAATGTTCTACTTTATATTTTCAGATCTTATGGTGAGCCCTATCTACGTCGCGTATCTTCATGCAGCGTCGGTCATGCGCCGTCCATCGTCAGTCAACAGTTTAAAATTACACTAACACATCCGTGTGACATAATGGGATATTTTATATCTCCAGAAACGTAATTTATCTCATGAGATTTTGAATGTTTTCTTAATTATATTCCAAACATTCGGTTTTGTGACTGCTTGTAGGGACCGCCACATTGAGGCAGATCTAAAGAGTGTCCGTTATGACTGCTCCTTAGGACCGCCTTATTTAGGCTGTTCAAACGAGTACTCACAACCTCTGTCTTAGAGCAATTTACGAAACATAATGTATACACCTTTAATCAAGTTTTTCTCTATATAAAATAAGGGTTAGAGGGTCTTCACTGCAAGGACTGGTTAATATGATGCCAAACCGTTGAATGGACCGTTAATGTAATTGCATTGGCTATTTGCTTGAGTGACCCTCCACAGTAATTGCTTAAATGGTTCTGCGCTCAAAATAATAATAATAATAATAATAATAATAACAAGTATGACAGTTCCTCTTGAATCAAATGGCCACTAGAAATAGAAATAAAACACGGTAAAATAAAATATCCTCTTAGGCTAACGGTCAGAGCTTAACTAAATTAATAGAAATGTTCATAGAAATGTTTCTCTTATGTCCCTTCACCACAACTGCTAAAATTGTTCTTCTCCGCTGAACAACATAACCAGCAGACCTAAAAATAGATAAAACTCCTAAAAGGACATCACCTCCTAATCTTTTAGTCCGATTTAAAAATGAATTCAAAGAAATAGACTCCCTTTAGCAAAATTTTTAATATTGGTCTTGTAGCTGCCTTTTTCCTAGTTTCAATTTGGATTCAGCGGAGCTGAATTGTATTAATGGGGTCAAAGAGGGACACTTCTCATTTACGCTCCGCTAGAAAAAAAACACGCCAGATCTACAACTGGAAAATAAACGACTTGTTTTCATACGCAGAAGTCCGGTTTGAAATTAATTTCATTAACACACGTATTTTTTCTTGTTTTGTGTATGTTTCCTCTTCCTCTTGGTGTCGAGAGTGGTCTGCGTCTTAATATTGTGGCGATCCATGGGTCTTTCTCTTAAATGTTTTGAATATTCTGAGTCACCACATGTTTGGGATAGAGTTGCTCACTCGGTTTACCTGTGGTCCGTTTTGTTTACTATCGTCCCTTTATGTTGTGATATTGCGGGAACTATTTCGGATCTGATTGTATCAGTTCCTAATCGTTTCTCCTTTAAATTTTCCTTTATATTTATATTGGTTACATTAACTTCACAAAAGACGATACAAAAAAAATAGAAGTAAAACAAAGATCAGGAATTGATACAATTAACTTACTCCATCCATAAAAGACACCAAAGGGAAAGAAATACAAACATTAAGCGACCAGACCATAATGGAAACCTAAACAAAGGAAGGCCATATGGACAGTTACTTTCCCACAAAATGGCCATATGGCCATCCAAAATTAAAAGACACAAGTGATACACACAGTAAGTAACAAACAACAACATAAATAAATCGCCACAGAAGAGCCGCCTTGGAACGGTCAGTGGAAGATTTCCACTGGGGGGCTTAAATCGATTTTACGTGGCCACAATCCTCGCCCTTACTTCCGTCGCGATTTAGACAAAAAAATTTGTTCAGTCCGCATGAAGGCCTCCTAACTCATCAGTGCAACATCTCCGTGAACACAGAAATCAAAGAACCACAGAGGTGAGACAACGGTGAGGACTCGACAGCAAGAAACCACTGAAATGCACGGTTTATTGAGAATTCAAGGTCTTGTACTACCAAGAACTTTCTAAATTATCAACTTCATGTGTATCACCGCCAAAACATGTGGTTATGTATTGCGACAAAGTCTTTGAAAGATCAGGGTGAAACCTGTTTGTACGGAACCCGGGAAGGTACATTTCAGAGCAGAAATTAAAACAATGAAATTAGAATGGAACAGAAAACAAAAAGTAAACGACATATTTTATTGTTTTAATTTATCTTCTGCTAGATACTGGAACAGAAATGTTCCTTCCCGGGTTCCGTAGTTTTGGTCTTTAAAAAATCTTATAAGGTTTTAAATAAATTGAAATCCAGACGCTTTAGATTCTCCTGTTGCGGCTTGTTACACATGTGGGTTTACGGCGTCTCGCAAAACCCCATGCTGACAAGACGACCGGGGTTGATCTCTGACAGGTGAATGGGCAAATGTGGGGTAAGGCACAAGAAAGATGTTATATACAAGACATAAATTATTAACAGTAACTATATACAACAATACCAACACTAAACACTACATTTATTTGCTTCTATAATCATTTCACTGCGCACGCCCCGAAGGCAAAAAAAACGTTTTGTGCTCGGGACGGTGATGTGAAAAATATATAGAAGCAAATAACAAAATAAACCACCAACAACAACAAACATTACTGGCCGGCCAAAAATACAAGTCCACTTGGGTTGGATTATGTCGACGCACTGGTGTACCCCTTGGGTTTCACATGAAGAATCACTCTTCTTATCGCAAATCAGGGTCTTAACTCTTGATCATTGCCTTCGCTTCCATTTTATTTAATCTCTGGATATTTGGAATATTCTATTCCATTAGAACTTCTGCCAGTTAACTGATCTGGTCGGTCAGATTTATATCTGCAGGGCACTTCTTCTCTGTGACTCTTACCAATACCTGCATCTATAGACCAGGGAGCAGCAGGTCACCACACGTCATCTTGACATTATGTGCCTGCAAAAGTCGACGATCAACTAAAATACGACTCTCGAAACATATACACTATATCATGATCCCTGCCTCGGTGAAGTCTGAATATGTTCATGCATAAACCGTTATTGCGCGTGCGCCGACCAAACAAACAGGCTGACCAGTACATGCGACAAATAACCGCACAGCAGAACTCAACTTGACAGTGCAACAAAATATAAGCAACCACTGCTTGAAACAAGAATACTCAAAATTTATGTTTCCTTACTGAGCACTACAGAAATCAATTAATGCTCACTACAACTGAGCATAATACAGATCAAATTCGTGCTCACTACATTAGCAAAGGTAAGAGGCGATTGAACAGACCGCGCCTTTGCATTACCTGGTCACTCGCCAATTACAGGGAACATAACAAACACCATTTCATATCCTTCTCCGCGACACGGCTCACAAATATAGATATTCAAAAACGCATTACATTCGCAACAGCTAGAAATTAAAAACAGGAAGATTTTTATCTATTCCACCATTTGTCAGTGTTTGAAAGGGATCAACACTGTTTGCCATAAATTCTTTCCGTATTTGGAAGGCACAAAGTCAGAACCGGTTTCGCGACGTCGATGACGCTGGTGACGTCATCCACGCCGCCCAGGCTGTAATAACGTGTGGCGACCATATACCCTAATTATCATCATCACGTTCTTTACATGTACATATATGTACAAACATATTTCTTAAACAGAAACGGCATCATTACAAAATGAACTCGTAATTCTTCTTGAACAAAATTATTTTTACACAACATGAACATGCTTGCAATACCAGTTCATCACGGTTCATCATCAAGGATAACCCGACAGGCTCTTGTCTAAGAGTTCGCCCTGATGGTGAAGATATGGTTAAACCCGTCATAATTTTACGTCCCTTCAACACCTAATGTCATATACAGACGGGACCACGGTTTTCTAACAACCGATAGACAAAAGCTATGGAGCGAACAAGTGAACCGACGTTTCTAAATATATTTAACGAAAGGGATCTATAAAAGCCTAAATGAATCTAGAATGAGAGAGTGTCCGAGTTTTACGTCTCACCAATATATAGGGCCATACGGAGACAGGACCTTGATTTATAGTTTCATTCGAATTCTGGAGAAATCTGAGATCGATCCTGCGATCCCCAGTTGGTAAAGCGAATAGCATAAAGGCTTCTAAAGTGAATCTAGAAGAGGCTTCAGAAAGTTGGGCTATACTAGGAAGAGAAAACCCATCGAAAACATACAAGCATGTTCATACAATGTATAGTTTAGTCGTTCTCAGAGCATATAACATGTATAACATCTATGACATATAATGTTGAGGGGCCGTAAGAAACTAGCCTTGTATGATCAAAGTATTTGTGGGTCGTAAAGGCATATCATATTAACAATTATTTTACTATCTAAACTGTTAAAGCTTAATTAAGAATCTTTCTTTCTATAAAATATTTGTTTTTGCTAACAGGCTATAACATGATGCATTGTACTTTCTAAACTTGATTTACGTGTCTTGTTTATATTGGAACGGATTCAAATCAATTGGGACGAATTCAAATCGTCATTTGACATATGAAATATGTGATTACGCAGTAACCACCTGGTGTTTATCAGTTTCTAGAGACATGCAGGTGCAGTAAACAAAACATATAATTCTAGTTGTATACGGATATGCCACTCAGAAAGGGGTACTTGTATATACATATGCCTATCACCCGAGTACACATTGTGGTTTATGTCAGTTATAAGGGTGTGTGTTTTAATGTTATGTCAATTAAACAGGTGCAGTGAGCTTTTAAAGGAATTTAGGGAAACAATGACCTTTTAATAATTGCGTGGTAGCGTCCTGAAAATATGCAGTATGATTGACGTTTGCACATATAATAAGGGTGTAAACGTGAATTATAAAATGTTAGAAATGCTAAGAGAACATATATAAGGTCCAGTTTTGAACACGTTAGTTAGATGTGAATTTGGGTTTAAGATGTAGAGAGATCCACGCTGGCTATAATAGATCTCATTTTTGAAAGTATCAGATAGAAATTATTCTGATATACATTTTGGGCTGTCGCGGGAATGAAATGAAATGAAAATAAAAATTTAGAAACTTTAGAAAGACTTTATTATATTGTGTTATAAAAGCGAAGTACTAAACAGAACACTGTACGACATAGGTCTACGGAACCCCACTACGTAACAGTTGGGTATCTAATTTGGTGCTAAAGTTCCCAGGATTGAACTGAGGATCAAACACAGGACCACGAGGATGGAAAGTCAACAACAACCGGGACAGAAGTAAGGGCATTTTACTTTTTGCATTTTCTGTTCATGTGTGTTTGCTGAAAGTTTACCAATGAATAGTATGTAGTCTGCCTTGTGTTTGCCATTGTAAACATATAGTAAAACTATCTTAAGAAATTAGTTAAGAAAACTTATTTAAGATATAGTGCATTCAGTGATAAATTAAAATATTGATGAAATCTTATGACATTAATGCTTAAAAGGTAATTAAGATTTTTAAATTAATTTGTTTGTTTATTGGCATGTTAATTGGTAAAGAAGATTATTGTGTGTAAGATATAAAATTATTAAGAGCAAGCAACTGATATAACTCTACTATAATGTCTGGACATGGTCAATCTGAATTCATAGATTTAATGGAACACATATCTGAAGAAGTGTTTCAAGAAATGCATACTGTACAGGAACTTATGCAGAGGCAAAATATCTCTGTTGAACTTCTAAGATGGTACTATGAAAATGGCCAAGAATTTTTTGATTGGTTTGACAAATTAAAAGAAATTCAGTATTTGTGTATGTCTGTGATCAATTTGGCAATTTCAAATACGTAGTAGTCATTCCGCCTCAGTAAGTATTAAAACAAATGCAAATTTCAGTGGGAAAGTGGTAATAATTTGAATATTCTATTTAGCATCTATTAAGTGCTTTTGATTTGAAATTAGGTTAAGAATGGCAAAGCAAACTTCTGAAATGAAATATTTGGGTCTTCCTATAAATGTTAGGTTATTGAAACTTAATGAAGCTAGGGTAGAAACAGAACAAAAACGTGTTGAAAATAATTCATTAGCTACCAATACGTAAGCTAGTATTGCTTCACGTGTAAATGTGAAAAGTTTTAAAACTTTTGAAGAATTCACGAACGATAGTGATTCGGAAAAATTATCCTTGAGTGAATTGGTTTTCAGAATCGGTTGTAAGCGGGTTTACTTACAAGGCTACGATTCTGACGATGATGTGCCTATTTTATACCTACGAAATAGGCCACGGAATGAATTTAAGTGTTAGTTATTGTAACGCCTGTTTTGTGGTAAGTGTGATTCTTCTGGGTGATTTTATAGGTTTAATTATAATTTAATTTAAACAGATACACATTACAACATTGAAGGTATTCTGACCAGGTAATGGTCAATGTCGGATTTTATGACTATTGTAACACTTGAGCATTCTTGTTGAGGTCAGTCTGTTCAAGACAGAGAAGGGTCAAAATGTCTGACAGCTTCTCAGGTCAGTGAAATAATGTTAGACTTCTAAAGATGGTGTTTGAAGTGTTATATTGTGCGCTTAGCGACTATGATTATGATTACGAGTAGGCATTATATGTTTGTGCTACTCTTTAGTGTTAAAGAGTAAGCAATATTACGAAACTATATGTTTTGATATCTCTAAATATGTTTGAGCTTCGAGCAAAGGTATACCTTGGTATGCCGAACTTTGTGTTTTAATGGTGTATTCCTGATAATAGGACTCATGAAGGCTGTTCCTATTTAGAGTAGATAAACATGATTTTCATGCGGACTGAACAAATTATTTGTCTAAATCGCGACGGAAGTAAGGGCGAGGATTGTGGCCACGTAAAATCGATTTAAGCCCCCCAGTGGAAATCTTCCAGTGACCGTTCCAAGGCGGCTCTTCTGTGGCGATTTATTTATGTTGTTGTTTGTTACTTACTGTGTGTATCACTTGTGTCTTTTGATTTTGGATGGCCATATGGCCATTTTGTGTGAAAGTTACTGTCCTTATGGCCTTCCTTTGTTTAGGTTTCCATTATGGTCTGGTCGCTTAATGTTTGTATTTCTTTCCCTTTGGTGTCTTTTATGGGTGGAGTAAGTTAATTGTATCATTTCCTGATCTTTGTTTTACTTCTACCTTGTTTACCGACTTTCGAGTATGGCTAATGATTTAGCTTATACATTTTGGATACTCATGGTATATGAGTAGCATTCTTCAGGTGAATCCCTGGAATGTGTAATCTGTTTTACTTGTATATGTATAAGTTGAGGTAAATATGTCGTAGACAAACCTCCTTATATGTATGGCTTGAAGTAATGGTGAATTACTTCGTTGTGTGTCTCATTGGGGGTACATTTTGCATAATCAGATTACCTCGTGGTTGAGATATCACTGTGTATTAAGTGTAAATATTTCTTTTGTTTGTAATTAGTTAAAAATTGACGTGTTTTACTTGTTCATTTCAGATGAACACAGTGTATTTTACATTTTTATTAGGGCCACTGCTAATTAGCTGTTCGTTTATTGTGTGCTACACGACTATGATTATGATTAGGAGTAGGCATTATATGTTTGTGCTACTCTTTAGTGTTAAAGAGTAAGCAATATTACGAAACTGTATGTTTTGATATCTCTAAATATGGATTTGAGCTTCGAGCAAAGGTAGACCTTGGTATGCCGAACTTTGTGTTTTAATGGTGTATTCCTGATAATAGGACTAATGAAGGCTGTTCCTATTTAGAGTAGATAAGGGTGTGTGTTTTAATGTTATGTCAATTAAACAGGTGCAGTAAGCTTTTAAAGGAATTTAGGGAAACAATGACTTTTAAATAATTGAGTGGTAGCGTCCTGAAAATATGCAGTATGATTGACGTTTGCACAAATAATAAGTGTGTAAACGTGATTTGTAAAATGTTAGAAATGCTCAGAGAACATATATAAGGTCCAGCTTTGAACACGTTAGTTAGATCTGAATTTGGGTTTAAGATGTAGAGAGATCCACGCTGGTTATAATAGATCTCATTTTTGAAAGTATCAGATACAAATTATTCTGATACACATTTTGGGCTGTCGCGGAAATGAAATGAAATGAAAATAAAAATTTAGAAACTTTAGAAAGACTTTATTATATTGTGTTATAAAAGCGAAGTACTAAACAGAACTCTATACGACATAGGTCTACGGAACCCCACTACGTAACAGTTGGGTATCTAATTTGGTGCTAAAGTTCCCAGTATTGAACTAAGGATCAAACACAGGACCACTAGGATGGAAAGTCAACAACAACCGGGACAGAAGTTAGGGCATTTTACTTTTTGCATTTTCTATTCATGTGTGTTTGCTGAAAGTTTACCAATGAATAGTATATAGTCTGCCTTGTGTTAGCCATTGTAAACATATATTAAAACTATCTTAAGAAATTAGTTAAGAAAACTTATTTAAGATATAGTGCATTCAGTGATAAATTAAACTATTGATGAAATCTTATGACATTAATACTTAAAAGGTAATTAAGATTTTTAAATTAATTTGTTTGTTTATGGGCATGTTAATTGGCAAAGAAGATTATTTTTCGTAAGATATAAAAAAGAAGTGTTTCAAGAAATGCATACTGTACAGGAACTTATACAGAGGCAAAATATCTCTGTTGAACTTCTAAGATGGTACTATGAAAATGGCCAAGAATTTTTTGATTGGTTTGACAAATTAAAAGAAAATTCAGTATTTGTGTATGTCTGTGATCAGTTTGGCAATTGCAAATACGTAGTAGTCATTCCGCCTCAGTAAGTATTAAAACAAATGCAAATTTCAGTGGGATAGTGGTGATAATTTGAATATTCTATTTAGCATCTATTAAGTGCTTTTGATTTGAAATTAGGTTAATGAAGCTAGGGTAGAACCAGAACAAAAACGTGTTGAAAATAATTCATTAGCTACCAATACGTAAGCTAGTATTGCTTCACGAGTAAATGTGAAAAGTTTTTAAACTTTTGAAGAATTCACGAACGATAGTGATCCAGAAAATTATCCTTGAGTGAATTGGCTTTCGGAATCGGTTGTAAGCGCGTTTAATTAATTTGTTTGTTTATGGGCATGTTAATTGGCAAAGAAGATTATTTTGTGTAAGATATAAAATTATTTAGAGCAAGCAACTGTTATAACTCTACTATAATGTCTGGATATTTATATCTACTATAATGTCTGTTTATATTTTACTTTTGGTCCTTTGAGATCAGCGTGAATATTCTGAGAAATCGAAAATAAATTATTGGTTTAGACTCATATTCTAGAAAGATTTTTAATTATATGGACCCTATTTTGATTTATATCAGTCTTTGAATCGACTGCCTATTCGAAATTCGCAAAATTGCAGGGTGTTTCCTCTGGATTTCTTTGCCGGATCATTACAGGGTCACTGATGAGGATCTTTGTTTTACTTCTACTTTGCATATCAGGGCTGTTTTGTTTGTGCCGTGTGGCGGCTGTAAAAGGTCTCCCCGTACCTGCATTTAATGCTCTTATTTTTCCAATCCTCAGGGATTGCTTATACAATTGCTTTTCACTGTTCCATCAATTGACATCCTTTAGATACCTGTTGAAGGTCATTATTAAACCGATGTTCGTTCCTCGTTGTATAACAACTGCTTGTTTGACATCCCTGTACTTTAAGTAGACTAGGATGTTTTGTGGGCTTTTGTTGTACCTTCCTTCTATTCGAAGGAATCTTCTTCAGTAATTTTATATGCTGTTTTATATTTTATTTAATAACCGGTATGAATATCGCTTTAGTTTTGACGGTATTTGTTTGTTTGATTTGAGGTTTAACGTCCCCGTCAACACTGTAAAGGTCATTTTGGAGACGTTGCTTCCAATTTTGTGGGACTTTTACCCGACATTGAGATGAAATGACATCTCAAGCCCTGTCGCCCAATGAAACCAATAGGGTTTATTAGCATGGACGGTCCGCCTCGCACCGCGGTTCCTGGACAGGCTTAGATCCTCTAAGCGGTTTACCAGTACTATTGTGCGGGCCGGATTCAGCTCTGCGTGGAAGCATCGTGCAGCCCATATATTTCTTCAAGCCCCTATGGGCGGGGGCGTATCACAACCTTATTAATCAAAATGAGTATTACAAATACATTTAAAATATCAATATCACCCCTTAGGTTACACTCTGCTTCTTCTGTACGGATTCCCCATTCTATTAAGAACTTTAATACTATGTTGCCTTCGGTATTGGTTAGACCCTTAAATTTGTCTTCTGTAACTTCAGTTAATCTCAAAGGAGCAGGCAATACAAATGTTTTTGGAGTAGTCTTCGTATAAGACTATTTCCTCTCAAGTCACCAATCCTTCGAAAATATACTAATCCGTGGAAAAGAAGTGGAATGTATCCTAGTATTTCTAAGTGCAATGCCCAGAGGTGCAGATGTTGTTCGCATTTAAGCACTGCGTCTACCATTACTTCATCTGTAAACGGTAGACGCTTCTCTGTAGTTAACATGTCTGATTTGACATGACAGTCTACAGATTTAAATTTATCTAATTACTTGACGTGCTGCAAACTGTAATATGCAGTACGTCGGTCAAACTAACCGCATGCTTAAAACTAGATTGAACGAGCATTATCGTAGAATGAGTAAGCCTAAGAAAACTGACACTTTCTTATACCGTCACTTTCGACGTACAGGTCATTCTGTAAATAACATTGTTATACAACCAGTGGAAAAACTTTATTACGATGCAAATTCTACATCTAGATTCAAAATAATCAAAAGACATGAAGCTGAACTGAAATGGATTAAATTTTTCAGACCCCTTTTCCACTGGGATTTAATGACAACATTTATCATGAGGGTAATATTTCCAGAAAGCCGCACTTTGATATTTTCTCACTCCTGGAATGTCGAAAACGCAGAACTAGATCTCACGGCACCAGGAAAAATGGTAACTTTAAACGTAAATCACGTGCGTTTAAACGAAACAATAATAGACTGAAGTGACTGTCAATTATATTATTAAATCATGGACGCCACTCTATGCTTTCATTTTTAAGTTCATTACCCGTTTCTGTTTTACGTCTTCTGGACACCGAGGCGAATAAATTCTACGATAGTTCTCATCAGTTAAATGATGCAGCTCTCTTAACTAGAGGCTATACTCAGCATACTCTCCGTCCTTACATTGATTCTGAAATTAATCATAAACGCCATTTCTTCAAAATATCCTTCATTAATAAGGGTATGGATTTTATAGATTTGCCCAGTATCTTCCGTGAGAGATCGGTGCTTTCTTCCATTCCTGCTTATTTTCAAAATACTGAAACACCTATAATTTGCTATAAATATAACAACCCTGTTAGATCTATCATTTTTAATTTCAATAAACTTGTTTCAGATCTTGATATTGATACTAATACTCCTGATTCATGTGATTGTAAAAACTCAAAGTATTGCTATCCTGCTGCTGGTCATGTAATTACTGGCAATTTGAAAATTATTCCTGATTCTAGGATAAGGAATATAATTTCTAAAGGACCGAAATATCGGTTTCCTTCTAAAATTGATTTCAGTAAATGTAGAGATGAAATCGCTGCTTCCTGGAATGAATTCGGTAATCGATGGTGTAAGCGAGAGTATGTTGAGCATAAAGCCCTTAAGGACTGGAAACTTAGCATTTTAAAACTAGTGAATAAACGCATTTCTTTCTATTCTCAAAATACTAACTTATTACCTCCTAAGCCCAAGACGTCTTTACGTCGTCTTAAACTAGGTATTCAAGAATTTCATAAGAAGTTTGTTTTGGCCCCTGCAGACAAGGCCGCTAACAACGTCGTCGTTGTGTGACGGCTCCACTATGTGAACACGCTTAAGCAGGAGCTTGGTGGTACTAAGGCCTATGAACTTCAGCTGAAGAGAGAGCAAAAGTAGATAAACATGTTTGTCTTTCAGCCACCAAGTTTGCTGTGTGTGTTAACGAAGGCCAAGACAAGCTTCCTACGCTATACTGGTTACCAAAACTTCATAAAAAACCTTACAAAGCACGGTTTATTGCAAATTCTAGCTCGTGCACTACCACTGAACTTTCTAAATTATTAACTTCCTGTCTTACTGCTATTAAAACGCATGTAATTAAATATTGTGATAAAGTCTTTGAAAGATCAGGAAGAAATCTGTTTTGGTCTATAAAAAATTCGAATGAGGTTTTAAATAAATTGAAATCTAGACATTTTCGTGCTTCTAGTCTGTCTACCTACGATTTTTCCACTCTTTACACTACACTTCCTCATAATCTTATAAAAGAAAAGCTTAATGATTTAATTGAATGGGCTTTTCACACAGAAGATTCTCTCTATCTTGCATGTAATGTCAGAAATGCATTTTTCACTTCTAAAGAGCATAAGAATTATACACTTTGGTCATGTCAGAAAGTGTGTGATGCCCTCACCTTTCTACTTGACAATATTTATATCAGATTCGGTACTAAGTTATTTAGACAAATTGTGGGTATTCCGATGGGTACTAATTGCGCACCTCTTGTGCCTGATCTGTTCTTGTATTGTTATGAAAGAGACTTCATTTTGACGCTTTCCATTGATAACCAATCTGAAATTATTGAAGCTTTTAGCTCTACTTCTAGATATTTAGATGATTTATTAAATATTGATAATACCTATTTTGATGGTTTGATCAGTCAGATTTACCCCCTAGAACTTCAGTTAAATAAAGCAAATTCTTCTGATACCGAGGCCCCGTTTTTGGATTTACATCTATCTATTGTAGATGGATTTGTTTCGTGCAAAATTTATGATAAACGCGATGACTTTGATTTTGAGATTGTAAATTTTCCTTTTTTGGATGGTGATGTTCCTCGTGCGCGATCCTATGGCGTTTATATTTCGCAATTAATTCGATTTGCTAGAGTGTGTAGTCATGTAACTGACTTCAACACTCGTAATAAATTATTAACGGCTAAACTCCTTAATCAGGGTTATCGTTACCATAAACTACGCAAAGCCTTTTCAAAATTTTATAGACGCCATTCTGATTTAATTTCAAAATTCAGTATTCTGAATCAAGGTCTATCGGAACCCGAATTTTATGGTGACTTAGTATATAAATTCAGAAATATATATAACCGCAATGACTTCAGCACCCGATTTCGTAAAATCATTCTTCGATATAAAAAGATTGGGTACAACATGGATATTATACGACAGACTGCATGCATGGTAGTTAACCCAATCACGGTTGGCAACTTTGTTTCCCTCCTTAATTGCACGCCGGTGGGTCAGGCCTCAGATTCTATGACGGCTCCAACGTAAAGGCTTATTGAAAATTAGAGAGATAATGTTGGTTGGTGCCTGATGCTCTGTCTCTGGCCGGGCTCATCGGAGTCTAACTGTTGGTTTTCTTTTGCTCCAGCATTTCAGTGGTTTCTTGCTGTCGAGTCCTCACCGTTGTCTCACCTCTGTGGTTCTTTGATTTTTGTGTTCACGGAGATGTTGCACTGATGAGTTAGGAGGCCTTCATGCGGACTGATTTTGTTTGATTTGAGGTTTAACGTCCCCGTCAACACTGTCATGCGGACTGAACAAATTATTTGTCTAAATCGCGACGGAAGTAAGGGCGAGGATTGTGGCCACGTAAAATCGATTTAAGCCCCCCAGTGGAAATCTTCAACTGACCGTTCCAAGGCGGCTCTTCTGTGGCGATTTATTTATGTTGTTGTTTGTTACTTGCTGTGTGTATCATTTGTGTCTTTTGGTTTTGGATGGCCATATGGCCATTTTGTGGGAAAGTAACTGTCCTTATGGCATTCCTTTGTTTAGGTTTTCATTATGGTCTGGTCGCTTAATGGTTGTATTTCTGTCCCTTTGGTGTCTTTTATGGGTGGAGTAAGTTAATTGTATCATTTCCTGATCTTTGTTTTACTTCTACTTTATTAGCCGAAACTACGTAGTATGACCCATCTTCCTTCTTATGAATGTTTTCATTGCTCTTAAAGTAACTCATTTTTGATTTTTATTTACTTACAAGGCTAAGATTCTGACGATGATGTGCCTATTTTATACCTACGAAATAGGCCACGGAATGAATTTAAGTGTAAGTTAGTGTAACTCCTGTTTTGTTGTAGGTGTGATTCTTCTTGGTGATTTTATAGGTTTAATTATAATTTAATTTAAACAGATACACATTACAACATTGTAGGTATTCTGACCAGGTAATGGTCAATGTCGGATTTTATGACTATTGTAACACTTGAGCATTCTTGTTGAGGTCAGTCTGTTCAGGACAGAGAAGGGTCAAAATGTATGACAGCTTCTCAGGTCAGTGAAATAATGTTAGACTTCTAAGGATGGTGTTTGAAGTGTTATATTGTGCGCTTAGCGACTATGATTATGATTACGAGTAGGCATCATATGTTTGTGCTACTCTTTAGTGTTAAAGAGTAAGCAATATTACGAAACTATATGTTTTGATATCTCTAAATATGGATTTGAGCTTCGAGCAAAGGTAGACCTTGGTATGCCGAATTTTGTGTTTTAATGGTGTATTCCTGATAATAGGACTCATGAAGTCTGTTCCTATTTAGAGTAGATAAACATGATTTTGTTTACCGACTTTCGAGTATGGCTAATGATTTGGCTTATACATTTTGGAAACTCATGGTATATGAGTAGCACTCTTTAGGTGAATCCCTGGAATGTGTAAACTGTTTTACTTGTATATGTATACGTTGAGGTAAATATGTCGCAGACAAACCTCCTTATATGTATGGCTTGAAGTAATGGTGAATTACTTCGTTGCGTGGTTCATTGGGGTACATTTTGCATAGTCAGATTACCTCGTGGTTGAGATATCACTGTGTATAAAGTGCAAATATTTCTTTTGTTTGTAATTAGTAAAAATTTAACGTGTTTTACTTGATCATTTCAGATGGACACAGTGTATTTTACATTTTTCTTAGGGCCACTGCTCATTAGCTATTCGTTTATTGTGCGCTTAGCGACTATGATTATGATTACGAGTAGGCATTATATGTTTGTGCTACTCTTGAGTGTTAAAGAGTAAGCAATATTACGAAACTATATGTTTTGATATCTCTAAATATGGATTTGAGCTTCGAGCAAAGATAGACCTTGGTATGCCGAACTTTGTGTTTTAATGGTGTATTGCTGATAATAGGACTCATGAAGGCTGTTCCTTTTTAGAGTAGATAAACATGATTTTGTTTACCGACTTTCGAGTATGGCTAATGATTTGGCTTATACATTTTGGATACTCATGGTATATGAGTAGCATTCTTCAGGTGAATCCCTGGAATGTGTAAACTGTTTTACTTGTATATGTATAAGTTGAGGTAAATATGTCGTAGACAAACCTCCTTATATGTATGGCTTATAGTGATGGTGAATTACTTCTTTGTGTGTCTCATTGGGGTACATTTTGCATAATCAGATTACCTCGTGGTTGAGATATCACTGTATATAAAGTGTACATTTTTCTTTTGTTTGTAATTAGTTAAAATTTAACGTGTTTTACTTGTTCATTTCAGATGAACACAGTGTATTTTACATTTTTCTTAGGGCCACTGCTCATTAGCTATTCGTTTGGCTTGTTAATGTCTGAAAATACTTTACCATTTGCAGTTTTGTAATCCAGAGACTGCGTACTATCAAACAGACATTTATGGCATTATTTACACAGAACAAGCATGACATTAAAAGGTTATATAAACAAGTCGTTATTTTAGATCAGGTTTTGCCCACCGCAAAATACTTGTTTGCAGGTGTGTGGATAATTGTGACTGATAAACCATTAATGTTTGCACTTAACTGTCAGTTAAATAAACATAAAGGCAGTGATATTAAAATTAAATCTCAATTTGACATTTTAAAGTAAAATAACACTTGCAAAATCCTAAAGCTGCCTGAAAATTTTGATAAACAAACTGCCTTTGAAAGGTCAGATCCTTTACAAGCTTTGTTGTCATTGCATATTATTTCACAGTTTTTCATTTCGAACATTTCCAAAAATGAACTTGACAAATAAAAGCCAGTTTATATTCCATCGCATTTGAGAGGCTTGAAAGAGATTCCATTGCAAAGTTTTCTACGCGAAACAAGAGCATATAAAACGGTACAGGTAGATGATAAGAAAGGTACAATCCATTGGACATATGCTTTTGTAATTGTAGCCACGTTGTCATTTATACTAATAAGTATAGTATGTACAGTTAGACATAAAAGCACATGTAATTTTGGCCAAATAATTGGTAAACGGCAGGCTAATATGCATGACCTTGAGAATGTGAATGTGAAATGTTCTCCTTCACATGGTGTTTGTCAAGAGGTAGAGATGTCCGCTATGCTAGATAAAAGGAACGTCGATTACTGTACAGAAACCCTTCAAGCGGACGGATGCATCACTCGCTTGGCCTGTATCCAAGGTTGTGACTACAGAATTGTTCTAAGTGGCAGTGATCTGTACATGTTAATAGAGGATCCTCGTCGTTATAGTTGTAAGTTTATTAGTGAATCCAGGTCACTTGAAATAATCCTAATTATTTTAACAGTAAGATATAATGTTATGTTGACATGTATTTATGTACTTTGTATGACCCTTAATGTCATGCAATGGTGAAGATAGACAGTTAATTAACTTTTAATTTTGTGTAATGTCCTGTGTGTTACCCTTAAGTTGCGCATAGGTGAAGATATTAAATAAGAGTAGGGTTTGAACATTTAAACATAATTTCTTTATAGTTATTATGGTAGGCCGGAGGAGGAACAGAAACAACTTTATCCAGTATACATGGTTATAAATGCTCATCAGAAGTCAACGCCGAAAGACGACAGGGTTCTAATTCCAAAAGATAGGGTACCTAGAGGTAGAGATGTCCGCTATGCTAGATAAAAGGAACGTCGATTACTGTACAGAAACCCTTCAAGCGGACGGATGCATCACTCGCTTGGCCTGTATCCAAGGTTGTGACTACAGAATTTTTCTAAGTGGCAGTGATCTGTACATGTTAATAGAGGATCCTCGTCGTTATAGTTGTAAGTTTATTAGTGAATCCAGGTCACTTGAAATAATCCTAATTATTTTAACAGTAAGATATAATGTTATGTTGACATGTATTTATGTACTTTGTATGACCCTTAATGTCATGCAATGGTGAAGATAGACAGTTAATTAACTTTTAATTTTGTGTAATGTCCTGTGTGTTACCCTTAAGTTGCGCATAGGTGAAGATATTAAATAAGAGTAGGGTTTGAACATTTAAACATAATTTCTTTACAGTTATTATGGTAGGCCGGAGGAGGAACAGAAACAACTTTATCCAGTATACATGGTTATAAATGCTCATCAGAAGTCAACGCCGAAAGACGACAGGGTTCTAATTCCAAAAGATAGGGTACCTATATATCCTATACCAATACCAACACCGACAGAGGAAGATGTATAAATGGATAAAAACTCTATTCTTATTAATGTGATTAATTTTATAGTGTTCTGTTATTCTTGTGTGCGTTTTTTTTAAGTTACATGTTTTCAGAGGACTCATGGACTAAAGTGTTAACTTTAGACAAAAGACATGAAAACTTAGTGATAGTAGGATTACACAGAATAACTTTATAAAGTGACATTGTATTATGTGTATATGCGTATGCATATGTGGGGTAATTCTGATCACAATTGGAGAAATATCCTGGTTTCTACTTAGAAAAGGGTGTTGAACTAGATGTGAATTTATATACCAAGCTTCAGTAAAAATAATCCTAGTCACACATGTATTGTAAAAAGATTATATTATTGTTTGTGTGTGACATATATTAGAAGCATGTTGTGTGTAAAGTAAATACTTAATTTGTTTACAAACGTGATCAACTGTACCTATCTTATCTTAGATATAATATTTATGATTATAAATTAATTTTCCTGCGTAAGAAAATTAATTTACTATAAAAAGGAAAGGTATATAACATAGTCGTTCTCTGAGCATATAACATGTATAACATGTATGACATATGATGTTGAAGGGTCGTAAGAAACTAGCCTTGTATGATCTATTGTGTTGGTAGGTCGTAAAGGCATATCATATTAAACAGTTATTTTACTATCTAAACTGTTAAAGCTTAACTAAGAATCTTTCTTTCTACAAAATACTGGTTTTTGCTCACAGGCTATAAATTGATGCATTGTACTTTCTAAACTTGATTTACATGTCTTGTTTATATTGGAACGGATTCAAATCAATTGGAACGAATTCAAATCGTCATTTGACATATGAAATATGTGATTATGCAGTAACCACCTGGTGTTTATCAGTTTCTAGAGACATGCAGGTGCAGTAAACAAAACTTATATACTTCTAAATGTATACGGATATGCCACTCAAAAAGGGGTATTTATACATATGCCTATCACCCGAGTACATATTGTGGTTTATGTTAGTTATAAGGGTGTGTGTTTTAATGTTATGTAAATTAAACAGGTGCAGTAAGCTTTTAAAGGAATTTAGGAAAACAATAACCTTTAAATAATTGCGTGGTAGCGTCCTGAAAATATACAGTATGACTGACGTTTGCACAAATAATAAGGGTGTAAACGTGAATTGTAAAATGTTAGAAATGCTCAGAAAACATATATAAGGTCCAGTTTTGAACACGTTAGTTAGATCTGAATTTGGGTTTAAGATGCAGAGGGAGATCCACGCTGGTTATAATAGATCTCATTTTTGAAAGTATCAGATAGAAAATATTCTGATACACATTTTGGGCTGTCGCGGGAATGAAATGAAATGAAAAATTAAACTTAGAAACTTTAATAAGACTTTATTTTAATGTGAACAGAACAATATACGACATAGGTCTACGGTACCCCACTGCGTAACAAAAGAATAATACTAAACATAGCTTTAACATAGCGCCAAAGCGTCTTGTTTGGCCTGTCACAATGTTGTGTGTAATTGTACACCATCGACCTGCTGCTGATATTAGGTCCATTTTTCAGGTTTGTATATCTATGGATACTACAGGTAAATCTTGCATACCCGTGCTAGCTCCCCAAAATTTTGAGAAGTAAAGATACTATCCACGATCATAGCCATACAGCAAATTTCAGGAGATCGTTGGTCATCTCCATTAAAATTGCATTTCCTTTAGGGAAAAATGATAAAACTTCCCTACAGATCAACGGTATAACTCCTTTCAGTACAAATATCCAGAACACTGTGTCTGGCATGAAACATATATATTGCACTATTTGGCGCTTGGCGACTTTTTAGGCAAACGATATAGAAATCAGACTCATTTTTTATTTTTATTTGCCTTCACTGCAGCTGGTGTTGTGCCGTGTGGCGGCCGTAAAACGTCTCCCCGTACATAAACCATAGTGCAGTTTATATTTTACTTTTGGTCCTTTGAGGTCAGCGTAAATATTCTGAGAAATCAGAAATAAATTAATGGTTTAGACTCATATTCTAGACAGGTTTTTAATTATTTGGGCCCCATTTTGATTTATATCAGTCTTTGAATCGACTGCCTATTCGAAATTCGCAAAATTGCAGTATGTTTCCTCTGGCTTTCTTTGCCGGATCATAACAGGGTCACTGATGAGGCTTTATTAGCCGAAACTACGTAGTACGGCCAATCTTCTTTCTTATAAATGTTTTCATTGCTCTTAAAGGAACTTATTTTTGATTTTTTATGCCTTCACTGCAGCTGGTGTTGTGCCGTGTGGCGGCCGTAAAACGTCTCCCCGTACACCAACCATAGTGCAGTTTATATTTTACTTTTGGTCCTTTGAGGTCAGCGTAAATATTCTGAGAAATCAGAAATAAATTAATGGTTTAGACTCATATTCTAGACAGGTTTTTAATTATTTGGACCCCATTTTGATTTATATCAGTCTTTGAATCGACTGCCTATTCGAAATTCGCAAAATTGCAGGATGTTTCCTCTGGCTTTCTTTGCCGGATCATAACAGGGTCACTGATGAGGCTTTATTAGCCGAAACTACGTAGTATGGCCAATCTTCTTTCTTATGAATGTTTTCATTGCTCTTAAAGGAACTTATTTTTGATTTTTTTTTTGTATCGACTGTCTATTCAAAATTCGCAAAATTGCAGTATGTTTCCTCTGGCTTTCTTTGCCGGATCATTACAGGGTCACTGATGAGGCTTTATTAGCCGAAACTACGTAGTATGACCCATCTTCTTTCTTATGAATGTTTTCATTGATCTTAAAGGAACTCATTTTTGATTTTTATTTGCAGCGGCAAACTGTAATGCGAATAATTTCCCCACAAACCACTCATGCATACATCGTATGATATATGCACGATTTCTGCGTGGAGCGGCATATTTTGCCTACTATATTTCACCTAAAATATTTAAGTCGCGCTGCTTTGCCAGATACCTCCTAAAATAATTAAATGTGCATAAGCACCAGAAAGGTTTCTATCAAGTTTTACATTTCGTTTCACGGTTTATTTTTTAGTTTATGAATCGCTTATCGTTTTTTGTTTTGCGTAGCCAATTGGAAATATTGTGGGAAAAACTGTCATTTTGGATTTCCGCTTTTGATGTGCCAATTAGGTTCTAGTTATTTAGTGTATGTGTTTCTTTCTCTTTGATGACCCTGATGGGTGGTATGGGATAATTGTATCAATTCCTGATCATTGCTTTCACTTCTGTTTTTCAAAATTGTTTGCTTATAATTTTTCACCCTTTACACTACACTGCATCATAATCTAATAAAAGAAAAACTAAACGATTTAAATGATTGGACATTTCATAGGGAAGATTGACCAATTGACCATTTCGTGGGGATTGCAATAGGTCTATTCACTTTATATCTGTGTTTCTTTCCCTTTGGTGTCTCTGATGATAAATGTGGGTTAATTGTATCGATTCCTGATCATTTCATTCACTTCTGTTTTATTTTCTGTTGTAAAGAAACATATTTATCTTCTAATTACAAAAAGTTTGCTACCAGTACATTCAGTAATGGAAATACATGCACATTTAAAGTTCGGATATCTACGTACAGTTACGCTCTCAGCTATATGTGATACTAGCTGAAATGGTAGCATTTCATGGCCATTGATTTTTTCGCTTCATCTTTCTTTGGCAAACGTGAAAGTGTATGCTAGCAAACTTAACAGTACAGTCCTAAGGATAAGTATTCCCATTTCCAGTTAAATGATACTTAGAAATGGAGACAATGATCCGAAACCAATACAACAAAGTTACACCATCTATCCAAGAAACCAGCCAGTGCAATATGCTGCCTCATTTACAGCATTGTAGGGACTGTTTGAAACATACTGAAACTCACAATTTGGAAGCAAATTGTCTAAATTCAGACATCGATGTTTTTTCCGTAGTACGTTTTCACAAGCAAATGCATAGATACATCATTCCATAGAAAATTACGCAGCTATAAAATAAAGATGCTATAAGTATTGGCACATGGCATATCTTTTTCGCCTGCGTGAGACTCATACTGATAGTCATTATATTCAAAATGTAGAAGTAAAACAAAGATCAGGAATCGATACAATTAACTTAACCCACCCATCAAAGACACCAAAGGGAAAGAAACAAAAACATTAAGCGACCAGACCATAGTGGAAACCTAAACAAAGGAAGGCCATAAGGACAGTTACTTTCCCACAAAATGGCCATATATGGCCATCCCACCCCCCCCCCCCAAAAAAAAAAAAAAAAAAAAAAAGACACAAGTGATACACACAGTAAGTAACAAACAACAACATAAATAAACCGCCACAGAAGAACCGCCTTGGAACGGTCAGTGGAAAGATTTGCACTGGGGGGGGGGGGGGCTTAAATCGATTTTACGTGGCTACAATCCTCGCCCTTACTTCCGTCGCGATTTAGACAAATAATTTGTTCAGTCCGCATGAAGGCCTCCTAACTCATCAGTGCAACATCTCCGTGAACAAAAAAAATCAAAGAACCACAGAGGTGAGACAACGGTGAGGACTGGACAGCAAGAAACCACTGAAATATTGGAGCAAAAGAAAACCAACAGTTAGACTCAAGAAAAGAAAAGACTCAAGAACACAATGCTTGTCTACTCACTGTTTCCCACAGAACGTGACATAATCTATGGTGCCTCTACATAAATGTGTCTTGACGTTTTATCTATTTCGAACAAACTTTTCTCAATCAGCTTTTCAAATTCTGAACCCGCATTATGACTCCAATAACTGACCAACCATGCTAGATGCGTATGTGTCAAGTCAAGTAAACCTGAATTTCAACTAACATCTAGCAGGCTGGATGGGCTGTAGTATAATTTTAGTGCTTGCTCAACCAACATGTATATAGACATATCTTTGCTTGTCGCGTTTGATACACACTTTTTACATAAAAAACGACTATAAAACAGATGCTCAGAACAATTTTTTTTTTCTAAATAGAAGTAAAGGCACATTGAAGTTACATATCAGTAATCGATACAATTTCCTCATACCTCCCATCCTAGACACCACAGAACCACAAACATTAAACAAATTCGCTATAATGAAAACGTCACAAGCGGAAAGCCAAAGGGACTGTTACTTTCCATTAAAATGGACCGACGGATAGTAAATATGAAAGGAAGATATTAGCAATACTCACCATAACGTAAACAAGTCATTGGATTGAACAGTCCCCTACATACCACTTTATTTAGGAAAACTGGGGATTATGGGATAAACATTATTTTCCTTATTTCTGCTCTAAGACATAGGTTGCTTGACTCGCGATAAAGACTGCTTAATGAGGCGGTTCTATGTTTGCAGTATAAATAAGAAAATCTATCTCGAATTTTCATCGGAAACGTAGCCATTTTTGAGATGTAAAACATGCAGTATGTTGCACGGGTGTGTTAACGTTTGTTTGTTTGATTTGTGGTTTAACGTCCCCGTCAACACTGTAAATGTCATTTTGGAGACGTTGCTTCCAAGTTTGTGAGACTTTTACCCAACATTGAAATGAAATGACATCTTAAGCCCTGTCGCCCAATGCAGTCAATAGGGTTTATAAGCATGGACGGACCGTCTCACACGGCTTTGCCTGGGCAGGCTTAGATCCTCTAAGCGGTTTACCAGTACTCGTGAGCGGGTCGGTTTCAGCTCTGCGTGGAAGCATCATGCAGCCCATATATTTCTTCAAGCCCCGATGGGCGGGGGCCGCGGGAAGTAAGGGCGAGGATTGTGGCCACGAAAAATCGATTTAAGCTCCCCCTCCCCCCAGTGGAATTCGTTTCCGCTGACCGTTCCAATGTAGCTCTTCTGTTGCGGTTTATGTTTGTTTTGGCTTGTCTGTGGGTGTTTGTGTCGCTTTTATTATTTTATTTTGGTAAGCCTATTGGCCATTTTGTGGGTATAGTAACTGTCCTTTTGGCTTTCCGATGTTGGTGTTTCCGTTGGGGTATGTTGCTTCATATTTGTTTTTCTTTCCCTTTGGTGTCTCTGATGGGAGCTGTGGGTTGATTGTATCGATTCCTGATGATTGCCTCTACTTCTATTATTGATGGAGTACGGATATCCCTTTTACAGGCTCCAGAAACTGCACTTTACACCGGCTGTTGCAAATACATAAATCTTGAAGAAATGAAGTTGAAAAATGTCACCCTAACTGCACAAGTAAAATAATATGTTTACGGTATATTGCCATTCCTGCTAATAATAGGTATGTCAATATTATCCATATGTGAATTGATGACAATTTCTTATAAAAGTGACAATCTTAAAAAGGCGTTTACTCAAAACTCTAAAGTCTGAGATAGTACCTTCTGGCAATCAAGGGACGACATTTATGCTGTAATTTTCTCTTGAAAGTTTAGGTGCTGACTTTTCAGAATGCTGCTTCTGTAAGGGCCGTCAGCAAGAGCCGTGGATTTGGGACATTGATGGTCAAGAACAAAAACAAACAATAACGTTACGAAAAAGTCACGAAATAAGGTGACAACAAGAAAAGAAGTTAAAACAGAAATTCCTGCTTTTAATTAACTATATGAAGAAAGGAAAAACAAATACCAACATTACCAGCGGAAAAAAAAATTAGCGTACCAACAAATATTAGAAATTAAAATCCAATATCTGTAAACACATCCGATTAGTAACGCACAAAGGGGTCAATTTTAGGAACACTGTCGGGAAATAACTGACCATGTGACCGGTAGTGTTTCGCGTTTATTCATATAGAAACTTCTATTTGTTGATCTGAACATTGATATTCACCATTTTGTCTATGGACTAATGATTTTGGATTAACGCTTTGGTACTACGACCTAAACTACTTCTAACGGTTGTCCTATGGATTGCAAATGCCCCTTTTTTCACTTGAACGTCAACACTGTTTTTTTTCCAGATAATCAACTTCGACGAAGAAACCCCAAGCAAGCCAAAATCTTTGCCTTGGGAAACAAAGAATAAATTCTGAGAAAATATTGAGTCTCGTTTGCAATGTATTGGAATCATTGGTCGAGAAATAAAGTAAAAACATTTCTGTTTGACTACATCTATTCACCTAAATTAACTGTAGGGTATGTAGAAAGCATTATTACGTATATTTGTTATAAATCACCCCTGTTTCCGTTATGTAAACAACTAGCACTGTGATTTAAACTGATTAACTCTGAGCCTGGATTATAAATTATTCTCTGCTGACATACTATAAATGGCATGTACTTATAAATCGTCTGAAATTAAGCTTAATGCTAATGCCATCACCCATGATCAAATAACGAAAGAAAATAGAAACCACTTCATTTTATCCCGCTTTTGCGTAAATGCGCCTCAGAATGGCCGTCATGTAAAACGATCCAGTTTACTACCGAATCTCAGAAAACCACATAATTTGAGATGGAAACTTTTAAGGGGATGAGTTAAGCGTCTGACGCTCGTTCTAATAAACAAATGCTTAGGAACAAAATTATTAAACAAGGCTATCAGAATTAAAAATTGCGTTAATAAACATTAAAAAAATCAGTCGTTGTTACATAATTTTCAAACACAAAATGCCCTGTAAAACACTTCTGCAACAAGATTTGTCAGGACACAAATTTTCGGAAATTTAGCGAAATATAATATGTACTTGTAATTTCCAATGCAGTGCTTGCAGTGTTTTTATCTATCTATTTATATGGGTTTGTTTCCCGCAAAATTTATTATTAGCGCGGTGATTTTGATTTTGAGAGATTATATTTTTTTCTTTCTTGGGTGGTGATGTTCCTCCTGCGGCATCCTATGGCATTTATATTTCGCAATTAAATCGATTTGCCAGAGTGTCTAGTCATGTAAATGACACTAATAATAACTTGTTAACTGGTAAACTTCATAATCAGGGTTATTGGAATCATAAGCTACGCAAAACATTTATATGTTTTAAAGATGTCATTCCGATTTAGTTTCAAATTTCAATGTTGGACTAAAATTTCTTCTGGAACAATATCCATCGGATCTCGAATTTTATGGTGACTTAGTTATTCAGAAGAAAAATTATATATACTCGCAATGACTTCAGCACCCAACTTCGTAAAATCATACTTCAATTATTTCTTACTTTCGAAATCTCACCGTTGTTTCATCTATGTGGTTATTTGATTTTTGTGTTATCGGAGACGTTGCACTGATGTGTTAGAGAACTTTCACTTCTTGAGGACTGAACAGATTATTTGTCTTAATCGCACACATGTGAAATACCTTTCACTGACCGTTCCAAGGCCGGTTTTTCTGTCGGTTTATTCTAAATGTTATAGTTCGTCTTTGAATGTGTTTATCGCTTAATACTTGTTTTTGTTTTGGATAGCCAATCGGTCATTTTATTGGAAAATTTAACTGTCCCTTTGGCTTCCCGCTATTGATGTTTCTATTAGGCTCTAGATATATCATCTCTGTATCTTTTCCTCCGGTGTCTCTAATGGGAGGTGTGGGTTAATTGTATCGATTCCCAATCATTGTTTTCACTTCTATTATCCGTTGTTGTATCGATTCCTGATCAATGCCTTCACTTCTATTTTGGAACTTATCGTATAAAAAGGATAAAGCACAGATGTCATCGACAGGCAAAACCTTGGCTCTCGAATCGTATGTAGTGGACGATTTCATTTCATGTGTTGTTGCTCGGAGGCGAGGCAGTTTTCAAAATTTGTGTTTTACGAAATAGATTGGTTGAAGCCTATGTTGTGCCTCGGCACAACAAAATTATTTTAAAGGTAGTATGGTACAACAAAAGTTTATGGCATTATGTGTTTGGCACGTGTGTATCTCATTGTGCATTCATACGTTTATAAGGTGGCGTTATTTGACCCTATTGCCAGTTGTAAAATACTGTTGTATATATTTTCACGCGGAAACCATGCTTTCCGAAATTATATTACACTGCTGACATATTATAAGATGGTTTCTTATGGAATCATGACCAGTCTTCTTCGAATGAAACCCAGTTTTATTGAAAATCCCCATTTTTACTTAATTTTGCTTCATTACCATGATTAATGCCCATTAGGTTACTTGAATCCTGCTTGCATACTTTAATCGTGCTTGCATGATATCCATGCACAACCACCAGATATAAGTATCCAATAATACTCTGATGTGTCAATAACGGTAACACATCTGTGCGACATAGTGCATTTATTCTCATCTCCAAAATGGCTACTTTTCTAATGAAAATCCGTGAATTTTTCTTATTTATCCTGCAAACATAGGTTGTGGGTACTCGTAAGAACCGCCTCAGCGAGGCTGTTCTAACGGAACCTACAATCTGTATCTTTCAGCAGAAATAAAAACGTACTGTATACCTCTGTAAACCCCAGTTTTCTCTATATAAAGTGTGGCTAAGAGGGGGTTCATTACAAGAACCACGTGATGCTGTAGCAGCCATACTAAGAACATAATACAGTAGATACTAGCATTGACCACCACCAGGAATGTCGAGATCATTGCCAAGGGTTTGACGGTATGTGAAATTAATATAATCTTTTCTTATATGAATAATCAACTAATCTTTAAGAGCAGTCAAATGTAAGACGTATCCGGACTTTTCCATTTCTCTTTTTCCTGTTTCTCTTGTATTTTCCTTTGCTTCTTGTAATAATCATAGTTGCCATGCAAGACAAACTTCGAACACAAGCTGAGTCTGGGTTCGAACCTCCGTGATCTAACTGGTGATTTTTTTCTGCTCTGTCGTCGGATTGTTGTTGAGTCCTCAACCATGATTCATGATAATGTCAATCTATACATTACCATTTTGCTATGTATTTTATCATGACTCACTGTTGAGCTAGAAAGCCTCCATGCGGATCAATTCGTTATTTTATTTGGTTGATACTGTACTGGACCTGAGGGCGAGGGTTGAAATTTCATAAACTCCGGAGTTATAGCCCACAGTAGTTTTACCACTGTCCGTCCCAAGGCGGTCGTTCTTTTGCAGTGTCTTATTTGTTATCTTGCTTTGTGCCGTTGGATTACGTTTCGCCTGTTTTTGTGTGTGCCTCCATGTCACTTACTATAGGTTACTTGAGACGGCTGCGTTTTTGGATTGTAGCCTTTCCTGGGTGACCTTTTCTTACTCGTTTCCAATTTTGACCGCAGCAATGGTCAAGAATCCTACAAAAAACAAGTATACAGAGAGACAAAGGAGCGACAGAGCACAAGACTATACCAAAATACAACGAACGTTGAATGCGGGAAATAACACCACCTGTGGGGAAGATTCTCACAATACTGCACACTGCGTAGCCGTCTAAGTTTTATTGGGAACTAAACAGTAAACCCTCAAGCTAATTACCCGTTAATCTTACAAATATGTTCATTGATCAAAAAGCTAACAAATAAGTCGTGTTAAAAGACAGGAAGTGAAAGCAATGATTATGAATCGATGCACTTACTTTACACCTTACATCCAAGACAAGCACAGGCGTTGTACTGAAAAATGAGCTGGGTACAGCATTTCCTACAATTTACATGTGCGCCCAGCGAAGAAGCAGATCAGCCTGCGCATCCATATAGTATGCCCAGATACTTCTCTTGCTGCATGAAGGAGCATTGGGCCCTTAGGTATCCTTCGAGCTAACAACGAAGGCACTGGTCAGGTTGCGCGGTAGCGAAGGCTGATCTGAGTATGCGCTGGGCGCACATGTAAACTGTAGGAAATGCTGTGCCCAGGCTCAAATATAAGTAGAAATTCAAAAGAAGTTTCTTCCGTAAAGTGCACACATTAAAACTGCCCCTCCATGGAGTCTATTGAGCACCAACGGTATATGTTTGTAGCACGAACTGTTACGAGATGGAATAGGAAACCTCTCTGGTGCTTATACACATCTAAATTATTTTAGTAGATATATGGTAGGGCGGTGCGAGTGAAATATTTTAGGTGAAATATGGTAGGCAAAATGTGCTGCTCCATGCACAAGTCATGCACATATAATACGATGTATGCATGAGTGGTTTATGGAGATCTGTTTTACAATACAGGGGGCCGCTATAAGGCTGAGTTCTATAAAATTTGCCTAAAAATCGCCAACCGCCAAATTGTGCCATATATGATTTTCATTCCCGTCACGTGTTGTGCGGGTGTTCGTTTTGACAGGAGTCATGACATTGATTTATAGGGTCGTTTCATCAATTTCACCTATGGGAAATATACGATTTGAACGCAAATCCATTATCTACTCGATTTTTGCTATATAGCTTCATTTGTGGACGGTATCTCCACCTCGCCACGATTTTAGCAAGCTAATATGAGTATGCATGATTTTCTGGTAGTATTAATAGATATAAAAACCCTGAGAAAAACGAACACTTTAGCAGCAGGTCAAGTTGTAACGAGTATACGCAACATTGTGTCGGGAAATTGAAAGTATATTGAAAGGTATGTTAAATCTATATTTAGTATTATTTTTGTATGAACATGCTTGTAGGTTTTGGAGGGGTTTACTTCTAGTATACCCCAACTTTCTGAAGCCAATTCTGAATTCACTGTTGAAGCCTGTAGTGATTAGGCTACTATCTTTGCCAGCTAGACGTCGCAGGATCGATCCCAGGCTTCTCCAGTAGTAGAATGAGTCTTTCTAAGTGAGATCCTGTCTCATTCTGACCCTAGATGTTGGTGAGACGTAAAGTTTGGACACCCGCTCATTCTAGATTCATTTAGGCTTTTAGACCCCTTTTGTAGAATGTAATTAATAAACGCCGGGTCACTTGTTTGACCCATGACTTTTGACTATCTGTTGTTAGAAAACCGTGGTCCCGTCTCTATATGATATTATGTGTAGAGGGGACGTAAAATTAAGACGGGTTTAACCATATCTTCATCATCAGGGCAAACTCTTACAAGAGCCTGTCGGGTTATCCGTGATGATGAACCGTAATGAATTTTATTTTACAAGCGTGTTCAGGTTGAGTAGAAATGATTTTGTTCAAGAAGAATTATAAGTTCATTTTGTAATGATGCCGTTTTGGTCTGATAACTCAGTTTGTGCATGTATGTACATATAAAGAACGTGATGATGATAAGTGGGAGTATTTGGACGCCACACGTCATAACGGCCTGAGCGGCGGGGATGACGTCAGCTGCGTCATCGGCGTCGCGAGGACGGTTGTGACGGGGTGCCTACCAAATACAGAGAGAATTTACGGCAAACAGTGTTGGCCCTTATGAGACACTAACAAGTGTTGTGGATTATAGATGAAAATCTTTCTGTTGTAGTTTCTATCTGTTGTTAATGTAATGAATTTGTGAATAGCTATATTTGTGAGCCGTGTCGCGGAGAAGGATATGAAATAGAGATTGTTATGTTTCCTGTAATTGGCGGCTGACCAGGTAGCGCAAAGGCGTGGTCTGTTCAATTCCCTCTTACTTGTTATAATGTAGTGAGCACAAATTTGATGAGTATTATGCTCAGTAGTAGTGAGCATTAATTGATTTCTGTAGTGCTCAGTAAGGAAACATGAACTTTGAGTATTATTGTGTCAAGCGCTGGGTGCTGATAATTTGATGCACAGTCAAGTTGAGTTCTGCTGTACGGTTATTTGTCGCATGCACTAATCAGCCTGTATGTCTGGTCGGCGCATGCGCAATAACGGTATATGCATGAACATATTCTTACTTCTCCGGGAGGGGGATCATGATATAGCATGTATGTTTTGTGAACCGTGTCTTAGTGGAGTTATCGTAATTTGCAGGCACAACAATGTGTGGTGACCTGCTGCTCCCTGCCTTATAGCAGCAGGTACTGGTACGACGCTGAGGTTAGGGTCCAGCAAGGGCGGACAGACCACCGTAAGCAGCGCATACCATTGTCCATTGGGAACAAATGTGAGACCATTCAAATGAAAGAGGTCAATTAAATAACCTGCAGGTGATTCAGACGAATCAGATTAGTGCGATCGCTAAATAATACATATCATCCTGTGATCGGCAACTATGTCGATAGACTAGTTTACACTAGTTCGCGAGAGGAAGATTCACGCGAGAGGGGGATTCACCCTAAGTTATAAACTGGCCAGTCGCGTCTTGTGTTGTTTCTTTTTTTGTTTTGTTGTTGTTTTGTTGTTTGCTTCTGTAGGTATTCAAGTCACCCGTTCCGAGCACAGAACATTGTTTTGCCTTCGGAGCGGACGTCGTGAGTTGGCTACAGAAGCAACAAATTGTGATGTTTTGTGTTAGTAAGTGTTGTATATAGATACTGTAAATAATTCATGTCATTCATCTAATATCTTTCTTGTGCCTTACCCCACAGCTGCCCGTACACCTGTCAGAGATCACGCTCGGTTGTCTTGTCAGCATGGGGGTTTGCGGGACGCCGTAAACCCACATGTAACACGAACAAATAGAAGTTTTTACACGAGTGATCTTTTCACGTGAAATGTATGACACGAGCCGTCAGCGAGTTTCATAAAATTGATATGAAATGACCATGAGTGTAAGATTCTATTGATCATATAAGGATTTTAAACAGGCTTTTGTTGTACTTGAAGTGAAAAAGGAAACAAAGGGTTGTCACGAACGGCATACTGAAGTGACGCACATGTAACCACTTTTACTACACGTATGGTCATAAGATCGTAATGTCATGAAATTATCAACCAAATGATAGCGGCGTTACATGATAAAAACTATTTTCATAGAAAAATGACTGTTTGAATCCATTTAAAGGATCTGTTATGTCACACGTGCGTGTTATCCTAATGTTAACGTGATGTAGTAGCATTAAAGTTTAATATGAGTAGATGTTAATGACCACCATACGGCTGTCATGAAAGATGTACTTAAGGCAAATATAGTTTCTCCCAGAAAATAATTGCCATAAAACTCCATTAAACCATCGACTTCTTGAAAGTATCAATAAAGTGTATTGTTTTTGTAACAGATACAACAATGCTGGGAATCTTCAAATTTAATCAATGTGTCACCATTAAACAAGAATAAGGGCGTACAACCAGTTATTAATTTTTTTTTAAACTGTCACTATGGCTAATATCTGACGATATCTGAACCGAATGTACGCACTTTAGAAAATTATGCGCCGGATTGCCTGAAGTTGTTTTCTCATTCTATATACCAAATGTTTCTTGATTAAATCGTACTTGTTCTTTGTGGACCTCTTACAGATGAACCTATCGATATATGTGATAAATTTCATTTCCATCATCAATTTTGTTCCAATGGACTAGGACGAATAGATAACTAGTAGTTACCGGCGTTTTGTCTTTCGCATTAAATCGGATGGGATGATCTTACAATCAATCAAAATCAAATAAGTGACTTGCAATTATCGAGTTATTCATATACGGGCGCGGAATACATGATAAGGCTCTATTCATCTTCAAACATACTCCACTTTATCTAAGATGAGGAAGAAACGAAGTAGCTGTCATCAAAATAAGTTGACAAGATGGACAACAAATTCGATTTAACTACTTCGATGACTGTAGTCTTAAAAATTAAGGTAACCTTTGGAAAAAAGAACACAGACACTAATGATGGGCAAGAATAATTTTTTATCCGTCAAACTAGCAAGCCTTGGCTAATTACGTCTTTAACAATACCGATGTGTAAATTTTCAAGATACTGACTGGGCTCAATGACTCCAAAGGAAATAAACAACCAAGTGTCTCTTATTGAAATACGGGGAGACCTTGCTACACTTTACACAAAATGCAATGAAATGTGAAAAACTGTGGAAACACACACACAGTGCCAGACTAGCTAGCACCGACCAATTAGGCCTTATGACCGTTGTAAAGAGCTTGATGGCGCTTCGATTTTACAATAAATGCGGTGCCACTTTTAACATGCACACGTTCAGACATACGGCATATTGTTGTCGGCAACGAAAAAAAAAAAAAACAAAAAAAAAAAAACAAAAAAAAAAAAAAAACAAACAAACAAACAAACAAACAAAAACAAAAAGGAGTTAGAGAATTATGTGACACGAAAGTCAAGGAGTTCGGATGCATAAGTGGGTTATTTGTGTTGGGCAACAATTGTAACAAATGAAAAAAATATCATCGTTATCCGGCCGGAGATCGAACCCGGTCCGCCGGAGTGACAGGCCAACAGTCTACCGCGTCGCTATAAAAACCCGCTTGTATCGCAAGGCAGAACACGTTTGCTGAATACCTATATCCTTTTATATACCCACACTACATAAAACAAAGCACATAATTTAGAGACCAACGCGAGTCATTCGAACCCCACTTTAAGATGTGTGGAGCCTAATATTTCATTTTCTGGGTTCGAAAAACTGTGGTATAACTTTGTTATGTTGGAGTATGCATTGTTAAAAGTTTTCATGTGTGCCTTCGTGACAAGTGATGTTCTATAACGGCGACGCGTAGGCGAAGGCGGCAAACGTTATTTGCGAACGTAAAACTGACAAATTACCTACGAAATGACAAATTTGAAAATTTCTAATGCACTTATTCAGTTGTTTTGTTAAAATCATATATTCTTTATTAAAGTGGCAAGCAGCGTGAGTTGTATTATACAGATTGTCAGCCAGTGAAAAGCGTCTTCACTTGATGACGTCTGATTTCAACGGAATATCACAGAGTACAATGTCGCAATTTTTTTATGTTATCTGATCCGTGGTCATTCCGGGTATTTGTATGAGTGTTTATGAAATTTCAAAAAAAAAAAAAAAAAAAAAAAAAGAAAGAAAAGGAAAACAATGCATTTTCTTGTATGTAAATGCATGGCCATGAGTCAACAGTTGAACTGGATATATCTGACAGGCCTTCAAAGGTCTCTCAATATTTAATCTGTCTACGTCTAGCATTATTAGAATACAATGTGTCACATAATCTATAATATGTTTGTCTTCATCATTTTCGTGCGAAGTGGAATTATAGAGACTGAACAATCAATCATGTAATGTTTAGAACGCTTGAGCTTTGTATCGCTTGGTATTTGTAACTGCCAAGCAAAATCATAACGCTTTTGGAATAAGTGTAAAGACAGTCTAAGGAAATGTAAGGCCCGTTACTTTCTTTAAAATGCAAGTTCTTACCTGACCGTGGTCGAATTTAATAAATTACCTTCAAGCAATACAAATTAGTTGCAAATGCAATAATTACGGCATCTGGATGGCACCTTAGTGGAATGGGAACACCTACAGGGGAGGCAACTCCTGCAAAAGTATTTTTCTCCCATGCCAATAGAGTTTAACTCTTAAAGGAAAGAATTTGCTCCTCAGGAGCAAATTCTTTCCTTTAAGAGTTGTCCCCATTTTCAGTGGACCAGACCTTATAGAAAGCGAAAGGGAAGTCCCAAGAGTTGTCCTTCTTTGGAAAATGGCGGAAAAAATCTGCCAGATGTTCCCATTCCCCTTAAGCCACTAACTATCTGACGTTTCCCTGGCTGGTTTAGAAATATGAGTGAATGCAATGATCACGAGTCCCATTGAAGATACCAAAGGGAAGGAAACCCACATATAAGCTAACTCCACCACCATAAAAACTTAATAACCGGAAATCCCAAATGACAATTACTGCGACCCCGTCTCCGCAAAAAATGGCTATCTAATAATAAAAAGGGATTAGCAATATAGACTACAAAAACGAACGTTAATAATACTAAACCACAACAAAAAGAACCCTTGGGACGGTTTTTATAAAGTTATTTACTGAGTGGAGGTGGGATGCGGGCTTAAATCGATTTTTAAAACCAGAAAACAACTGCACGCAGTTTTACTTTCGACGGCGGAAGACCGCCGATGACGTCATGAGGTCGCTATCGTCGAATCGAACTGGAACGAATGCAAGTGATGCTAATGATCAGGAATCGATATAATTAACCCATAGGTCCCATTAGAGACACCAAGGGAAGGAAATACAAACACGAAACAACAAAACCCTTATGGAAACGTCAACGGACAGTTATTTTCCCACAAAATGGCCAACTGGCTATCCAAATCAAAATAATATAAGCGATACACACACTTAAAAACAAGCCATAACAAAAATAAACCACGACAGAAGAACCGCCTTGGAACGGTCAGTGAAACGAATTCCACTTGGCGGCTTAAATCCATTTTAAGTGGCCACAATCCTCGCCCTTACTTCCGTCGCGATTTAGACTGACAATTTGTTCAGTCCGCATGAAGGCTATCCGAAGCAAAATTATATATGCGATACACACACTCAAAGACAAGTCATAACAAAAATAAACCACGACAGAAGAACTGCCTTGGAACGTTCAGAGAAACAAATTCCACTGGGGGGAAACCATGGTTTCCTTTGACATCATTTAATACTCACATTGCGTCTCAATATTAAACTAACTGGGTTTTATGCAAATGTACCGAAAAAGTAAATATATTAGGAGCTAACTTAATTGAGCAGTGTGTTGAAGGTTTTAGTTTGGTGCTGATCTAGTGGGATCGAATGTAAAAAGACATTTCTGTAGTACCAGCTATAAGCTATCTGCTTGCACCAGATTGTGCATGATAATATAGTTACCTTCTACCTAAATAGTGTTTGCTTTTGAAACATTAACTGTTAGATAAAATTAATAACATACATCGAAATTAAATGTCTTCGCCCATGTGGCATCACTCTGTTTCGGCGGATAAAGACACACGTGACAGGAATGGCTATTGCTTCGTATCACCATATGAGACACATAGCACCCTTCAAATTAAGCAAAGTGCTTTCTTTAATTCTTGACTTTTGTTTATTTTATGTTAAAGCTGTTGCAGTATTTTTTTTTTAAACTGGGTGTCATTGGTGGGTGGCCGGGGCACAGCGTCTCCTACAATTGCATGTGCGACCAGCGAAGAATCAGATCAGCCTGTGTATCCATATAGTCTAACCAGAGACGTTTCTTGCTACATAAAGAAGCATTGGAACATTAGCTATTGTGAGAGCGCACAATGAAGACCCCGATCAGACTGCGTGGATGCGCGACTAATCTGAGTCTTCGCTGGGCGCGCATGTAAATAGGAAATGGGTGCACCGCCTAATTTGCTAGTGCCTGTTTAACTTCATCTCATACCATCCATAACAATGGTCAATTGGATATACGTCTAGCTGGAAGCACAGAAAAAATGCCCAAATGCCTGAAGCGGTCTATGTGGATATTAGACAAATTGTGAGCATTGTTAATAAAGGCATATTTTTCAATTTCGACAAAAACAAACTTCGGTCTTCAAAAGTTGTTGGTTTGTCAGTGACTTATATTCAATGACTATACAAAGGTAAACTAACACAATGAGCTGTACAATATACACTTATTGTGCTCCCTGAATTACACGAAATGCACAATTGTGGTATTTAAGTTATAAGGAAAGAAATACCAATAAAAATGGCGCAATTCAACGGCTTTATGTATATGAGTGTTTTTTCCTAAGGGATCTCGGTTTGGTATCAGGGTGTTTCTATTGAAATAAGCATACGCTGAAACTCTCTAGAAAGTTAGGCTTGTTAGTAAGGATGGGTTGTACGATTGCCGCTTGTAGTCTTAAGTAATAAATAATATCGATTTGGAAATGGATGGGCGGATAAATGGACTTACGAAAGAAAATCAGATTTCGACACTGCATGTTCAACGGGATATGTAATAAAGTGATAATTACAATTTTGTTCTCAGTCCGGCTATGTGCAAATGTCTTATTCTACGTCTTAAGTGGTTTATGTTTCACAGCTTACTCGCCTTGCTAGAGCTTGTTGTCATGTTGATGACTTTAATGATCATAACAGAATATCAACAAAAAACTTCTGAAACAAGGCTATCGATATCATAAACTGCGCAAAATATTTTCAAAAATTTTATTGTCGCCATTATGACATTATTCCTAAACATGACGTTTCTTTGAAGACATTTCTGCAACAAGGCCTGTCGGAACATGAATGCTATGGAGAATTAATTACACATTATGAAGACTAGGTAGTGATACCTTTTCGGGTCATTTTAGGAAAAGATACAAAAAGGTGTTTATATTATGAATGTTATGCGAAAGACCACGTGTTTGGTTGTCGACCCTTTCACAATGGACAACTTTTCTTCGCTCTTCGATTGCAGTGTGGTGGACTCTATGACGCCCATCCTAAATCTTTGTAATTCTAGAGGATTGGAACTAATATTTCCTGGGTTCGACGCACCGTGATCTAACTGTTTGTTTTCTTCTGCTCTGACGTCAGATTGTTGTTGCGTCCTCTACCCTGATTTATGATAGTATTAATCTATACATTCCAATTTTACTATTTATTTTATTTTGGCTCATTGTAGAAAGCCTCCATGCGGAATGGTTTGTTATTTATTAAGTTTGCTACAGCACTGGAACTGAGACCGTGTTGAATATGTTCTATCAAAGGATCATCCTTTATTTTAAAACTTCCCCAACGGAATCAACGATTACAAATGGCATAAAAATATAAACTACAGTATGATAAAAGGCAGGGAGGCACGAAAGTGTGTGACACTCTCACCTTTCTACTTGACAATATTTACTTAAGGTTTGGTACTATGTTATTTAGACAAATTGTTGGTATTCCGATGGGTACGAACAGCGCGCCCTTTGTGGCCGATCTGTTCTTGTTTTGTTATGAAAGAGACTTCATGATGTACCTTTTCGTTGAAAACCCTTCTGAAATCTTTGAAACCTTTAGCTCGACTTCTAGATATTTGGATGATTGATTAAATATTGACAATTGCTTACGTCGATGGTTTGATCAGTCAAATTTGCCCTCCAAAATTTCAGTTATATAAAGCAAATTCTTCTAATTCCGAGGCCCCGTTTTTGGGTTAACATCTACCTTTTTGGTCTGTTTCCTGCAAAATTTATGAGAAGCGCGATGATTTTGATTCTGAGATTGTAAATTTACCTTTTTTGGATGCTTATGTTCCTCATGCGGCATCCTATGGCGTTTATATTTTGCAATTAATTCGATTTGCCAGAGTGTCTAGCCATGTTATTGACTTCAACACTCGTAATTTATTGATAACTGCTTAATCAGGGTTATCGGTATAATAAAAAATAGAAGTGAAATAAACTACGCAAAGCTTTTTCAAAATTTTATAGACGTCATTCCGATTTAATTTCAAAATTCAATGTTGGACTTAAATCTCTCCTGCATAAAGGACTATCGGAACCCGAAGTTTATGGTGACTAAGTATATAAATTCAGACTTGCATACAAATCGTAAAATCATACTTCTATATAAAAATGGGTACAACATAAAATTTATACGACACACTGCATTCATGGTAGTTAACTCAAATTACGGTTGAAAACTTTGTTTTCCTCTATAATTGCATGCCGGTGGGTCAAGCTTCAGATTCTATGACGGTCCCAGCGTAAAGGCTTGCTGAGATTAGAGAGAATGTCATTCTATATTATGTTGGTTGGTGCCTGATGCTCTGTCTCTGGTCGGGCCCATCGGAGTCTAATTGTTGGTTTTCTTTTGCTCCAGCATTTCAGTGGTTTAATTCTGTCGAGTCCTCACCGTTCTTTCATCTCTTTTGTGGGGAACTGCACTGTTGAGTTAGGAGGCCTTCATGCGGACTGAACAAATTATTTGTCTAATTCGCGACGAAAGTAAGGGCGAGGATTGCGGTCGCGTGAACCGATTTAAGCCCCCAACCCTCTCAGTGAAATACTTTTCACTGACCGTTCCAAGGCGGTTCTTCTGTCGCGGTTTATAACTGTTATATTTCGTTTTCATGTGTATGGTGGGGTCGTTTTGTTTTAGATAGCCGATTGCCCTTGTTCAAAGAGCACCAACAGGAGTCCGTTGTTGGTTTATATTTTAGTTTTTAGTGCTTATTTGTCTAAACCGCGATAGAAGTTAGGGAGAGGATTGCTTTTGCGTAAAATCGATTTAATTCCCACCCCAAGTAGAATTCGTTTCACTGACCGTTCCAAGGCGGTTCTTCTGTAGTGATGTATTTATGTTATGGCTTGTCTTTGAATGTATGAAACGCTTTTTTGGTTCGGGATAGCCAATTGGCTATCTTGTGGGAAAGTAACTTTCATTTTGGCTTTCCGCTGTTGATATTTCCTTTAGGGTCTAGTTATTTCACGTTTGTGTTTATTTCCCTTTGGTGTCTCTGATGGGAGCTCTGTGTTGGTTGTGTCGATTCCTAGTCATCGCCTTTACTACTATTTTTACAGCCGCCAACTATTCTTTTAACACCAGCTACATTAACGTTAATTATATTCTATAAACGGGTTATCCTTTGGAAGCAATGAATACACCACAAAAATGAAAATATGGAGTGTACAGTTTTCTTGGCCAGACTAGCTAATTTCGACCAATTAGACCTCATTATTGACCCTTAGATATTTTCAAAATTCCACAATAGAATAAATGGTCTCAAAGGACAATACTAAATACACTATGACGAAGAGTAGGGGGACAATTTATGGCCGCCACACAGTCCCTAAGCAACAACTACAGTGACGTTAAATATGTTCTATTAAAGAGTTAGCATTTGGAAGCGAAGAATACACCACAGAACAGAAAAGTATGGAGTGTACAGTTTTCTAGACCAGAGTAGCTAGTTTCAGCCAATTAGACCTCATCAGTGACCCTCGAATATTTTCAAAATTCAACCATGGGATCAGTGATCCGAATGGACAAGAAAATATTAACTACACTATGATTATGGGCAGGGAGAGATTTTATTGCCGCCGCGCATACCTTAACACCAGCTGCAGTGACGTTAAATCTGTTCTATGAAAGGGTGATCTTTTTGGAGCCACGAATGTTCCACAGAAATAAATATTATGGAGTGTATAGTTCTCTGGGCCAGACTAGATAGTTTCGGCCAATTAGGCGTCATCAGAAACCTAAAATATTTTCAAAATTCCACGATGGAATCAACGATACGTACCAAAGGACAACGGAGACTTTTTACGGCCGCCACACATTCCCTTAGCATCAGCTGCAGTGAAGTTAAATATGTTCTATTAAAGGGTCATCATTTGGAAGCAATGAATACACCACGGAACTGAAAAGTATGGAGTGTACAACTTTCTCGGCCAGACCAGCTAGTTTCTGCCAATTAGGTCTCATCAGTGACCCTCAAATATTTTAAAAAATTCAACAGTGGAATCAATGATCCCAAAGGATAAGGAAATATAAACTTCACTATGAGGAAGGACTTTTTACAACCGCTACACACGTTAAATATTTTCTCCGAAATGGTTACCCTTTGGAAACAAAGAATACACCACAGAACTGAAAAGTATGGAGTATACAGTTTTCTGGGCAAAACCAGCAAGTTGTGACCTATTAGGCCTCATCAATGACCCTCAGTAGTTTGAAGCACCCCCCTCCCAGCAGCCAGTAGTTTTACTACTGACCATCCCAAGGTGGTCTTTCTTTTGCAGTGTCTTATTTGTTAATTGGCTTTGTGCCGTGGGTTCATGTTTCTTATGTTTCTGTGTGTGCATCCATGCCACTTATTTTATTTAGGTTACTTGAGATTGCTGTGCTTTTAGATTGTGGCCTTTCCTGAGTGACCTTTTCATACTGTTTAAATATGACACTTAACATCACGAAAACACGCCTATATAATTTTACCCCCTTGAACCCCACTTTTATATAGTAAAATTGGGGTTCTTAGGAGTAACCCTTATTATCTGCTCTAACATGTTGATTGCGGGTACTCATTAGAACCGCCACGATGAGCGGTTCTAACGAGCACCCACAATCTGTATTTTGTGCAGAAACAAGTAAACTATCGCAATTTTTCATCTTAAAATTCTCGTTTTTTGCGGCGGTAAAGATTACAATGCATTTGTATACGCGTGTTTTCGTAATGAGTCCGCTCTCTTTACGTTGACGTCCATAACTTTGGGTCTTGTAACGGCTCTTGTTGATCTAGGTTACATATATTCCTTATCTGTATTAGCAGAATGTCGTCATAAAAGTTCAAAGCGAGCAAAAACTATTACTGTTTTAAAGACCAGCTATCAAACTAGCAAGAAAATGTCACACAGGAAAGACCACAGCCAAAGAACGTAATCATTTCGCACTATTCAGTTGGCGTTTTTCGATCTATTTCCATGTCTTTAAGTATTATGTGTATTTGCTGTATGTGTATGTGCATGGTTAGACGTGTCTTTCTGTGGTTGTGGCTCTATGTTTTGTGTTTCATTACTTTTATTACTGTTGTTCATTAGCGCCTTCTAAAAGGAGTTTCAAGCTTTATATACATCATATTTAACAGCAACGTTGTACATTCAACAGCGAGGGCATTGCAATGCATTGGCGACTTATAAGTTAAAGTTGTCATTTGTCAATTGTTGAACTAGTCCTTTTCTGTAGCTCTGACCAATAGTGTTATTCGGCCAGATGCCCTGGTTTTTGCTTCATCTCAGAAACTAAATTTGATTTATATGTGTCTGTGAATGAGTTAGTAAATCATTATGGGAACCGAATATTCTGTGTTTAATGTTAGTATGGTAGCTCAGTGGTAAATCAACTGCATCTAATGCTACAGGTCAACGGTTCGTTCTCCGGTAGAAGCCTTCGTGGTGCAGTGGTTACGCTACTCGCCTTGTAAACCAGGGATCGCAAGATCGATCCCGGGCTTCTCCAGACTTTCGGATGAGTCTTTAAACCGAGGTCCCGTCTCCGTATGACCTTAGCAGTTGGTGGGACGTAAAACTAAAACTCACTCACTCACTCGTTCTCCGGTAGCGGTAATAAAATATTGGGGTAAGAACACACTCCATTGGCATTATTTGCAGGGACGAATGCCATAAAGTGCACTGTCTTAGGGATTGGAACATTCATTAAACCCCTGCCGCCTTTGCAGGGGGTTTCATCCCCTGTACAGGTTTAAACGTAATTACATTATTACTGTATATGCTATCTAGAGTGTATGTTACACCTGCGATTAATGGTGAAATGTGACCGATCGCGGGATAGATAGATAAATAGATAAATAGATACGGAATGACTTCAGCACCCAATTTCGTAAAATCATTCTTCGAGACAAAAAGATTGGGTCCAACACAAATGTTATACGACAGACTGTACGCATGATAGTTAACCCAATCACGATTGACAACTTTGCTTCCCTCTTTAATTGCACGCCGGTGGGTCAGGCCTCAGATTCTATGCCGGTTCCAGTGTAAAGGCTTATTGAGAATTAGAGAGATCTAATTCAAGGTAATGTTGACTGGTGCCTGATGCTCTTTCTCTGGTCGGACCCATCGGAGTCTAACTGTTGTTTTTCCATTTGCTCCAGCAACTCAGTGGTTTCTTGCTTTCGAGTCCTCACCGTTGTTTCATCTATGTGGTTGTTTGATTATTTGTGTTCATGGAGATGTTGCACTGATGAGTTCGGAGGCCTTCATGCGGACTGAACAAATTATTTGTCTAAATCGCGACGGAAGTAAGGGCGAGGATTGTGGCCACGTAAAATCGATTTAAGCCCCCAGTGAAATTCGATTCTGCTGACCGTTCTAAGGCGGTTCTACTGTTGCGGTTTATTTTTGTTATGGTTTGTCTTTGGGTGTATGTGATGCTTATATTATTTTTATTTTGGATAGCCTGTTGGCCATTTTGCGGGAAAGTAACTGTTCTTTTGGCTTTCCGCTATTTATGTTTCAATTAGGTCTGTTGTTTCATGTTTGTGCTTCTTTTCCTTTGGTGTCTCTGATGGGAGCTGTGGGTTAATTGTATCGATTCCTGATCATTGCCTTCACTTCTATTTTACATCTGAATCTTGGGCGAAGGTTGGTCGGCAGTATTAGGTATTTAAAGTATTAGGTATTTAAACCTCCGCTGGTTTTGTTGCCGACCGTTCTAAGGCGGTGGTTCTGGTGTTGTTGTTTCTTCCTACTGATGCCAAGGTTGATCTACGTCTTGTGATTGTGGCTTTCCTTGGATTTGTCCTAGCTATTTTTAAATTTAAATGCACTACTAGTTTGCATTATTTTTTTTATTAAGTAATCGGCATTTTGAACTGCCTTTATTTCGAAATATTTAAGAATAAATTTAGCATTGATTAGTCCTAGAATCGAGTAAACGTATATGTAGAATGACTTCTTCCTTGCCGTCACGATACTTATATCGGTACACCCATTAGTCAGTGTGGCCACAAAATAAATCTTCCTGCAATTTAGTTTAATTCAATCCTCCTTGGTTTATTCAGTATCCGAACTTTAACGTATCATTGCTTAATACACTTATACACCGGATATGGCTGGTTGACTTACATCAATACACATGTATATGCAAAACTGAAATGATGAATCATATTGCTTGTCCTCATTGTGTATTTTTAATGAATTTGCAAAATAGTTCTTGCCTCCTATAAAACACAAATATATTACGTGACTGGGGAGGGACGATAATTAGTGTAATCTGTTTTGTTTGTTTGCTTACTGAAAATTAAATGCCAAATGATGAAAAGACCTTTCAAATACAATGATGTGTAGCGGAAATTTGAATTGAAATTGCAGCTTAAAAGTAAATAGTCATATGTAGTATACATTGGGATATTATAGTTACTCTTTTGCTTGACACGCCGTGACTTAACTAGTTGTTTAGTCGACTAACAACGATATGTGTATCGGCCAGCTACTCTCGTCTTTGTTTTATCTAAGTGATTTGAATTTTAAATTACTAAAATTCTCAATTAGGCTTATCGGTTTATAAAGTAATTTAGGTCGTAGTACCAAAGCGTTAATCCAAAATCATTAATCCATAGACAAAATGGCAAATACCAATGTTCAGATCAACAGGCATGGACTCCAGAAGAGTGTAATCAGGCGTCCGCGGATATTAAGCATTACTTTGTAAGCAAGCTTCGCCTACCATGTCCAACGACCCGAACGAAGAAAAGGTGTAAATGCCGAGAAGGGTATGTCCGAGATTTTGGAAGTCTTCCTATGGCTTTCCATTGGCAAACATATCAGATATAATTCTGGAAATGGCCACATTGAACGGATCAACAAGATCTTTGCCTCCCATAGAACTTCTTTAGTGTTGATACCAGTTTGGTTTTTTGATACCCCTGGAGTAACAACCTGGTAGTAAGCACATTCCCACGTTCCATTAAGTCCTGATACTTGGAACAGGCTCTAGCATAACGGATTAACTGTGAAACGTTAACTCCATATGCTGGTGCAGACGGGATATTACTTCTCAGAAAGGGAAAGTTAACAATTGGAAAATTGAAGTCATCTTGTTTATCGTACAGGCTAGTAGTAAGCTTCCCGTTGTCAATATAGAGATAATAATCCAAGTATGAGGAGGAGGTTTCTGTTACCTTAATTTCAAGTTCACGTGGATAGATGAATTCCAAGTACAATGCAAATTTAACATTTTTCAGAGACAATAAATCATCTATATCTGTAGGTGAAATTGAATTGTTGTGCAAGCCTTAGAAAAGAACTTAGAAAAGCCTTATAGACGCCATTTCCATTTAGTTTCAGAATTCAATGTTGTACTTAAATATCTTCTGCAACAAGGCTAACCGGAATTTTATGGTGACTTAATATATAAATTCATGAAAAATATGCTTGCAACGAATTCAGTACCCGATGTCGTAAAATCATTCTTCGACATAAAAATAGTGCGTGCAACATAAAAGCAATGCGACAGACAGCATGCATGGTAGTTAGCCTTATCATGGCTAATAATGTTCTATAAAAGGGTTATCCTTTGGAAGCAAGGAATACACCTAAGAACTGAAAAATATGGAGTGTGCATGTTTTCTAGGCCAGACTAGCTAGTTTCGGCCAATTAGGCCTCATCAGTGACCCTAAGATATTTTCAAAATTCCACAATGGAATCAATGATCCCAAAGGACAAGAAAATATAATCTACACTATGAGGTAGGGCAGGGAGACGTTTTACTGCCGCCACACATTCCCACACACCAGCTGTAGTGAAGTTAAATATGTTCTATAAAAGGGTTATCCTTTGGAAGCAAGGAATACACCACAGAACTGAAAAAATATGGAGTGTGCATGTTTTCTGGGCCAGACTAGCTAGTTTCGGCCAATTAGGCCACATCAGTGACCCTCAGATATTTTCAAAATTCCACAATGGAATCAATGATCCCAAAGGACAAGAAAATATAATCTACACTATGATGTAGGGCAGGGAACAGGCTCTAGCATAACGGATTAACTGTGAAACGTTAACTCCATATGCTGGTGCAGACGGGATATTACTTCTCAGAAAGGGAAAGTTAACAATTGGAAAATTGAAGTCATCTTGTTTATCGTACAGGCTAGTAGTAAGCTTCCCGTTGTCAATATAGAGATAATAATCCAAGTATGAGGAGGAGGTTTCTGTTACCTTAATTTCAAGTTCACGTGGATAGATGAATTCCAAGTACAATGCAAATTTAACATTTTTCAGAGACAATAAATCATCTATATCTGTAGGTGAAATTGAATTGTTGTGCAAGCCTTAGAAAAGAACTTAGAAAAGCCTTATAGACGCCATTTCCATTTAGTTTCAGAATTCAATGTTGTACTTAAATATCTTCTGCAACAAGGCTAACCGGAATTTTATGGTGACTTAATATATAAATTCATGAAAAATATGCTTGCAACGAATTCAGTACCCGATGTCGTAAAATCATTCTTCGACATAAAAATAGTGCGTGCAACATAAAAGCAATGCGACAGACAGCATGCATGGTAGTTAGCCTTATCATGGCTAATAATGTTCTATAAAAGGGTTATCCTTTGGAAGCAAGGAATACACCTAAGAACTGAAAAATATGGAGTGTGCATGTTTTCTAGGCCAGACTAGCTAGTTTCGGCCAATTAGGCCTCATCAGTGACCCTAAGATATTTTCAAAATTCCACAATGGAATCAATGATCCCAAAGGACAAGAAAATATAATCTACACTATGAGGTAGGGCAGGGAGACGTTTTACTGCCGCCACACATTCCCACACACCAGCTGTAGTGAAGTTAAATATGTTCTATAAAAGGGTTATCCTTTGGAAGCAAGGAATACACCACAGAACTGAAAAAATATGGAGTGTGCATGTTTTCTGGGCCAGACTAGCTAGTTTCGGCCAATTAGGCCACATCAGTGACCCTCAGATATTTTCAAAATTCCACAATGGAATCAATGATCCCAAAGGACAAGAAAATATAATCTACACTATGATGTAGGGCAGGGAGACGTTTTAACGCCGCCACACATTCCCACACACCAGCTGTAGTGAAGTTAAATATGTTCTATAAAAGGGATAACTTTGCTTTCCTCTTTAATTGCAGGGCGGCGGACGGGTCTGAGATTCTATGGATTAAAGTAGAAGTAAAACAAAGATCAGGAATTGATACAATTAACTTACTCCACCCATAAAAGACACCAAAGGGAAAGAAATACAAACATTAAGCGACCAGACCATAATGGAAACCCAAGCAAAGGAAGGCCATAAGGACAGTTACTTTCTCACAAAATGGCCATATGGCCATCCAAAAGCAAAAGACACAAGTGATACACACAGCAAGCAACAATAAACAACATAAATAAATCGCCACAGAAGAGCCGCCTTGGAACGGTCAGTGGAAGATTTCCACTGGGAGGCTTAAATCGATTTTACGTGGCCACAATCCTCGCCCTTACTTCCGTCAAATTTAGACAAATAATTTGTTCAGTCCGCATGAAGGCCTCCTAACTCATCAGTGCAACATCTCCGTGAACACAAAAATCAAAGAACCACAGAGGTGAGACAACGGTGAGGACTCGACAGCAAGAAACCACTGAAATGCTGGAGCAAAAGAAAACCAACAGTTAGACTCCCATGAGCCCGACCAGAGACAGAGCATCAGGCACCAACCAACATTATCTCTCTAATTTTCAATAAGCCTTTACGTTGGAGCCGTCATAGAATCTGAGACCTGACCCACCGGCGTGCAATTAAAGAGGGAAGCAAAGTTGCCAACCGTGATCGGGTTAACTACCATGCATGCAGTCTGTCGTATAATATCCATGTTGTACCCTATCTTTTTATATCGAAGAATGATTTTACGAAATTGGGTGCTGAAGTCATTGCGGTGCTAAAGACTTCTTGTGGGGAAGACGGAGCTAGTTGTTTTGCTGTTTGTGGCTCGTTTATTGCCTGATTTGATTGCTTCATTGTGAGTTATTCTTCCTCTTGGTGCCATCGGTAGACTCAAATCTATTATTTTATGTTTTTCCTGGGCATCTATTTCTACTTTTTTACATTTTAAGTAATGTCGGTTGGTGCCCGATACTCAACGAGGTCCAATTGCTGATTTTCTTTTGCTCCAGCATTTCAGTCATTTCACCCTGTCGAGTCTTCATTGTTTGATTTCTGTGTTCTCGGTGTTGTTGCACTGATGAGTTAGAAATCCTTCAAGCCGACTGAACAAACGATTTGTCCAAGTCACGACATAACCATATGCGAGTACTATGGCCACGTAAGGACCAAATACTTGAATTGTGGCCACGTAAAATAAATTAAAGTCCCCCACGCGCCCGCGTAAAATCGATTTAAGCCCCCCAGTGGTTTGTCTTTGAGTGTGTGTATCGCTTATATTATTTTGTTTTTGATAACCAATTTGCCATTTTGTGGGAAGTAGCTGTCCTTTTGGCTTTCCGCTATTGATATTTCGATACGGGCCTAGTTGTTGCATATTTGTGCAACTTTCCTTTGGCGTCTCTGGTGGGAGCTGTGGGTTAATCGATTCCTGATCATTGCCTTCTCTTCTATTGTACTGACCGTTCAGAGGCGGTTATTCTGTGTGGTTTGTTATTAAAGTGGTGGGTCTTATGATTGCGGCTCTTCCTTGAACTTTTCATTGTAACTTATAAATTTCTTCTTATTTCCAAAATACTGAATGCCAATAATTTTCTGAAAAAAAAAAAAGAACCTGATCGATGTTTCATTTTTTAATCTGTAGGAAAGTAGCTGTCCTTTTGGCTTGCCCCTTGTTTAGTTTTCATTATAGAGAAGTTGTTGTATGTTTATGGCTCTTTCCCTTTGGTGTCGAGCCTTGGATGGGAGGTGTAAGGTAAATATATCTCATTGCCTTCCTTCATATTTTGATAGGTGTTAATAAATGTTTTGTCCTCTGGAAGCAAGAAATAATCCACAGAACTGAAGCGTATTGCATGTAGAAGCTTTTCTCAGACATATGAGCTTGTTTCTGAAAAATAAAACAGGCCCCATCAGTCATCATCAGACAGTTCCACAATGCCACTGACAATGCAATGATCCTAGAATAATAGAACATATAATCTACAACATGACGAGGGGCATGGAGACGTTTAAGGTCGCCACCCATTCCACTGACACCAGTTGTAGTTGTAATAACTTCTTTGAAAGCAAGATATACTCCACAGAACTGAAAAAATATGCAGTGTACACGTCTTCCTCAGAAATTCTAGCTAATTTAGGAAACGAGAGGTTCCATCAGTGACCCTCAAATATTTTCAAAATTCCACAATTGAAAGAATGACTCGTAAAGACTAGAAAACATAGTCTAAGACGAAGGGCGTCACTCATACCATTGAGGCCAGTCACCAATTGTAGTGACGTAAAATAACTTCTATCAAAAGATTATCCTTTGGAAGCAAGGAATACACCTCCTGTTTGGGAAGTATGGAGTGCACAAGCTTTTCTGGGATAGACTTGCTAATCTGAATAGAAGTGGATCAAATGATCAGTAATTGATGCAATTAACCAGCACTTCCGATCAGAGACACTAAATGGAAAAAAAAAACACGAACATGAAATAACTAGACCCTAAAGGAAACATCACAAGCGGAAGCCCAAAGGACTTATAATTTGCCACAAAAAGGCGAACTAGGTATCAAAAAACATATATTGGCGATACACGCATTTAGAAACGAACTCTAACAAAAATAAACCGCATGGAAAGGTCAATGAAAAATATTTCAACATCATAACAGAGATTAAATAGGAAGAACAATCGTAAAAAAATGAACAGCTAAAAAGGGAAGGAATCAGAATCACCAACATAACAACATACATAATAAGTGAAAGAACCAGAACAAACCAGTACTGTAATCCAGTATACCAAATTCATACAGGAAAACAAGTACGTCGTCGTTAATGTTGACGTCACTGAATATAACGCCGTAGATAAGATTAATATTGATGTCATCACACTTCTGAATGCATTTGCAAAGAAATGGATAAACCACAAACATTTTGAATTTGTGACAAACTACATGCCCTTAATAGCAACCATGGTATAAACAAGCTACGAACTAAACAAGCCATGTCACCGCAGTCCACTTCACTAAAGTGGCATTATCTTTGCCTACTACTGGTAATCAAGATATTATACTTACTTCTGACGGCTATATTTCCGATTCGGAATATAGAATGTAATCTGTGTTGGATATGTTTCTCCTATTCCTGAATGACCTTTGGACACTCATAAACAAGGTCACAATAATGGAAGCGGTAAGAACAGGTACTGATACAGTCAGATCCTAAATCCTTCCCCCGATATCACCAGAGAAAGAAGTCGAAACATGTAGTGACGGCATTAAACAAAACAGACCACTGGTAAACCGAACCAACAGCTCTTTCCTAAACAGGTGTTAACTCATATAGTTCAAACGTAACTAAAAAGGAACTTCATACATAATGGGTGAATGAATCAGAATCAGCAATATAACAAATATTAAACCTTCCGAAAATGTCATAATCAAAATTGTCCTCATTGCCGTATATTAATTAACCTCCACATGTGCTGTGTTTGCCGGGTCTTGTCCTTAATCAGTTTCGGTTTCAGAACTTTGGGGTTGAGACACACTGATGAAGATTAAATATCAGAAAGGCCTGTGTCACTAAATTTGGTATTGTTACGCCTTAATTGCAATCACTGGGTCGGTATCTCTGCTGGTGGATGATTCGTTCGTCCCCGAGGGTATCATCAGTTCGATATCAGTTCCTTAGTGCTTAAGTTGATACTGCGGTCTTGACGTCAGTACTCAAGTACTGATTTAAATAACTATATTATATCTTTAATTTTTGCAGTATAAAATTCTATTTTTTCTAAAACTAAGACTGATTTGTCAGGTGAGACATGTATCTTAGCGGATTTGGTAGCCACATTTTGTTATATTAAAATTGTTTTGCAAGTCTCGCTACTTTGGACATATCCTTCCTGGTGCCCGGGATGTCCGTGGAGTGTGGCCATGTTTGCCGTTGTTGGCTCGATGGGGGCGCCTTTAAGTCCTAGGGTAGGCGTCTCGTGCGTGATGCCTCCAGTTGACCTGTCTCATTAGCTACATCGATCGATGTGTGCTCGGAGGAAGATGTGCTGTGTTTGCCGGGACTTGTCCATCATCAGTTTCGGTTTCAGAACTTTGGGGTTGAGACACACTGATGGAGATTAAAAATCAGAAAGGCATCTGTGTTACTAAATTCGGTATAGTTAAGCCTGAATTACAAATTAGACAATGATCAGGAATCGACACACTTACCTTACATATTTCGTTCATACGCCATGGAGAAGGACGAGCACACATAAATAAGCGGCATCATAAATAAAACTTGTTGCAAGTTGAAAAGGCAGTTTTATTCCAATAAAATGACGAAACTTTTTCAAAAATAAAAACAACATTATCACTTGGACATACATGCAAAAAACACATATTGCAAATAAATCAAAACTTGGAACGGTCAGATAAAATTATTGCATTGAAGTCGCCACAGTTATGGCCCTTTGTTGTGTCGTGGTTTACACAAAAACGCACACAAAACAAGGAGATAATTAAAACGCCATTAGTAAGAAATTTAAAAGGACAGTTCATGTCTCCCGAAAACGACCAAACGACTACCCGAAACAAATATGTTCTAGAAAGGGTTATCCTTTGGAAGCAAGGAATACACCACAGAACTGGAAAATATGGAGTGTACATGTAATCTGGGCCAGACTAGCTAGTTTTGGTCATTTAGGCCTCATCAGTGACCCTCACATATTCTCAAACTTCCGAAATGGAATCAATGATCCCAAAGGACAAGAAAATATAAACTACACTATGATGTAGGGCAGGGAGACTTTTTACGGCCGTCACACATTCCCAGACAACAGGTATAGTGACGTTAAAATGTTATAGAAAGTCTTATCTTTGCTAAACTATACAGAGCAATATAAATTTATGAAAAACACCAATATCTCAAAGAGGAAGACAGCAACAAATGTGAAACGTTACCGAAATTCATCTTTAATCCATTGACACTCAATTTCAAATAAAAACAGCCATCTCTCCCTCCTGGAATTTGACAAAGACCTCCATATTGGAGACTGGGGTCAATTAGAAAGTTCACACCCACATCAATATCGTGTATGCCCGTCGTTTGATGCGATGACAGCAAGGAACTGACGTCTCATGCTGGCAACAAGTCTGTTAACTTCTACCATAGGGATGTTGTTCTACACTCTGTGCATCGCCTGCTCTAGATCACGAACGTTGTTGACGTTATGACGTTCTCTTACTCTGCGTCCCAAAACGTCCCACATGTGCTCGATGGGGGTGGGGGGCAAATCCTGGGATCGCGATGGTCATTCCTACAACTGAACATTGTTAGTGTTTAGAACAGAACATCCATTGTGTATATTGCAGTGTGTGGTCTGGCATTGTCCTGTTGGATTATCACTCCTGGACGTTGACGCGCGAAGGGCACAATCATTGGCTGAACAATATGTGCACAATACCCAGTAGCTGTATGCGTTCCCCGAATAGTTATGAGGTTCGTTTTAGTGTTACGTGCTATACCTCCCCACGCCATTACACTGCCACCCCCGTATCAGTCGCTTTGAATGACGTTGTTTTCATGGTAGCGTTCACCTGAACGTCTCCACACACGCTCCATACCATCGACAAAATCAACAATGAAGCGAGATTCGCCGGTAAAGAGGATATTGTCCCACTGACGTCGAGTCCAACGGTTATGATTTCTAGCCCAATTCACTCGATCCTGGTAATGACGTCGTGTAAGAGGAACGTCGACGTAAGGTCTTCTCGCCCGGAGACTTCCTCTATACAGAGGCCGACGAATTATTTTAGCAAAAACTGTTGTTATGATGGCCGCCCGGAGCTGATTGGCAAATTTTCTCGCCGACATGAAGCGGTTCCGACGTGACGTCATAACAATGTAACGATCCTCTGCCACCGAAGTTTTTCGTGGTCTACCGGTTCGACGGCGATCCTTTAGCGCCCCAGTTGCTTCATATCGAGACTGCAGCGAGAGACAATACTGTGGTGAACCCCAATTAGGCGCGCTGCGGCTGTAACCGAAATCCCACCTTCCAGCATCCCCAGAACTCTGTTACGTTGATCTAACGTTAGGCTCCTGCTCTTCCCCAAATTCAGCACATTTACGACTGTCATTTTAACTGTGATGTTAAATGAAACCGTATCGATATGTTTTGAAAATGTCACTTAGTGCCATGAACAAGAAATTGTACATGGTCATGGAAACCGTAAATTGCACATGCTCCGTTCGATATCGATAAAAACAAACTTTTCGTGCAGATAAATGTATTCTAGATATTAACCCGACAATGTACATGTTTTCATTTTTGAAACAAAATTCTATTGATAAAAATACTGGCCCCAAAAATCCGTGCTAAATTTATGTTGCTCAGTACAGTAAGAAAATGTCACTGGGAAAGGCCACGATATAAGCACGCAGCCGTCTCAAGTTACCTATAGAAAGTAACACAGAGGCACACACAAAAACAGACGAAAAATGAACATACGGCACAAAGACAGATAACAAATAAGAAACGACCACCTTTGGACGGTCAGTAGCAAAACTACCGGGGGGCTCCAACTCCGGAGCTTTTGAAATTTCAACCACCGCCCTAAGTTCCAGTACAGTATCAAACAAAATAACAATAACAAATTGATCCGGACCGAGGCTTTCTTGCTCAAAAGTGAGTCATGATAAAATACATGACAAAATATTTATGTATAGATTAATTTTATCATGAATCAGGGTTTGTGACTCAATAACAATTCGACGTCAGAGCAGAAGAAAACTACCCGTTAGATCACGGAGGAAATATCCGGCTCCCCCCTTCCTGAATTCAAAGGATTTAGGGTGGGACCGTCATCAAAGTGTCCGGAGTTTGGCCTACCACACAAAACAAACAAAATGACAATAATGGAATACAACAGAATCATCACCATAGGAAGGTCAGTATTGTTACTGGGTGGCTTTAAATGATTTGACGGGGCCCCAGCCCTCGCCACTTTTTCAGCCGTGATTTGCATTTGCAATATGTTCAGGCTTCGGAAAGATTTTAAACTTATCAGTGCAACATTTCCAAGACCCCAAGCAAGTACAAATGAATCAAAATGAAGTATCAAACAACAATAAAAAGATGCTTAAGCAGAAAAAAGGTTTTTCGGTATTCGGAAGAAGACATGTTTGAACAACGGTAAACGTGAGATTGAGGATTAGGATCCTGTAAATTATACTCAAGTCATCAGTAATTTTTACCTGACCGTTCCAAATCGGTGCTTTTGCTGTGGTTCTTTCCTGTTTTATATTGGTGGTTCTGATTGTTTTCCTAATAATGTATGTTATGTTTGTGATTCTGATTCTTTTAATTGTTTAATTTTAATTACTTTTATCCTTCCTATTAAATGTTTGCTGGTGATTCGGATTCTTTCCCCCATTTCGTATATTCTTTTTAGTTACGTTTGGATTATCTGAGTCAGATTCCGTTTGGGAAAGAGCTGCTGACTCGGCTTACCAGCGGTATGTTTTGTTTAATGTCGTCATTCCGTGTTTCGACTTCTTTCCCTAGTGATATTGTAGGGGAGGATTTGGGATCTGATTGTATGAATTCCCGATAGTTTCCCTTTTCAATTTTCAACCGTATGGTGACATATTTCTGCCATCGTGATAATCTAAGAAAGTATCTCGATATTTTTAAGATTCCTGCCAGATAACCGAATTTTTATTGCGATTAATTTAACATTATTATCAGTTTTTTTTATGATAGTGCCTAGAGCTAACTCGAGGTTGCTAAATAACTATAGTGATAATTTCAAAACATACCGAGAAAGCTTCAGAATTTCATGAAAATATAATCGCAGTATTATGAATTGATATCCCCGCTGTTTTTCCCATTTACATTCTAATACTTATGAATATATTACCTGCGAAGAAAAGAAGAATGACTAAATTGAGGTATCACATTGTAACCCAAATGGTAACAAGTCGTTATAAAGGTTAACAAAGGTATTTCAAAATTTAGAATTCTATTTATAGATAACAGGCTATTAAAACGGCGGAATTATCGAGGAAGTAGTTATAGTTACCGCGATACCATTTCAAGGATAATCCACACTTTCTATATAATCTTTTAATAGTGGTGCGAGTCAGGGTTTAGGGTTAGGGTTTTGGTTAGGCATAAAACTCTATTTATTTCATTGGGCGGCAGAGACTGAGGTGTCATTTCATCTCAATGTCGGGTAAAAGTCCCACACGATTGGACCAAAATGACATAATGTTGACGGGGACGTGAAACCGCAAATCAAACAAACAAATATCCGGCATTGACGATGTCAAGCATTTTGCAAATTAAGTTCCATTTCGGGTTGCTACATGAATATTGTTTTTGTATTTTCAAATAAAAAAATGTCTCGGACCAGAATAAAATAAAATAAAGTTATTTCATTGCACCGTCTAGTAAATATATGACCATGGAGTAGTTCCAGAATTTACGGTCATATAGGTTACGGTACAGTACCGCTATTTAGTTATTCACTTGGTTGGCAGATGATATATTTATAGATATCAAAATATAAATAGCGATAATATCGATAACAATTAACATTATTGCTATAACATTTTCAGGAAACTTGAGAGTTTTCGCGATAAGTGTTGATCGTACCTCGATTGTCATCTAGCTACCTTGTTCCAGTTATGAGCATTTTTGATACGTATGAAATAGAAAATTGTATGAATCATAGAGCATTTGTGTTAGAATGAGCTCATCGTGGTACGTTTGAATCTGCTGTTCTAAAGGCAACCTTTTCATAGATGTATTTTACTTTACTGCTGCTGGTATTCAGTGTCCTTGGAAATGACAGAAATTTTCCCTGTTTGTGAAAAATGCCATGTAGTGGTGATAGAACGTCCCATTTAGTGTTTTAATCACAGTGCATTTTATATTTGTGTTTTATTTGTAATCACCGATACTGAGATTGTGTTATCCTTGGAAATGGATTTCTGCTTAGAGATACACTTGATGGCATGCGTAGTGTTGTATTTTATTGGTTTAATTTCATACGCATGAGGATCGTTATATATGACAATACTGCAGATTGCTACCGATTCTCCTGGAGTAATTGTTATGCCGCAACGTTTCTTTGTTGAAGTTCCTGGCAATCTTTATTGTATTTAGTTTCCACTAATGTTCCAAGCATGCCGTCTTAGTTTATCATAGCTGTAGCAACCAGAAACGAGTTGTTGCCGCCATTGAGTGTCGGTGGCAAACAACTAGTGCTGACTGCATAATGAAAACGCGTGTATTTATATATATTGATTCTATCCCATCCACCTTGCAAAATCGCTGAGGTAGATGGAATTAGGGACAAAGTAAGAAAGTCTGCCTCTTTCTGGGGTTATATTCATTTTACCTAGTGTGTTTATTTTAACCCATTCAGCTAAATGTCTGCATATGTCGCACATGTCTTTTGTATTAATATTCACCTCTTTTAATCAGGAAATAGGTTTTGTTTGCCTCGGATCAAGTAAAAAATAACACTATGCGAGCGTGTGAAAAAAACATTAAGCGAGCGTGTGACACATGACTTCCTGTGTACATGGTGTTCAGCTCGTGCACAACAAGGCGAGCTTAACACACCAGAATACAGCCTCTTTAAAGCTAGACCAGGGTGATCTATTCTAGAAATTACAAAGTCGAGGTTAACGTATATATATATATATATATATATATATATATATATATATATATATATATATATATATATATATATATATATATATATGTTCAGCGCAAAGTAAGAATCGGTAAAATTCTAGAATTGCCTTGCGCAAAGTAGGAATTCCTACTTTGTTGCGCAATTCTAGAATTGTTGCGGTACAATTCTAGAATTGCGCAAGGGATTCGAATATTATATGAAATAGGTAAATGTCTCTGCGCAAAGGTGGAATCTTTTGGACAAAATGAGAATCGAATGTTTCATCCGTATGGACAAAGTGGGAATATTTGGGACAAAGTGAGAATCGAATTTTCCGAACAAAATTCGTCGATCATTAAATACATAATTTGATAAAAATAATTTTATGACCGGGCGTGTTGTTACTATTCATGTTGAGTGTTGCGTACGCATGCAATAGGAATTAATACGACAAAAATCTACTGGTTGATTATTTCGTGCGTGTTAAATGGGCGGGACTTATGACACATATGCTTTTTGTTTTCATAATCCATTAGAAACTTATATCTGATTGTGTCGTGCTGTTAAATGGGCGGGACTTATGACATACGCTTAAATTGTTTTCATTATCCATTATAAACTTATATCTGATTGGTCAGAAATTTCAAGGGTAAATCGAAACTTTTATTTCCATCGTCTCGGCGTTTTGCGGCGTCTGATCTGGGTCTGCACTGTTTGCAAATGTTCCAAGAAAGGGCCGCTAGGCATGTATGGGTTAAAAACACACACACACAAGAAAAAAAAACAAACATTTTTTTACATGACGATAACACATCCGTGCAAAAAACGGCATCCTTTCAGATCGTTAAAATAATTTTCTGGTGATAATTTGTTTCTACTCAAATCTTAGGTTTTCGTCGCTCGTGTAAACCGCCAAATCGAGGCGGTTCTAACGAGTACTTGTACATAGGGCAGTAATAAAAAAATAATATATACCCCTGTAAACCCCAGATTTCTTCATATTAAGTGGGGTTTACAGAGGTGTTAATTAGACATGATGATTCAGGCAAATATAGTGTTAACAATATATAGTGAAGTTTCGATGAATAAAACATTGGTGGCTCGTTCTACAGTTCATCACATGAACAGGGCCATGAAATGAACACCCTCTTATCCCCACTTTATATAATGAAACTGGGGATTAGGGGATGTACATTATTTTTCTTATTTCTGCTCCAAGTCATAGGTTGTGGATCGTATTGACTTGAAAGAAGACTCCCTACAACTGCTCAAATTAATTCATTTGAGATAATTGTCTCATTATGTATGTCGTGTGCACTCATTATCATTGAGTAAGCACAGCAATACTTTATTTTAAAGAAAATCAAAAGTTATCGCATTTTAGTCTCATCACGAAAACACGCGAAAACACGAAAAGTCTGACCCCTCCAGCCCCCACTCTTATATAGTAAACCTTATTTTTCTTATTTCTGCTCTAAAATATAGTTTGAGGGCCTCCGTGGCCTAGTGGATAAGAGCGCTGACTATTAATCATCAGGTCTCTCACCGCTGTGGTTCGAGCCTGGCTCGGGTCATATGTGAGACGCCAAGTTCTGGTACTCCGCTTATCGCTTACCTCTGATTAACGATCGGCTCGATATGAGTGTAATAATCTTGAATGGGCCGTAAACCAAACAAAAAAAAAAAAAAAAAAAAAAAGAGAGAAGAAAAAAACAAAAAAACAACGAAGATTGTAGTTATTCGTTATGAGGCGGTTCTAATGAGTACCCGCAATCTATGTTTTGTGCAGGAATAATACAAATATTTCAATTTTCATCAGATAATGTTCGTTTCTTTTTCTTTAGTAAAATTTACATTGGATTTGAATAAGCCTGTTTTTGTAATATGCTGACCTGCCCGCAGTGGCTCGAACTACCAACAATGTTTCCTGCCCCACAAGGTATATGAGCATTTGAAGCTCGATTGGACACACATTCATTTCTATATCTGCTGATAAACATAGTTCATTAGTGGAACAACTCGAGCACCTAAATCTATGTGGAGAAAAGAAAAAAAAACTTGTGATGTCGAACACGACAACCCCTACCTTTAAAAACTGTGTAAATCCGATCAGATGGTTCTAAAGAAGCCACTGTTTGTGAATTGAGCAAATAACTATTAAGTAAATAACTATTAAGTAATTTGATTGGTTGATAGTCAGAAATGGGTGGAGCTTTATTAATTTATTCAGCAGGATATGAGTTTAAAGGTCACTACAAGTTACGATCTAAATATATCTGTCTGAATGATATATGTAACAGTACAAATTATGATTGTCAAAAAGCGAATAATTATGATCTTTTTTTTTACCTCCAAAAAATGAAAACTTTCAGATAAAAGGTTCTGATATTTTTCATATTTCTGCTCAAAACATGCATTGTGGGTACTCCTTATAACCGCTTCAGTAATAATATTTTACTATTCTCACTTTGTTCCGATTCCCACTTTGCGCAGAGGCAATTCCGGTACTGTAATTGCGCAAGGTAGGAATTCTCACTTTGTCCCGATTCCCACTTTGCGCAGAGGCAATTCCGGAATTATATTGCGCAAGATTGGAATACTCACTTTGCGCAACAAAGTGAGAATTCTTACTTTGCGCAGGACAATTCTAGAATTGTACCGATTCTAACTTTGCGCAGAACATATACATATAATTCCAACGAAACATTAACGAAAAGAAAATCAACAAGTACATTATCACACACTCTCTCATTGAAAAGTTCCCGGGATTATATGTTGAACACTTCACTGATGTTATTAAACTAATTCATCGTTAGAATATCCAGTCATTGGCTTGTCGTTACACATATTTCTGTCTGACTCCCATACACTGGTGTATGCAAATAAGGTCTGTAATCTAAACGTTGTAAACGTTACATGAAAAACAGAAGTTAGACAATGATTCGATAAGTTAATCCACACCACACATCAGAGACACCAAAGGGAAAGAAACACAAGCATTAAACAACTAGATCCTAATGGAAACATCTTAATGGAAAGCCAACAGGACAGTTATTTTCCCACAAATTGCCAGTTGGCTATCCAAAATAAAACGATAAGCGATACACACACTCAACGCCAAACCATTACAAAAATAAACCCCGACAGAAGAACAGCATTTTGTGGGAAAGTAACTGTCCTTATGGCCTTCCTTTGTTTAGGTTTCCATTATGGTCTGGTCGCTAAATGTTTGTATTTCTTTCCCTTTGGTGTCTTTGATGGGTGGAGTAAGTTAATTGTATCGATTCCTGATCTTTGTTTTACTTCTACTTTGGAAAGGTTAGTTAAAAGAATTTCACCCGGGGACTTAAATCGATGTTACGCGAACACCATCCCGGCCATTGATACTATCGCGATTAAGACAAACAATTTGTTCAGTCAACATGAAGGCTTCCTATCTTATGAGTACAACATCTCCGAGAGCAAAATATCAAACTACCACAGATGTGAAACAACGGTGAGGACTCGACAACAAGAAACCAATGAAATACTGAATCAAAGGGAAACCAAGTTAGACTCCGAAAGGTCAAACCAGAGACAGAACATCAGGCATCAACCAACATTACATAAGTCAACCATTTCCGTTGAAAACCAATCTGAAATTATTCAATTAAGCTCGACTTCTAGATATTTGGATGATTTATTAAATATCACCGATACCTAACTCGATGGTATGATCAGTCAAATCCCCCCCCCCCAGAACTTCAGTTTATAAAAGCAAATTCTTCTGAAACCGAGACCCCGGGTTTGTTTTTATCAAAGTTTATGATAAACCCGATGATTTTGATTTTGATATTGTAAATTGTCCTTTCTTGGGTGGTGATGTTCTTTGTGCGGTATCATATGGCGGCTTTATTTTGCAAGTAATTCGATTTGCCAGAGCGTCTAGTCATGTAACTGTCTTCAACACTCGTAATAAATTGTAAACTGCTAAGCTTCTTTATCAGGGCTATCGGTATCATAAACTACGCAAAGCTTTTTTAAAATTTTATAGACGTCATTGCGATTTAATTTCAATATTCATTGTTGGACTTAAATCTCTTTTGCAACAAGGTCTATCGGAACCCGAAGTTTATGGTGACTTAGTATATAAATTCTAAAAAATATATAATTGCAATAACTTTAGCATCCAATTTCGTAAAATCATTATTCGATATAAAAAGATTAGGTACAGCATAAATGCTTTAAGACAGACTGCATGTATGGTAGTTAACCCAATCACGGTTGACAACTTTGATTCCCTCTTTAATTACATGTCAGTGGGTCAGGGCTCAGATTCTATGACGGTTCCAGAGTATACGCTTACTGAGAATAAGAGAGAATTTAATTGTATGTAATGCTGGTTGGTGCCTGATACTCTGTCTCTGGTCAGGCCAATTAGAGTCTAACATTTGTTTTCTTTTTTTCCCAGCATTTCAGTGGTTTCTTGCTGTCGAGTCCTCACCGTTGTTTTCACTTCTATGGCTGTTGGATTTTTGTTTTCTCGGAGATGTTGCATTGATGAGTTAGGAAGCCTTCATGTGGGCTGAACAAAGTATTTGTCTTAATGGCGACGGACGTAAGGGCAAGGATTGCGGCCGCGTAAAATCGATTTATTCGACCCGGTGGAATTTGTTTCACTGACCGTCCAAAGACGGTTCATCTGTCGCGATTTATTTTTGTTATGGTTTGTATTTGTGTTTGTGTTTGTTGTGTTTATCGCTTGTATAAATTTGATTTGGATAGCCAATTGGCCATTTTGTGGGAAAGTAACTGTCCTTTTTTACTTTCCGATACTGATGTTTCCATTTGGGTCTAGTTATTCCATGTTTGTGTTTCTTTCCCTTTGATGTCTCTGATGGGAGCTGTGGGTTAATTGTATCGATTCTTGATCATTGACTTAACTTTTTGACTTCTATTTTACGCTGCAGCCGTTGTTGAACCTGAGGCCTGACCCACCAGTGTGCAATGAAAGAGGGAAGTTATCAATCGTGGGTGGATTAACTACCATGCATACCGACTGTGGAATAATTTTGATATTATACCCAATCTTTTTATATCGAAGAATGATTCAACGACATTAGGTACTGAAATCATTTCATTTATATATTTTTCTGAATTTATATTCTAAGTCACCATAAAATTCGGGTTCCGATAGACCTTGTTGCAGAAGAGATTTAAGTTCAACATTGAATATGTAATTAAATCGTAATGACGTCTATAAAATTTAGAAAAGGCTGCCTATTCGAAATTCGCAAAATTGCAGTATGCTTCCTCTGGCTTTCGTTGCCGGATCATTACAGGGTCACTGATGAGTCTTTATTAGCCGAAACTACGTAGTATGACCCATCTTCTTTCTTATGAATATTTTCATTGCTCTTAAAGGAACTCATTTTTGATTTTTATTTGCCTACACTGCAGCTGGTGTTGTGCCGTGTGGCGGCCGTAAAACGTCTCCCCGTACATCAACCATAGTGCAGTTTATATTTTACTTTTGGTCCTTTGAGATCAGCGTGAATATTCTGAGAAATCAGAAATAAATTATTAGTTTAGACTCAAATTCAAGACAGATTTTTAATTATTTGGACCTCATTTTGATTAATATCAGTCCTTGAATCGACTGCCTATTCGAAATTCGCAAAATAGCAGTATGCTTCCTCTGGCTTTCGTTGCCGGATCATTACAGGGTCACTGATGAGTCTTTATTAGCCGAAACTACGTAGTATGACCCATCTTCTTTCTTATGAATATTTTCATTGCTCTTAAAGGAACTCATTTTTGATTTTTATTTGCGTAGTTTATGATAGTGATAAACCTGATTAAGAAGTTTAGCAGTTAACAATTTCTTATGCGTGTTGAAGTCAGTTACATAACAAGACAATCTGACAAATCGAATTAATTGCGAAATATTAACGCCATAGTATGTCACAGGAGGAACGTTAACATCCAATAAAAGAAATTTACAATCTCAAAATAAAAATCATAGAGTTTATCATAAATTTTGAAGTAAACAAACCCGGGGGCAATAGATAGTTGTAAATCCATAAACGGGACCCGTTGTCAGAAGAATTTGATTTATTTCACTGAAGTTCTCGAAGTAAATTTGACTTATCAAACCATCGAAAGAGGTATTGTCAATTTTCAGTAAATCATCCAAATATCTAGAAGTCGAGCTAAAGGCGTCAATGATTTTGGATTGATTTTCAAAGGAAAAACGTGAAATAGAAGTGGAGGCAATGATCAAGAATCGATACCATTAACCCACAGCTCCCATCAGAGACACCAAAGGGAAAGAAACACAAACATGAAACATCAGACCCTAATGGAAACACCGATAGCGGAAAGCCAAATGGACAGTTACTTTCCCACAAAATGGCCAATCGGCTATCCAAGACAAATTAATATAAGCGACACAAACACCTAAAGACAAACCATAAACCGCGACAGAAAAACTGCATAGGAACGGCCAGTGTAACGAATTCCACTGTGGGGCTTAAATCGATTTTAGAAGTCTCTTTCGTAACAATACAAATACAGATCACCCACAAGAGGGCGCAATTCGTACCCATCGGAATATCCACAATTTGTCTAATTAACTTAGTACAAAATCCTATGTAAATATTTTCAAGTAGAAAGGTGAGAGCTTCAAACACTTTCTGACATGATCATAAAATGTGAGCTGTATGCTCTTCAGAAGAGAAAAACGCATTTCTTACATTACATGCAAGATAGAGGGAATCTTCACATTCAATTAAAACGTTAATTTTTACTTAGATTCTAAGGAAGTGTAGTGTAAAGTGTGGAAAAATCATAAGTAGACAGACGTACAAAATGAAGACGTCTGGATTTCAATTGATTTTAAACATTTCAATTTATTTAAAACTGTAGTAGAATGTATATCGACCAAACAAGATTTCTCCCTTATCTTTAACGAACTTTGTCGCAATATTGAATCATGTGTTTTTGATGGCAGTAAACCATGAAGTTAATTGTTTAGAAAGTACTGTGGTGATACAGGAGCTTGAATTTGCGATAAACCGTACTTTGCTATTGTCTTAGATGACGTATAGGTAACCAATATAACTTAGTAGGAAGCCTGCCTTGTAGACACTAGTAAACGTATGGTTTTTTAGACACTAGTTAACGTTATATGACCTATCTTATATCCCCGGTTAACGTTCTTCTGAACGTTGGTTTTCATATGATGGGACACGGCGTAAATATGACGATTAACACCCGTCTGAAAATAACAAATACTACCATTGTAACCCATACTCATTCCTGATATGTGATGCCTTCCTCGCGCATATGCAGTGTTATGTAGCTTTCTTCTCATGAGTAGGCAGCGTCCTTTGACGTTAAGAATAGGTGCCAGCTTTCCCTCATTGCTGGGGCACTTGGTCAGAGTTTGTAGTCACGTAACTGACTTCATCACACGTAATAAATTGCTAATTGCTAAACTACTTAACCAGGGTTGTCGGTATCATAAACTACGAAAAATTTTATAGACGTCGTTCCGATTTAATTTCCAAATTCAATGTAGGACTTCGATCTCTTCTGCAAAAAGGTCTATCGGAACCCGTATTTTATGGTGACTTAGTATATAAATAAAATCATTCTTCGATATAAAATGATAGGATAAAATATCAATGTTATACGACAGACTGCATGCATTGTAGTTAACACAATCACAGTTGGCAACTTTGCTCCCCTCTTTAATTGCACGCCGGTGCGTCAGGCCTCGGTTTCTATGACAATTCCAGCGTTAAGGCTTACCGAGAATTAAAGGGTATATAATTTTATGTAATGTTGGTATATGCCTGATGCTATGTCTCTGGTCGGGCCCATCGGAGTCTAACTGTTGGTCGTCTTTTGCTCCAGCATTTCAGTGGTTTCTTGCTGTCGAGTCCTCAACGTTGTTTCATCTCTGATGTTTTTTTTATTTATGTGTTTACGGAGATGTTGCACTTATGAGTTAAGATGCCTTCATGCGGACTAAATTGCGACGGAAGTAAAGGCGAGGATTGTGGCCACGTGGAATCGATTTAAGCCACCCCCAAGTGGAATTCATTTCACTGACCATTGCAAGGTGTTTCTTCTGTCACGGTTTATTTTTGTTATGGTTTGTCTTTGATTTAGTGTATCGCTTATATTATTTTGTTTTGGAAAGCCGATTTGCCATTTTATGGGAAAGTAACTTTTCTTTTAGCTTTCCGCTATTGATGATACCATGAGAGTCTAGTTGTTTCATGTTTGTGTTTCTTTCCCTTTAGTTTTTCTGATGGGTGCTGTGGTTTAATTGTATCAAATCCTGATCACTGCCTTCACTTCTATTTTACATTGCCTTCCCTTCTATTTAACACAAATTATTAGGTACAACTAAAGCGTAACTATACCAAATTGAGTGACACAGTGGCCTTTCTGATATTAAATCTTCATCAGTGTGTCTAAACCCCGAAGTTTTGAAACCGAAACGGATGATGAACAAGACCCGGCAAACACAGCACATCCCCGTCCGAGCACACACCGACCGACGTGGCTCATGAGACAGGTCAACTGGAGGCATCAGGCAAGAGACGTCTACCATGGAACTTATAGGCGTCCCCAACCGAGCCAAGATCAGCAAACATGGCCCACACTCCACGGAAGTTCCGAGCATCAGGAAAGAAGCGAGTCTTGCAAAATTTATAATATTACAAAAAGTGGCAGCCTAATCCGCTAAGATACATGTCCCACCTGACAAGTCAGTCTTAGTTTTAGAAAAATTAGAAATTTATACTGCAAAAATAGTTATAATACAGTTACTTAAATCAGTACTTGAGTACTGACGTCAACATCGCAGTATCAATCTCAGCAATAAGGAACCTGATACTGAGCTGATGATAACCTCGGGGACAAACGAATCATCCACCAGCAGAGGTACCGACTCAGTGGTTGCAACTAATGCGTAACTATACCAAATTTAGTGACACAGAGGCCTTTCTGATATTAAATCTTCATAAGTGTGTCTAAACCCCAAAGTTTTGAAACCAAAACGAATGATGGACAAGACTCACAGCACATCCCCCTCCGAGCACACACCGACCGACGTAGCTCATGAGACAGGTCAACTGGAGGCATCAGGCAAGAGACGCCTTCCAGGGAATTTAAAGAAGTCCCCAACCGAGCCACTATCAGCAAACATGACACACACTCCACGGAAGTCCCGGGCATCAGGAAGGAGATGCCCAAAGAAGCGAGACGTTATATCAATGCTTATTCGACACAAACGCTCGTGAGGTTAACGTAAATTTTCAGTCACGAGACTTCAGTCCAAATATACATCATGAGAAAGATATAGCCCCGTTTGTGCACCCTTATATCCCTACTTTGCATACTCTAATAAATACGGTATAGCGATTACATTTGGAGTAAAATACGCTAAACAAATGTTTTCAACGAAGCACATAGCTATAACAGACTGAGAAAAACCCTTTTTTATACACTGGAGCGACAAAGAGCTGGTAGATGTACTTTACAACGCGTACACGAAATCAATCGATGAGTAAATTATACTCACTCGATCCGATATCCAATAGCGTATAAAGGGTACTCGTCACAACCTCGACAACCGTCGTCCCAGTCCTGATTTTAAACTGGCGAGAGCAAAATACTATGTGCATAACAAACATAAACAAAGTCGCTGATACCAACCGCTGGTAGATGTACTCTACAACGCTTACACAAAATCAATCGGTGAGTAAAGTGTACTCACTCGATCCGATATCCAATAGCGTATAAAGGGCACTCGTCACAACCTCGACAACCGTAGTCCCAGTCCTGATTTAAAATTGGCGAGTGCAAAATACTATGTGCATCACAAACATAAGCAAAGTCGCTATCCCACCTGATCATTAAAACAAGTGAAATGCATAATACAAGCGGTCTGACTAGGGCCTTCAAGCAATAAAGTAAACAATAACACTATTAATGTGTAACTCAAGGTTGCATCTGATCAGAGTTTTAAACCAATCACATCTCTAAAAATGAATGTGCGCACATCTAACTTGGAGGCCTCATGATTCATAAGTTACCTTACAAGGTAATTAATAAACAAGAAAATATTGGCACGTGGCTATGTGTCATTACAATATTTGGAGAGCTACAATACCTTTAACCCACACAAAATCTTTCTCATCTGCATAGCACAAACAGACCACCCTTCTATCCTATACAGTGCAAAACTTTATCATAATTCTAAGAAGGGCATAAACACAGTAGTAAAACACCGCATATGGAAAAAAAGAAAATAGTTACTTACTGCTGTCAGCATTTGCTTGACACCTACAACTTTGCCTAGGAGACTTTTTTTCTGTCTCCCAGTCGATGTTGAGATGGCTTGGTCTTATACAGAAGCATCAGGCCACGTATTCCGATCATGCGATGGCCATATGACAAATAGCTTGTATAAAGCGATCAACATGATCGATATATTGGCCGTATGGGAAGTGTGGGTTAATTGTATCGATTCCTGATCATTGTTTTTACTTCTGTTATGCTAAACAGGCCAAAGCAGCCCATCAAGACGTCGTAAAAGTCCTTCTATATGTCTTATATGACACATAAATGACAATATATGAGGAAATATGTTATGTGCATATGACATATTTACACAACAAGCATAGAAACTTACCCTTGCAAAGACAAATGAATAGGGTACAAGTATGACCTATCTTATACCCCTTAGCGTAATAATAATAGAAACGTGTCAACAGAATCGGACTGGATTAAAGACACCTTATATAAATATATATATACGAACTTGAACATTTCTTTGCAATTAACAGATACGCGTTTGTAAGTCTTTTGCCAAACCCTGAATGATGGAAATAAGACAAACTTTGTCGTGATGAAAAGATACACGAAAGTCTCACGATCTCACTAATCATAAGCGAAAAGTTTGTATAGCTAATGCAATGAGACTAGCGGCTCCTGTTAACATAATTTCACATCCGATTGGATGCATATATTTATCTTCGCCGTTTTCGCCGTTTTCCGAAGAGGTCGATATTGTTACTTAATAGAGATTGGTAAATCGGTCAACATTCAAGAGATGCCGAAAATTTACGGCACGTCTACGAAAATCGACCTATTAGGCGATAACGTTGTTTTTTTTTATTCTTTGCATAAAGGTCAGTCTCATGTCAATTGCACCAACTATAAGAGGAACAGAGTCAAAATGTATTTATGTTATTCAACTTTTAACGTTTCGGCTCGGTGGATATGGATCGATCCGAAGTAACTTGTGTTGCGTCTTTTGATAAAGTTGAAATAAGTGGTACTGGAAAAGATTCAATCCAATGATTTTTAAGTTCAGCGATGCATGATTCGATAGTCTGTACTTCTGAGCATGATATCTTACACCAACACCATTGTGATGCTGGCATAGCTGTTACGAGATGGAATAGGAAACCTCTCTGGTGCTTACGCACATCCAAATTATTTTAGTAGGTATATGGCAAGGCGGTGCGAGTAACATATTTTAGGTGAAATACGGTAGGCAAAATATGCTGCTCCATGCTCAAGTCATGCACATATCATACGATGTATGTATCTCCAGTAAGAATGAGAAAGTAGAATGAGTCTTTTAAGCGGTCCTGTCTCATTCTTACCCTAGATGTTGGTGAGACGTAAAGTTAGGACACCCGCTCATTCTAGATTCATTTAGGCTTTTATAGACCCCTTTTGAAGAATATAATTAATAAACGCCGGGTCACTTGTTCGATCCAGAACTTTTGACTAGCAGTGGTTAGAAAACCGTGGTCCCGTCTCTATATGATATTCGGTGTAGAGGGGACGTAAAATTAAGACGGGTTTAACCATATTCATCATCAGGGCAAACTCTATCAAGAGCCTGTCGGGTTATCTATGATGATGAACCGTGATGAATTTGATTTTACAAGCATGTTCATGTTGAGCAGAAATAATTTTGTTCAAGAAGAATTACGAGTTGATTTTGAAATGATGCCGTTTCTGCTTGAGAACTTGGTTTGTACATGTATGTACATAAAAAGAACGTGATGATGATAAGTGAGAGTATTTGGTCGCCACACGTTATAACGGCCTGAGCGACGTTGATGACGTCAGCTGCGTCATCAGCGTCACGAAGACTGTTGTGACGTGGTGCCTACCAAATAAAGAAATTACGACAAACAGTGTTGATCCTTATGGGACACAAACAAATGTTGCGGAGAATAGATAAAAATCTTCCTGTTTTTAGTTTCTAGCTGTTGTTAATGTAATGAATTTGTGAATAGTTATATTTGTGAGCCAAGTCGCGGAGAAGGATATAAAATAGAGTTTGTTATGTTTCCTGTAATTGGCGGGTGACCAGGTAGCGCAAAGGCGTTGTCTGTTTCATTGCCCCTTACCTGTGCTAATGTAGTGAGCACGAATTTGATGAGTATTATGCTCAGTAGTAGTGAGCAATTATTGATTTAGGTAGTGCTCAGTAAGGAAACATAAACTTTGAGTATTCTTGTGTCAAGCGTTGGGTGCTAATATTTTGATGAACAGTCAAGTTGAGTTCTGCTGTGCAGTTATTTGTCACATGCACTGAACAGCCTGTGTGTCTAGTCGGCGCATGCGCAATAACGGTATATGCATGAACATATTCTTACTTCTCCGGGAGGAGGATCATGATAAAGCATGTATGTCTCGTGAACTGTATCTTAGTCGATTATCGTAATTTGCAGGCACAACGATGTGTGGTGGCCTGCTGCTCCCTGCCAGATAGGAGCAGGTACTGGTACGACGCCGTCGGTTTCGTGTCCAGCAAGGGTGGACAAAACCTAAACAGACCGTCGAGACCATATTAAACAGGTCGTAAAAAACAACATGAGACCATATTTTTTTTTTTTGGTTTTGGTTTTACGGCCCTTTCAAGATTATTTCACTCACATCGAGTCGATCGTTAATCAGAGGTGGGCGAAAACCGGAGTACCCGGAGAAAAACCACCTGACCTTCCGTTGCAGAACTTGGCGTCTCACACGTGGCCCGAGCGAGGCTCGAACCTACGGCGGTGAGAGACCTAATGTCTAAGAGTCAGCGCTCTTATCCACTAGGCCACGGAGGCCCGTAAGAGACCATATTAAACAGGTCGCGGAAAACAACCTAGAGTCGATTCAAGCGTAGAGGTTACCGGGACTTCAAGTTCGAAGTATTCAATCGATAAATAATAATCAACTTGTCGTCGACAATCAGGTCGACAAACTAGTTTGCAGCAGTGCGCGAGAAGGGGTTCACCCTAAGTGAACATATAATCTGGCCAATCGCGTTTTTGTGTTTCTCTTTCTTATTTTATTGTTGTTTTTGTTATTTGCTTCTGTAGACATTCACGTCACCCCGTTCCGAGCAAATAACATTGTTTTGCCTTCGGGGCGGACGTCGTGAGTGGGCTATAGAAGCAAATAAATGCGCTGTTTTGTGTTAGTATTGTTGTATATAGACACTGTAAATAATTCATGTCATTCATTTGATATCTTTCTTGTGCCTTACCCCACAGCTGCCCGTACACCTTTCAGGGATCACGCTCGGTTGTCTTGTCAGCATGGGGGTTTGCGGGACGCCGTAAACTCACATGTAACAATAGCTTATATATGTTTTGTCATTTAAGTGCTCATCAACTATTTTCCGCACTTCTTTAGGCGTTGCAGATCGTTATCTGACAGTGATTGTTTTTTTCAAAATCTTTCAGCTTTGAAAATTTCTCGTTTTTAGACAGTCAAGACTATGTCTCTCACTGATCGCTCATTCATTGATTTCCGTTCTATCAGTAAAGTAAACCTGTGCGTAGCAGACATCTATCTCATCTTGCAAATCTGAGAATTTTCTCTTACAGACATCACACGACAAATCAACTAATCTGACAGACGAGATACAGAAGAAAGTGAAACAACTGATCAACAAGATGCATCGTGATGGCGCAATCACAGATGATCTTAAGCAGTACCTAATACCAAGATATGCACAGAAGGCAATGTTGAAAGAAAATCCGAAACTTCACAAGCCAAAATGCACCATACCGTACAATTGTTAGTGGAATTGGAACGCAGACGGAGAAGCTTGCCGGGGTGACAGAACATGAGCACAACGAGTTCATAATAGCATCGCCTTCATGCATTAGGGACATTACTGACTTCATCTGCAAACTGAAGGAGATTAATGAGCCTCTGCCAGAAAATACTTTGTTGTTCTGCTTTGATATTGCAAAGCTCTGCCAATCAGTGCCTAGTAAGGAAGTACTATGTGCCTGTGAGGAAGCTCTGGACAGTAAATCGAGTCAGCTCATCGATACAGGGAGTGTCATGAAAATAACCAGGACTGTTCTTGATAGTAACTCGTTTGGCTTCAGCGACCTTGACTTACTACAGGTGGAGGGTGTGGACATCGGCTCTAGACGTAGGAAGAATTTTGCCTGCAGCTACATGTGAAAGTATGATGAGGCTCTTCTGGAGGCACATGTCACTCCTCTGTTCTACAAACGCTTTATTGACGATGGTTTTGGAGTATGGACTGAGGTTGGTGATGAGAGGAAAGAGTTTCCAAACTTTGCAAATAGCATCTATATGAACATCAAAGTTGTGCTTCGATACTACTGTATTAAGATAAAGTTCCTTGACACTTGGGTAAAATTGGAAAGCGGCCACATACACACCGACCCTTACATCAAGCCAACAGAAAAACAACTCTACCTGAACAGCTCGTCATGTCATCCATCAAATGCAAAGAAAGGGTTCACTTATTGGCTTGGACTCAGGATAAAAGGATATGTGCGACAACGAAGGACTACTAGGGGCACAGAGCTGACTTGAAAAATACAAGTGTAGGCAATGATCAGGATTCGATAACTTATCCCACAGCTCCCATCACAGACACCAAGGGGAAAGAAACACAAACATGAAATGGCTAGACTCCAATGGAAAGTTCAATTACGTAAGCGAGGTTACAGCGGTAAATAGATTCAGATCCAAAAGGTTGACAGATTAGAGAGGTCTCATCTGATACAGTACAATACCAAGAAGGATACAAATGCGAAGCGGGTGCTTCTGGTGGCAACATACTCTAGCCTCCTACCTGACGTTCACTGGGTTGTAAGAAAGCACATGGATGTCTTGCACAGATCGGAAAGTGGTTCAGGAGCCACCACTAATGGCTTTTAGAAGAGACAGAAACCTCTGCGATACGCTGGTTTATGGCAAACAAATGCTACTTTGAAGTCTGCCAGTATTAGCTGTATTATATAACGCGGAAACTTGAGCTCCTGTCAAGAGAAGCTGTCCTTGATGCTTTAAAATAGAAGTGGAGGCAATGATCAGGAATCGATACAATTAACCCGTAGCTCCCATTAAAGACACCAAAGTGACAGAAACACAAACATGAAACAACACACACGTATGGAGCATCAATAGCGGAAAGCCAAAAGGCCACTTACTTTCCCACAAAATGGCCAATAGGCTATTCAAAATAAAATAATATAAGCAACACAAACACCAAAAGACATACCATAACAAAAATAAACCGCGACAAAAGAACCGCCTTGAAACAGCCAGCGGAAACGAATTCCATTTGAGGGGGGGGGGGGAGAGGGGTATTGGGCTTAAATCGATTTTACGTGGCCACAATCCTCGCCCTTACTTTTGTCGCGTTTAAGATGCATAATTTGTTCAATCCGCATGAAGGCCTCCTTGCTCATCAGTGCAACATCTCCGTGAACACAAAAATCAAACAATCACAGAGATAAAACAACGAAGAGGACCCGACAGCAAGAAACCACTGAAATGCTGGAGCAAAAGAAAACCAACAGTAAGACCCCGATGGGCCCGACCAGAGACAGATCATCAGGTACCACCAATCATAAGCTTTTAAGCTGGAAACGACATAGAATCTGAGGCCTGACTCACCGGCGTGCAATTAAAGAGGGAAGCAAAGTTGTCAACCGTGATTGGGTCAACTACCATGCATGCAGTCTGTCGTGTAACATTTGTGTTGTACTTTCAATCGGCTCAAGATATTGCAGGCCGCATCCGGAATGTAGTATATGGGATACTATGTACCAGATGTCAGGCCACTGTGTATATTGATAAGACTGAGCCAGAACTTCGGGAGAGGATGACAGAACACCCATGGGATGCGTGTGGTTAAGAATGACAAACTAGAACTGAAGGCGATTATCAGGAACCGATACAATTAACCTCAAGCTTCCATCAAGCCTATGAACTATCATTTTGGCAAGAAAGGCAATACACCGAGTGATACGCAAAATAGACGTGAAAACAATGATCTGGAATCGATACAATTAACCCACAGCTCCCATCCGAGACACCAAAGGTAAAGATACACAAACATGAAACACCGGAGACTAATGGAAACATCAACAGGGGACAGCCAAAATGACAGTTACTTTCCCACTAAATGGCCAATTGGCTATCCAAAACAAAATAATATAAGCGATACAAACACAAAGACAAACCATAACAAAATAAACTACGACCGAAACGGTCAGTGAAACGAATTTCACTGGCGGGGGGTGGGGGTTGGGGGGCTTGAATCGATTTTACCTCGTCATTACTTCCCTCACGATTTAGACAAATGATTTTGTTCAGTCCGCATGAAGGCATCCTAACTCATCAGTGCAATATTTCCGTGAATACAAAAATCAAACAACCTCAGCGATGAAACAACGGAGAGGATTCGAAAGCAAGAAACCACTGAAATGCTAGAGCAAAAGAAAACCAACAGTTAGACTCCGATGGGCCAGACCAGAGACCGAGCATCGGGCAACAACCAACATTACATCAAATTAGATTATCTCTACTTCTCAGTAAGCCTTTATACTGGAACCATCATAGAATCTGAGGCCTGACCCACCGGCGTGCAATTAAAGAGAGAAACAAAGTTGTCAACCGTGATTGGGTTAACTACCAGGCATGCAGTCTGCCGCATAATATTTATGTTGTACCCAATCTTTTTATATCGAAAATGGTTTTACGAAATGGGTGCTGAAGTCATTGCGGTTATATATTTTTCTGAATTTATATTCTAACAGACCATAATAATCGGGTTCCGATCGAACTTGTTGCAGAAGAGATTTAAGTCCAATATTGAATTTTGAAATAAAATCAGAATGACGTCGATAAAATTTTGAAAAGACTTTCTGAAGTTTATGGCACCAATAACCCTGATTAAGAAGTTTAGCAGTTTACAATTTATGACGAGTATTGAAGCCATTTACATGACTACACACTCTGTCAAATCGAATTAATTGCGGAATATAAACGCCATAGGATGGCGCACGAGGAACATCACCATCCCAAAAAAAATAATAAAAAAATAAAATATCAAAATCAAGATAATTGCCTTTATCATAAATTTTGGAAGAAACAAACCCATCTACAATAGATAGAAGCATACCCCAAAACGGGGCCTCGGTATTAGAACAATCTGCTTTATATAACTGAAGTTCCGTGGGGTAAATTTGACTGATCAAACCATCGAAAGGGACATCATATAGTCTCTCTCATAAAAAACAAAACATATCAGCCACAAGGGGAACGCAATTAGTACCCATCGGAATACCCACAACTTGTCTAAAAAACTTAGTCCCCAATCTTATGTAATGAAGGCGTAGCTATACTAAATTTAGTGACACAGAGGCCTTCCTGATATTTAATCTTCATCAGTGTGTCTCAGCCCCAAAATTCTGAAACCAAATGGATGATGGACAAGACCCGGCAAACACAGCACACTCACTCGAGCACACACCGACTGACGTAGCTCATGAGACAGGTCATCTGCATCAGGCAAGAGACCCCTACCTTAGGACTTATAGAGGTTCCCCACCGAGCCAACATCAGCAAAATGACCCACATTCCACTGAAGTCCCGGGCATCAGGAAGGAGATGTCCAAAGTAGCGAATCTTGCAAAAATTAAAATAAAACAACTAGTGGCAACCAAATCCACTAAGATACATGTCTCACCTGAGAAGGCAGTCTTAGTTTTAGAAAAATTAGAATTTTATACTGCAAAAGTTAAAGATATAGTTTAGTTATTTAAATACGGTACTTGCGCCCCCCGCCAATCGGACCTGGAAGAAATAGATGGACTGCATAATGCTTCCACGCAGAGCTGAAACCGACCCACACACGAGCACTGTTAAAGCGCTTAGAGGATCTAAGCCTGCCCAGGCAGAGCAATGCGAGTCGGAATGTCCATGCTTAGATTCCCCATTTGGTTTCATTGGGCGGCAGGGCTTGAGATGTCATTTCATCTCAATGACGGGTAAAAGTCCCACAAAATTGGAAGCAGCGTCTCCAATATGACCTTTATACAGTGTTGACGGGCACGTTACACGTCAAACCAAACAAACAAACAAACACAAATCAGTACTTGAGTACTAAGGAACTGATACTGAGCTGATGATACCCTCGGGGACGAACGAATCATTGTCTAGTAGAAAGGTGAGATCGTCACACACTTTCTGACATTACCATAAAGTATAATTTTTTGTGCTCTTCAGAAGTGAAAAAAGCATTTCTTACAATACATGCAAGATAGAGAGGATCTCCCTATGAAATGTCCATTCAGAAAATCATTAATGGCCTTCATTGTTTTTGAAAATGCCTTCATTGTCTTCGAAAAGACATACGGGGCTGATAGGACAGGAGGGCATCTGCGAGAGTGCATCTGGATCAAGAAATTATCAAAGACAAGACCCATGGGCTGCAATATTAAAGACAGTTATATTCCAGCAGTGTTACAGTGACGTTATTTCGCCTTATTACGGAAAATGACGTCGCAATGTATCTTGCGTCGTTCTGTCATTCTATGTAAACAAGCAATAGTGCTGTGACTGTTTAAATGTAGAAAATTGAAAGTTTTATGTTTTTTTTTCTTGAGAAATGCCTCTGGCCGAAATATTGAGATACAGTTCTTACAACAAAGCTTTTTAATGTAATCCAATCAATATTTCACGAGTGGAGTAAACAAAAATGAAAATAAAAACACACATCCAGAGAGCTGCACGTAGTCCCATTACGAAAAAACACCTGTACAAATACATTGTTTTTTTTTGTAGTCGAAAAAAAAAACAAAAAAAAAAAAACGAAAATTATCATATTTTTTCTTATTTCTGCTCAAAATATAGATTGTGGCTGCACGTAAGAAGCCCAACATGCAATCAAACACATCATTTAAACACTTAATAAGCGGAACAACCCGCCCAATTTTGGTCAAATGGGGTTTCATGAATGTTTTCATTGCTCTTAAAGGAACTTATTTTTGATTTTCATTTGCCTTCACTGCAGCTGGTGTTGTGCCGTGTGGCGGCCGTAAAACGTCTTCCCGTACATCAACCATAGTGCAGTTTATATTTTACTTTTGGTCCTTTGAGATCAGCTAATATTCTGAGAAATCGGAAATAAATTATTGGTTTAGACTCATATTCTAGACAGGTTTTTAATTATTTGAACCCCATTTTGATTTACACCAGTCTTTGAATCGACTGCCTATTCAAAATTCGCAAAATTCCAGTATGTTTTCTCTTGCTTTTTTTGCCGGATCATTTCAGGGTCACTGATGAGGCTTTATTAGCCGAAACTAAGTATTATGACCCATCTTCTTTCTTATGAATGTTTTCATTGCTCTTAAAGGAACTTATTTTGTGACTTTTATTTGTAAGACTGGTAGATATAATTTAAAAATAAATGCACAATAAGGAATAGACTGAAGAACTATTTTGTAAAATACGCAAAATAAACAATGAACATCTTAGAAATATCGGCAGCATAAGCTACGGGAGCTTAAAATATTTAATAGCCGGCAGATCTTAGGCCTAGCTCAAGGTGTAATTATTTACATGAAAAAACTTGGTTTGCATAATGGTTTCCTATCTCAGACAATACATCATTACAGATACGTAAAATAAAATTTAATCACGGAGATTAAGAGGCTGAATTTATCACCAGTTTAAATCACCACGGCGGCTCAAGCAGAAGACATAGCATCAAGCTTCAACCAACATATGGAAACTAAATGCTGAGGCGGTCATTTGTGTCTGAGCCCTAAACCGGCGCCCGACAAATAAAGTGTCCAGCATAGCTAACTTCCGTGAATCGATCAGTCAACAACCATGCGTGCGGTCTGTGGCATGATTTCCAAATTTATTCTGGCTCTTTTGTGACGAAAATGTTTTTTTTAATTTCACTGAAAATTCGGGTTCTCTAAAATTTCTTAAAATTGTAAACTATGTTTCCATAGAATACAGGTTCCGATATACCTTGTTGCAGAAATTATGTAAGCCAACATTGCATTTTTCAATCAATTTTATAGCCAGGTCAAGTTAGCAGAACAGCAGAACGAGCAGAACGAAATGGTCAAGTTAGCAGAACAGCAGAACGAGCAGAACGGATTGGTCAAGCTAGCAGAACAGCAGAACGAGCAGAACGGATTGGTCAAGATAGCAGAACAACAGAACAGCAGAACGAGCAGAACGAACTGGTCAAATAAGAGCAGAACCAGTAGAAAATGGTCATATTAGCAAAACAACTAAACCAACAGAAGAAATGGTCAAGTTAGCAGAACAACAGAACAAAAAAAAAAAAAAAAAAAAAAAAAAAAACAAGACTACATACAAAGTCTCTCCAAAAGATGATATATGCGGTTTTTTGTCTCCGAATTTCGGATTTTTTTCTCTCTATACTTAGTCGCTATAAAAATGATGAAGAACGCCGTTTACCGCGCCTTCCTATCGCATTTATTAGCTGAGATATTGAGAAAAACATCATTTTTGTATTCTGCTGGGAAGATAGAGAAAAATTTTTGTCTCCGAATTTCGGATTTTTTCTCTCTATACTTAGTCGCTATAAAAATGATGAAGAACGCCGTTTACCGCACCTTCCTATCGCATTTATTAGCTGAGATATTGAGAAAAACATCATTTTTGTATTCTGCTGGGAAGACCGAGAAAAATTTTTGTCTCCGAATTTCGGATTTTTTTCTCTCTATACTTAGTCGCTATAAAAATGATGAAGAACGCCGTTTACCGCGCCTTCCTATCGCATTTATTAGCCGAGATATTGAGAAAAACATCATTTTTTTCTTCTGCTGGGAAGACCGAGAAAATTTTTTGTCTCACAATTTCGGACTTTTTCTCTCTATACTTAGTCGCTATTAAAATGATGAAGAACGCCGTTTACAGCGCCTTCCTATCGCATTTATTAGCTGAGATATTGAGAAAAAAACATCATTTTTGTATTCTGCTGGGAAGACCGAGAAAAATTTTTGTCTCCGAATTTCGGATTTTTTCTCTCTATACTTAGTCGCTATAAAAATGATGAAGAACGCCGTTTACCGCGCCTTCCTATCGCATTTATTAGCTGAGATATTGAGAAAAACATCGTTTTTGTATTCTGCTGGGAAGATAGAGAAAAATTTTTGTCTCCGAATTTCGGATTTTTTCTCTCTATACTTAGTCGCTATAAAAATGATGAAGAACGCCGTTTACCGCGCCTTCCTATCGCATTTATTAGCTGAGATATTGAGAAAAACATCATTTTTGTATTCTGCTGGGAAGATAGAGAAAAATTTTTGTCTCCGAATTTCGGATTTTTTCTCTCTATACTTAGTCGCTATAAAAATGATGAAGAACGCCGTTTACCGCGCCTTCCTATCGCATTTATTAGCTGAGATATTGAGAAAAACATCATTTTTGTATTCTGCTGGGAAGATAGAGAAAAATTTTTGTCTCCGAATTTCGGATTTTTTCTCTCTATACTTAGTCGCTATAAAAATGATGAAGAACGCCGTTTACCGCGCCTTCCTATCGCATTTATTAGCTGAGATATTGAGAAAAATATCATTTTTGTATTCTGCTGGGAAGACCGAGAAAAATTTTTGTCTCCGAATTTCGGATTTTTTCTCTCTATACTTAGTCGCTATAAAAATGATGAAGAACGCCGTTTACCGCGCCTTCCTATCGCATTTATTAGCCGAGATATTGAGAAAAACATCATTTTTTTCTTCTGCTGGGAAGACCGAGAAAAATTTTTGTCTCACAATTTCGGATGTTTTCTCTCTATACTTAGTCGCTATAAAAATGATGAAGAACGCCGTTTACCGCGCCTTCCTATCGCATTTATTAGCTGAGATATTGAGAAAAACATCATTTTTGTATTCTGCTGGGAAGACCGGGAAAAATTTTTGTCTCCGAATTTCGGATTTTTTCTCTCTATACTTAGTCGCTATAAAAATGATGAAGAACGCCGTTTACCGCGCCTTCCTATCGCATTTATTAGCTGAGATATTGAGAAAAACATCATTTTTGTATTCTGCTGGGAAGATAGAGAAAATTTTTTGTCTCCGAATTTCGGATTTTTTCTCTCTATACTTAGTCGCTATAAAAATGATGAAGAACGCCGTTTACCGCGCCTTCCTATCGCATTTGTTAGCTGAGATATTGAGAAATACATCATTTTTGTATTCTGCTGGGAAGATAGAGAAAAATTTTTGTCTCCGAATTTCGGATTTTTTCTCTCTATACTTAGTCGCTATAAAAATGATGAAGAACGCCGTTTACCGCACCTTCCTATCGCATTAATTAGCTGAGATATTGAGAAAAACATCATTTTTGTATTCTGCTGGGAAGACCGAGAAAAATTTTTGTCTCGGAATTTCGGATTTTTTCTCTCTATACTTAGTCGCTATAAAAATGATGAAGAACGCCGTTTACCGCGCCTTCCTATCGCATTTATTAGCCGAGATATTGAGAAAAACATCATTTTTTTCTTCTGCTGGGAAGAATGAGAAAAAATTTTGTCTCACAATTTCGGATGTTTTCTCTCTATACTTAGTCGCTATAAAAATGATGAAGAACGCCGTTTACCGCGCCTTCCTATCGCATTTATTAGCTGAGATATTGAGAAAAACATCATTTTTGTATTCTGCTGGGAAGACCGAGAAAAATTTTTGTCTCCGAATTTCGGATTTTTTCTCTCTATACTTAGTCGCTATAAAAATGATGAAGAACGCCGTTTACCGCGCCTTCCTATCGCATTTATTAGCTGAGATATTGAGAAAAACATCATTTTTGTATTCTGCTGGGAAGATAGAGAAAAAATTTTGTCTCCGAATTTCGGATTTTTTCTCTCTATACTTAGTCGCTATAAAAATGATGAAGAACGCCGTTTACCGCGCCTTCCTATCGCATTTATTAGCTGAGATATTGAGAAAATCATCATTTTTGTATTCTGCTGGGAAGATAGAGAAAAATTTTTGTCTCCGAATTTCGGATTTTTTCTCTCTATACTTAGTCGCTATAAAAATGATGAAGAACGCCGTTTACCGCACCTTCCTATCGCATTTATTAGCTGAGATATTGAGAAAAACATCATTTTTGTATTCTGCTGGGAAGACCGAGAAAAATTTTTGTCTCGGAATTTCGGATTTTTTCTCTCTATACTTAGTCGCTATAAAAATGATGAAGAACACCGTTTACCGCGCCTTCCTATCGCATTTATTAGCCGAGATATTGAGAAAAACATCATTTTTTTCTTCTGCTGGGAAGACCGAGAAAAATTTTTGTCTCACAATTTCGGATGTTTTCTCTCTATACTTAGTCGCTATAAAAATGATGAAGAACGCCGTTTACCGCGCCTTCCTATCGCATTTATTAGCTGAGATATTGAGAAAAACATCATTTTTGTATTCTGCTGGGAAGACCGAGAAAATTTTTTGTCTCCGAATTTCGGATTTTTTCTCTCTATACTTAGTCGCTATAAAAATGATGAAGAACGCCGTTTACCGCGCCTTCCTATCGCATTTATTAGCTGAGATATTGAGAAAAACATCATTTTTGTATTCTGCTGGGAAGATAGAGAAAAATTTTTGTCTCCGAATTTCGGATTTTTTCTCTCTATACTTAGTCGCTATAAAAATGATGAAGAACGCCGTTTACCGCGCCTTCCTATCGCATTTATTAGCCGAGATATTGAGAAAAAAATTATTTTTTTCTTCTGCTGGGAAGACCGAGAAAAAATTTTGTCTCACAATTTCGGATTTTTTCTCTCTATACTTAGTCGCTATAAAAATGATGAAGAACGCCGTTTACCGCGCCTTCCTATCGCATTTATTAGCTGAGATATTGAGAAAAACATCATTTTTGTATTCTGCTGGGAAGATAGAGAAAAATTTTTGTCTCCGATTTTCGGATTTTTTCTCTCTATACTTAGTCGCTATAAAAATGATGAAGAACGCCGTTTACCGCACCTTCCTATCGCATTTATTAGCTGAGATATTGAGAAAAACATCATTTTTGTATTCTGCTGGGAAGACCGAGAAAAATTTTTGTCTCCGAATTTCGGATTTTTTCTCTCTATACTTAGTCGCTATAAAAATGATGAAGAACGCCGTTTACCGCGCCTTCCTATCGCATTTATTAGCCGAGATATTGAGAAAAACATCATTTTTTTCTTCTGCTGGGAAGACCGAGAAAAATTTTTGTCTCACAATTTCGGATTTTTTTTCTCTATACTTAGTCGCTATAAAAATGATGAAGAACGCCGTTTACCGCGCCTTCCTATCGCATTTATTAGCTGAGATATTGAGAAAAACATCATTTTTGTATTCTGCTGGGAAGACCGAGAAAAATTTTTGTCTCCGAATTTCGGATTTTTTCTCTCTATACTTAGTCGCTATAAAATGATGAAGAACGCCGTTAACCGCGCCTTCCTATCGCATTTATTAGCTGAGATATTGACAAAAAACATCATTTTTGTATTCTGCTGGGAAGATAGAGAAAAATTTTTGTCTCCGAATTTCGGATTTTTTCTCTCTATACTTAGTCGCTATAAAAATGATGAAGAACGCCGTTTACCGCACCTTCCTATCGCATTTATTAGCTGAGATATTGGGAAAAACATAATTTTTTTCTTCTGCTGGGAAGACCGAGAAAAATTTTTGTCTCACAATTTCGGATTTTTTTCTCTCTATACTTAGTCGCTATAAAAATGATGAAGAACGCAGTTTACCGCACCTTCCTATCGCATTTATTAGGTGAGATATTGAGAAAAACATCATTTTTGTATTCTGCTGGGAAGATAGAGAAAAATGTTTGTCTCCGAATTTCGGATTTTTTCTCTCTATACTTAGTCGCTATAAAAATGATGAAGAACGCCGTTTACCGCGCCTTCCTATCGCATTTATTAGCTGAGATATTGAGAAAAACATCATTTTTGTATTCTGCTAGGAAGATAGAGAAAAAATTTTGTCTCCGAATTTCGGATTTTTTCTCTCTATACTTAGTCGCTATAAAAATGATGAAGAACGCCGTTTACCGCGCCTTCCTATCGCATTTATTAGCTGAGATATTGAGAAAATCATCATTTTTGTATTCTGCTGGGAAGATAGAGAAAAATTTTTGTCTCCGAATTTCGGATTTTTCTCTCTATACTTAGTCGCTATAAAAATGATGAAGAACGCCGTTTACCGCACCTTCCTATCGCATTTATTAGCTGAGATATTGAGAAAAACATCATTTTTTTCTTCTGCTGGGAAGACCGAGAAAAATTTTTGTCTCACAATTTCGGATTTTTTTTCTCTATACTTAGTCGCTATAAAAATGATGAAGAACGCCGTTTACCGCGCCTTCCTATCGCATTTATTAGCTGAGATATTGAGAAAAACATCATTTTTGTATTCTGCTGGGAAGACCGAGAAAAATTTTTGTCTCCGAATTTCGGATTTTTTCTCTCTATACTTAGTCGCTATAAAAATGATGAAGAACGCCGTTTACCGCACCTTCCTATCGCATTTATTAGCTGAAATATTGGGAAAAACATCATTTTTTTCTTCTGCTGGGAAGACCGAGAAAAATTTTTGTCTCACAATTTCGGATTTTTTTCTCTCTATACTTAGTCGCTATAAAAATGATGAAGAACGCCGTTTACCGCACCTTCCTATCGCATTTATTAGGTGAGATATTGAGAAAAACATCATTTTTGTATTCTGCTGGGAAGATAGAGAAAAATGTTTGTCTCCGAATTTCGTATTTTTTCTCTCTATACTTAGTCGCTATAAAAATGATGAAGAACGCCGTTTACCACGCCTTCCTATCGCATTTATTAGCTGAGATATTGAGAAAAACATCATTTTTGTATTCTGCTGGGAAGATAGAGAAAAAATTTTGTCTCCGAATTTCGGATTTTTTCTCTCTATACTTAGTCGCTATAAAAATGATGAAGAACGCCGTTTACCGCGCCTTCCTATCGCATTTATTAGCTGAGATATTGAGAAAATCATCATTTTTGTATTCTGCTGGGAAGATAGAGAAAAAATTTTGTCTCCGAATTTCGGATTTTTTCTCTCTATACTTAGTCGCTATAAAAATGATGAAGAACGCCGTTTACCGCACCTTCCTATCGCATTTATTAGCTGAGATATTGAGAAAAACATCATTTTTGTATTCTGCTGGGAAGACCGAGAAAAATTTTTGTCTCCGAATTTCGGATTTTTTCTCTCTATACTTAGTCGCTATAAAAATGATGAAGAACGCCGTTTACCGCGCCTTCCTATCGCATTTATTAGCTGAGATATTGAGAAAAACATCATTTTTGTATTCTGCTGGGAAGATAGAGAAAAATTTTTGTCTCCGAATTTCGGATTTTTTCTCTCTATACTTAGTCGCTATAAAAATGATGAAGAACGCCGTTTACCGCGCCTTCCTATCGCATTTATTAGCCGAGATATTGAGAAAAACATTATTTTTTTCTTCTGCTGGGAAGACCGAGAAAAAATTTTGTCTCACAATTTCGGATTTTTTCTCTCTATACTTAGTCGCTATAAAAATGATGAAGAACGCCGTTTACCGCGCCTTCCTATCGCATTTATTAGCTGAGATATTGAGAAAAACATCATTTTTGTATTCTGCTGGGAAGATAGAGAAAAATTTTTGTCTCCGATTTTCGGATTTTTTCTCTCTATACTTAGTCGCTATAAAAATGATGAAGAACGCCGTTTACCGCACCTTCCTATCGCATTTATTAGCTGAGATATTGAGAAAAACATCATTTTTGTATTCTGCTGGGAAGACCGAGAAAAATTTTTGTCTCCGAATTTCGGATTTTTTCTCTCTATACTTAGTCGCTATAAAAATGATGAAGAACGCCGTTTACCGCGCCTTCCTATCGCATTTATTAGCCGAGATATTGAGAAAAACATCATTTTTTTCTTCTGCTGGGAAGACCGAGAAAAATTTTTTTCTCACAATTTCGGATTTTTTTTCTCTATACTTAGTCGCTATAAAAATGATGAAGAACGCCGTTTACCGCGCCTTCCTATCGCATTTATTAGCTGAGATATTGAGAAAAACATCATTTTTGTATTCTGCTGGGAAGACCGAGAAAAATTTTTGTCTCCGAATTTCGGATTTTTTCTCTCTATACTTAGTCGCTATAAAATGATGAAGAACGCCGTTAACCGCGCCTTCCTATCGCATTTATTAGCTGAGATATTGACAAAAAACATCATTTTTGTATTCTGCTGGGAAGATAGAGAAAAATTTTTGTCTCCGAATTTCGGATTTTTTCTCTCTATACTTAGTCGCTATAAAAATGATGAAGAACGCCGTTTACCGCACCTTCCTATCGCATTTATTAGCTGAGATATTGGGAAAAACATTATTTTTTTCTTCTGCTGGGAAGACCGAGAAAAATTTTTGTCTCACAATTTCGGATTTTTTTCTCTCTATACTTAGTCGCTATAAAAATGATGAAGAACGCAGTTTACCGCACCTTCCTATCGCATTTATTAGGTGAGATATTGAGAAAAACATCATTTTTGTATTCTGCTGGGAAGATAGAGAAAAATGTTTGTCTCCGAATTTCGGATTTTTTCTCTCTATACTTAGTCGCTATAAAAATGATGAAGAACGCCGTTTACCGCGCCTTCCTATCGCATTTATTAGCTGAGATATTGAGAAAAACATCATTTTTGTATTCTGCTGGGAAGATAGAGAAAAAATTTTGTCTCCGAATTTCGGATTTTTTCTCTCTATACTTAGTCGCTATAAAAATGATGAAGAACGCCGTTTACCGCGCCTTCCTATCGCATTTATTAGCTGAGATATTGAGAAAATCATCATTTTTGTATTCTGCTGGGAAGATAGAGAAAAATTTTTGTCTCCGAATTTCGGATTTTTCTCTCTATACTTAGTCGCTATAAAAATGATGAAGAACGCCGTTTACCGCACCTTCCTATCGCATTTATTAGCTGAGATATTGAGAAAAACATCATTTTTGTATTCAGCTGGGAAGACCGAGAAAAATTTTTGTCTCGGAATTTCGGATTTTTTCTCTCTATACTTAGTCGCTATAAAAATGATGAAGAACGCCGTTTACCGCGCCTTCCTATCGCATTTATTAGCCGAGATATTGAGAAAAACATCATTTTTTTCTGCTGCTGGGAAGACCGAGAAAAATTTTTGTCTCACAATTTCGGATGTTTTCTCTCTATACTTAGTCGCTATAAAAATGATGAAGAACGCCGTTTACCGCGCCTTCCTATCGCATTTATTAGCTGAGGTATTGAGAAAAACATCATTTTTGTATTCTGCTGGGAAGACCGAGAAAATGTTTTGTCTCCGAATTTCGGATTTTTTCTCTCTATACTTAGTCGCTATAAAATGATGAAGAACGCCGTTTACCGCGCCTTCCTATCGCATTTATTAGCTGAGATATTGAGAAAAACATCATTTTTGTATTCTGCTGGGAAGATAGAGAAAAATTTTTGTCTCCGAATTTCGGATTTTTTCTCTCTATACTTAGTCGCTATAAAAATGATGAAGAACGCCGTTTACCGCGCCTTCCTATCGCATTTATTAGCCGAGATATTGAGAAAAACATCATTTTTTTCTTCTGCTGGGAAGACCGAGAAAAATTTTTGTCTCACAATTTCGGATTTTTTCTCTCTATACTTAGTCGCTATAAAAATGATGAAGAACGCCGTTTACCGCGCCTTCCTATCGCATTTATTAGCTGAGATATTGAGAAAAACATCATTTTTGTATTCTGCTGGGAAGATAGAGAAAAATTTTTGTCTCCGAATTTCGGATTTTTTCTCTCTATACTTAGTCGCTATAAAATGATGAAGAACGCCGTTTACCGCGCCTTCCTATCGCATTTATTAGCTGAGATATTGAGAAAAACATCATTTTTGTATTCTGCTGGGAAGATAGAGAAAAATTTTTGTCTCCGAATTTCGGATTTTTTCTCTCTATACTTAGTCGCTATAAAAATGATGAAGAACGCCGTTTACCGCGCCTTCCTATCGCATTTATTAGCCGAGATATTGAGAAAAACATCATTTTTTTCTTCTGCTGGGAAGACCGAGAAAAATTTTTGTCTCACAATTTCGGATTTTTTCTCTCTATACTTAGTCGCTATAAAAATGATGAAGAACGCCGTTTACCGCGCCTTCCTATCGCATTTATTAGCTGAGATATTGAGAAAAACATCATTTTTGTATTCTGCTGGGAAGATAGAGAAAAATTTTTGTCTCCGAATTTCGGATTTTTTCTCTCTATACTTAGTCGCTATAAAAATGATGAAGAACGCCGTTTACCGCACCTTCCTATCGCATTTATTAGCTGAGATATTGAGAAAAACATCATTTTTGTATTCTGCTGGGAAGACCGAGAAAAATTTTTGTCTCCGAATTTCGGATTTTTTCTCTCTATACTTAGTCGCTATAAAAATGATGAAGAACGCCGTTTACCGCGCCTTCCTATCGCATTTATTAGCCGAGATATTGAGAAAAAACATCATTTTTGTATTCTGCTGGGAAGACCGAGAAAAATTTTTGTCTCCGAATTTCGGATTTTTTCTCTCTATACTTAGTCGCTATAAAAATGATGAAGAACGCCGTTTACCGCGCCTTCCTATCGCATTTATTAGCTGAGATATTGAGAAAAACATCATTTTTGTATTCTGCTGGGAAGATAGAGAAAAATTTTTGTCTCCGAATTTCGGATTTTTTCTCTCTATACTTAGTCGCTATAAAAATGATGAAGAACGCCGTTTACCGCGCCTTCCTATCGCATTTATTAGCCGAGATATTGAGAAAAACATCATTTTTTTCTTCTGCTGGGAAGACCGAGAAAAATTTTTGTCTCACAATTTCGGATTTTTTCTCTCTATACTTAGTCGCTATAAAAATGATGAAGAACGCCGTTTACCGCGCCTTCCTATCGCATTTATTAGCTGAGATATTGAGAAAAACATCATTTTTGTATTCTGCTGGGAAGATAGAGAAAAATTTTTGTCTCCGAATTTCGGATTTTTTCTCTCTATACTTAGTCGCTATAAAAATGATGAAGAACGCCGTTTACCGCGCCTTCCTATCGCATTTATTAGCTGAGATATTGAGAAAAACATCGTTTTTGTATTCTGCTGGGAAGATAGAGAAAAATTTTTGTCTCCGAATTTCGGATTTTTTCTCTCTATACTTAGTCGCTATAAAAATGATGAAGAACGCCGTTTACCGCGCCTTCCTATCGCATTTATTAGCTGAGATATTGAGAAAAACATCATTTTTGTATTCTGCTGGGAAGATAGAGAAAATTTTTGTCTCCGAATTTCGGATTTTTTCTCTCTATACTTAGTCGCTATAAAAATGATGAAGAACGCCGTTTACCGCACCTTCCTATCGCATTTATTAGGTGAGATATTGAGAAAAATATCATTTTTGTATTCTGCTGGGAAGACCGAGAAAAATTTTTGTCTCGGAATTTCGGATTTTTTCTCTCTATACTTAGTCGCTATAGAAATGATGAAGAACGCCGTTTACCGCGCCTTCCTATCGCATTTATTAGCCGAGATATTGAGAAAAACATCATTTTTTTCTGCTGCTGGGAAGACCGAGAAAAATTTTTGTCTCACAATTTCGGATGTTTTCTCTCTATACTTAGTCGCTATAAAAATGATGAAGAACGCCGTTTACCGCGCCTTCCTATCGCATTTATTAGCTGAGATATTGAGAAAAACATCATTTTTGTATTCTGCTGGGAAGACCGAGAAAAATTTTTGTCTCCGAATTTCGGATTTTTTCTCTCTATACTTAGTCGCTATAAAAATGATGAAGAACGCCGTTTACCGCGCCTTCCTATCGCATTTATTGGCTGAGATATTGAGAAAAACATCATTTTTGTATTCTGCTGGGAAGACCGAGAAAAATTTTTGTCTCCGAATTTCGGATTTTTTCTCTCTATACTTAGTCGCTATAAAATGATGAAGAACGCCGTTAACCGCGCCTTCCTATCGCATTTATTAGCTGAGATATTGACAAAAAACATCATTTTTGTATTCTGCTGGGAAGATAGAGAAAAATTTTTGTCTCCGAATTTCGGATTTTTTCTCTCTATACTTAGTCGCTATAAAAATGATGAAGAACGCCGTTTACCGCACCTTCCTATCGCATTTATTAGCTGAGATATTGGGAAAAACATCATTTTTTTCTTCTGCTGGGAAGACCGAGAAAAATTTTTGTCTCACAATTTCGGATTTTTTTCTCTCTATACTTAGTCGCTATAAAAATGATGAAGAACGCCGTTTACCGCACCTTCCTATCGCATTTATTAGGTGAGATATTGAGAAAAACATCATTTTTTTCTGCTGCTGGGAAGACCGAGAAAAATTTTTGTCTCACAATTTCGGATGTTTTCTCTCTATACTTAGTCGCTATAAAAATGATGAAGAACGCCGTTTACCGCGCCTTCCTATCGCATTTATTAGCTGAGATATTGAGAAAAACATCATTTTTGTATTCTGCTGGGAAGACCGAGAAAATGTTTTGTCTCCGAATTTCGGATTTTTTCTCTCTATACTTAGTCGCTATAAAATGATGAAGAACGCCGTTTACCGCGCCTTCCTATCGCATTTATTAGCTGAGATATTGAGAAAAACATCATTTTTGTATTCTGCTGGGAAGATAGAGAAAAATTTTTGTCTCCGAATTTCGGATTTTTTCTCTCTATACTTAGTCGCTATAAAAATGATGAAGAACGCCGTTTACCGCGCCTTCCTATCGCATTTATTAGCTGAGATATTGAGAAAAACATCATTTTTGTATTCTGCTGGGAAGATAGAGAAAAATTTTTGTCTCCGAATTTCGGATTTTTTCTCTCTATACTTAGTCGCTATAAAAATGATGAAGAACGCCGTTTACCGCGCCTTCCTATCGCATTTATTAGCCGAGATATTGAGAAAAACATCATTATTTTCTTCTGCTGGGAAGACCGAGAAAAATTTTTGTCTCACAATTTCGGATTTTTTCTCTCTATACTTAGTCGCTATAAAAATGATGAAGAACGCCGTTTACCGCGCCTTCCTATCGCATTTATTAGCTGAGATATTGAGAAAAACATCATTTTTGTATTCTGCTGGGAAGATAGAGAAAAATTTTTGTCTCCGAATTTCGGATTTTTTCTCTCTATACTTAGTCGCTATAAAAATGATGAAGAACGCCGTTTACCGCACCTTCCTATCGCATTTATTAGCTGAGATATTGAGAAAAACATCATTTTTGTATTCTGCTGGGAAGACCGAGAAAAATGTTTGTCTCCGAATTTCGGATTTTTTCTCTCTATACTTAGTCGCTATAAAAATGATGAAGAACGCCGTTTACCGCGCCTTCCTATCGCATTTATTAGCTGAGATATTGAGAAAAACATCATTTTTGTATTCTGCTGGGAAGATAGAGAAAAATTTTTGTCTCCGAATTTCGGATTTTTTCTCTCTATACTTAGTCGCTATAAAAATGATGAAGAACGCCGTTTACCGCGCCTTCCTATCGCATTTATTAGCTGAGATATTGAGAAAATCATTTTTGTATTCTGCTGGGAAGATAGAGAAAAATTTTTGTCTCCGAATTTCGGATTTTTTCTCTCTATACTTAGTCGCTATAAAAATGATGAAGAACGCCGTTTACCGCACCTTCCTATCGCATTTATTAGCTGAGATATTGAGAAAAACATCATTTTTGTATTCTGCTGGGAAGACCGAGACAAATTTTTGTCTCGGAATTTCGGATTTTTTCTCTCTATACTTAGTCGCTATAAAAATGATGAAGAACGCCGTTTACCGCGCTTTCCTATCGCATTTATTAGCCGAGATATTGAGAAAAACATCATTTTTTTCTGCTGCTGGGAAGACCGAGAAAAATTTTTGTCTCCGAATTTCGGATTTTTTCTCCCTATACTTAGTCGCTATAAAAATGATGAAGAACGCCGTTTACCGCGCCTTCCTATCGCATTTATTAGCTGAGATATTGAGAAAAACATCATTTTTTTCTTCTGCTGGGAAGACCGAGAAAATGTTTTGTCTCCGAATTTCGGATTTTTTCTCTCTATACTTAGTCGCTATAAAATGATGAAGAACGCCGTTTACCGCGCCTTCCTATCGCATTTATTAGCTGAGATATTGAGAAAAACATCATTTTTGTATTCTGCTGGGAAGATAGAGAAAAATTTTTGTCTCCGAATTTCGGATTTTTTCTCTCTATACTTAGTCGCTATAAAAATGATGAAGAACGCCGTTTACCGCGCCTTCCTATTGCATTTATTAGCTGAGATATTGAGAAAAACATCATTTTTGTATTCTGCTGGGAAGATAGAGAAAAATTTTTGTCTCCGAATTTCGGATTTTTTCTCTCTATAATTAGTCGCTATAAAAATGATGAAGAACGCCGTTTACCGCGCCTTCCTATCGCATTTATTAGCCGAGATATTGAGAAAAACATCATTATTTTCTTCTGCTGGGAAGACCGAGAAAAATTTTTGTCTCACAATTTCGGATTTTTTCTCTCTATACTTAGTCGCTATAAAAATGATGAAGAACGCCGTTTACCGCGCCTTCCTATCGCATTTATTAGCTGAGATTTTGAGAAAAACATCATTTTTGTATTCTGCTGGGAAGATAGAGAAAAATTTTTGTCTCCGAATTTCGGATTTTTTCTCTCTATACTTAGTCGCTATAAAAATGATGAAGAACGCCGTTTACCGCACCTTCCTATCGCATTTATTAGCTGAGATATTGAGAAAAACATCATTTTTGTATTCTGCTGGGAAGACCGAGAAAAATTTTTGTCTCCGAATTTCGGATTTTTTCTCTCTATACTTAGTCGCTATAAAAATGATGAAGAACGCCGTTTACCGCGCCTTCCTATCGCATTTATTAGCCGAGATATTGAGAAAAACATCATTTTTTTTCTTCTGCTGGGAAGACCGAGAAAATTTTTTGTCTCACAATTTCGGATTTTTTCTCTCTATACTTAGTCGCTATTAAAATGATGAAGAACGCCGTTTACAGCGCCTTCCTATCGCATTTATTAGCTGATATATTGAGAAAAAACATCATTTTTGTATTCTGCTCGGAAGACCGAGAAAAATTTTTGTCTCCGAATTTCGGATTTTTTCTCTCTATACTTAGTCGCTATAAAAATGATGAAGAACGCCGTTTACCGCGCCTTCCTATCGCATTTATTAGCTGAGATATTGAGAAAAACATCGTTTTTGTATTCTGCTGGGAAGATAGAGAAAAATTTTTGTCTCCGAATTTCGGATTTTTTCTCTCTATACTTAGTCGCTATAAAAATGATGAAGAACGCCGTTTACCGCGCCTTCCTATCGCATTTATTAGCCGAGATATTGAGAAAAACATCATTTTTTTCTGCTGCTGGGAAGACCGAGAAAAATTTTTGTCTCACAATTTCGGATGTTTTCTCTCTATACTTAGTCGCTATAAAAATGATGAAGAACGCCGTTTACCGCGCCTTCCTATCGCATTTATTAGCTGAGATATTGAGAAAAACATCATTTTTGTATTCTGCTGGGAAGACCGAGTAAAATTTTTGTCTCCGAATTTCGGATTTTTTCTCTCTATACTTAGTCGCTATAAAAATGATGAAGAACGCCGTTTACCGCACCTTCCTATCGCATTTATTAGCTGAGATATTGAGAAAAACATCATTTTTGTATTCTGCTGGGAAGACCGAGAAAAATGTTTGTCTCCGAATTTCGGATTTTTTCTCTCTATACTTAGTCGCTATAAAAATGATGAAGAACGCCGTTTACCGCGCCTTCCTATCGCATTTATTAGCTGAGATATTGAGAAAAACATCATTTTTGTATTCTGCTGGGAAGATAGAGAAAAATTTTTGTCTCCGAATTTCGGATTTTTTCTCTCTATACTTAGTCGCTATAAAAATGATGAAGAACGCCGTTTACCGCGCCTTCCTATCGCATTTATTAGCTGAGATATTGAGAAAATCATCATTTTTGTATTCTGCTGGGAAGATAGAGAAAAATTTTTGTCTCCGAATTTCGGATTTTTTCTCTCTATACTTAGTCGCTATAAAAATGATGAAGAACGCCGTTTACCGCACCTTCCTATCGCATTTATTAGCTGAGATATTGAGAAAAACATCATTTTTGTATTCTGCTGGGAAGACCGAGACAAATTTTTGTCTCGGAATTTCGGATTTTTTCTCTCTATACTTAGTCGCTATAAAAATGATGAAGAACGCCGTTTACCGCGCCTTCCTATCGCATTTATTAGCCGAGATATTGAGAAAAACATCATTTTTTTTCTTCTGCTGGGAAGACCGAGAAATTTTTTTGTCTCACAATTTCGGATTTTTTCTCTCTATACTTAGTCGCTATTAAAATGATGAAGAACGCCGTTTACAGCGCCTTCCTATCGCATTTATTAGCTGAGATATTGAGAAAAAACATCATTTTTGTATTCTGCTGGGAAGACCGAGAAAAATTTTTGTCTCCGAATTTCGGATTTTTTCTCTCTATACTTAGTCGCTATAAAAATGATGAAGAACGCCGTTTACCGCGCCTTCCTATCGCATTTATTAGCTGAGATATTGAGAAAAACATCGTTTTTGTATTCTGCTGGGAAGATAGAGAAAAATTTTTGTCTCCGAATTTCGGATTTTTTCTCTCTATACTTAGTCGCTATAAAAATGATGAAGAACGCCGTTTACCGCGCCTTCCTATCGCATTTATTAGCTGAGATATTGAGAAAAACATCATTTTTGTATTCTGCTGGGAAGACCGAGTAAAATTTTTGTCTCCGAATTTCGGATTTTTTCTCTCTATACTTAGTCGCTATAAAAATGATGAAGAACGCCGTTTACCGCGCCTTCCTATCGCATTTATTAGCTGAGATATTGAGAAAAACATCATTTTTGTATTCTGCTGGGAAGATAGAGAAAATTTTTTGTCTCCGAATTTCGGATTTTTTCTCTCTATACTTAGTCGCTATAAAAATGATGAAGAACGCCGTTTACCGCGCCTTCCTATCGCATTTGTTAGCTGAGATATTGAGAAAAACATCATTTTTGTATTCTGCTGGGAAGATAGAGAAAAATTTTTGTCTCCGAATTTCGGATTTTTTCTCTCTATACTTAGTCGCTATAAAAATGATGAAGAACGCCGTTTACCGCACCTTCCTATCGCATTTATTAGCTGAGATATTGAGAAAAACATCATTTTTGTATTCTGCTGAGAAGACCGAGAAAAAATTTTGTCTCGGAATTTCGGATTTTTTCTCTCTATACTTAGTCGCTATAAAAATGATGAAGAACGCCGTTTACCGCGCCTTCCTATCGCATTTATTAGCCGAGATATTGAGAAAAACATCATTTTTTTCTTCTGCTGGGAAGACCGAGAAAAATTTTTGTCTCACAATTTCGGATGTTTTCTCTCTATACTTAGTCGCTATAAAAATGATGAAGAACGCCGTTTACCGCGCCTTCCTATCGCATTTATTAGCTGAGATATTGAGAAAAACATCATTTTTGTATTCTGCTGGGAAGACCGAGAAAACTTTTTGTCTCCGAATTTCGGATTTTTTCTCTCTATACTTAGTCGCTATAAAAATGATGAAGAACGCCGTTTACCGCGCCTTCCTATCGCATTTATTAGCTGAGGTATTGAGAAAAACATCATTTTTGTATTCTGCTGGGAAGATAGAGAAAAACTTTTGTCTCCGAATTTCGGATTTTTTCTTTCATACTTAGTCGCTATAAAAATGATGAAGAACGCCGTTTACCGCGCCTTCCTATCGCATTTATTAGCCGAGATATTGAGAAAAACATCATTTTTTTCTTCTGCTGGGAAGACCGAGAAAAATTTTTGTCTCCGAATTTCGGATTTTTTCTCCCTATACTTAGTCGCTATAAAAATGATGAAGAACGCCGTTTACCGCGCCTTCCTATCGCATTTATTAGCTGAGATATTGAGAAAAACATCATTTTTGTATTCTGCTGGGAAGATAGAGAAAAAATTTTGTCTCCGAATTTCGGATTTTTTCTCTCTATACTAAGTCGCTATAAAAATGATGAAGAACGCCGTTTACCGCACCTTCCTATCGAATTTATTAGCTGAGATATTGAGAAAAACATCATTTTTGTATTCTGCTGGGAAGACCGAGAAAAATTTTTGTCTCCGAATTTCGGATTTTTTCTCTCTATACTTAGTCGCTATAAAAATGATGAAGAACGCCGTTTACCGCGCCTTCCTATCGCATTTATTAGCCGAGATATTGAGAAAAACATCATTTTTGTATTCTGCTGGGAAGATAGAGAAAAATTTTTTGTCTCCGAATTTCGGATTTTTTCTCTCTATACTTAGTCGCTATAAAAATGATGAAGAACGCCGTTTACCGCGCCTTCCTATCGCATTTATTAGCTGAGATATTGAGAAAAACATCATTTTTGTATTCTGCTGGGAAGACCGAGAAAAAATTTTGTCTCCGAATTTCGGATTTTTTCTCTCTATACTTAGTCGCTATAAAATGATGAAGAACGCCGTTTACCGCGCCTTCCTATCGCATTTATTAGCTGAGATATTGAGAAAAACATCATTTTTGTATTCTGCTGGGAAGATAGAGAAAAATTTTTGTCTCGGAATTTCGGATTTTTTCTCTCTATACTTAGTCGCTATAAAAATGATGAAGAACGCCGTTTACCGCGCCTTCCTATCGCATTTATTAGCCGAGATATTGAGAAAAACATCATTTTTTTCTTCTGCTGGGAAGACCGAGAAAAATTTTTGTCTCCGAATTTCGGATTTTTTCTCCCTATACTTAGTCGCTATAAAAATGATGAAGAACGCCGTTTACCGCGCCTTCCTATCGCATTTATTAGCTGAGATATTGAGAAAAACATCATTTTTGTATTCTGCTGGGAAGATAGAGAAAAATTTTTGTCTCCGAATTTCGGATTTTTTCTCTCTATACTTAGTCGCTATAAAAATGATGAAGAACGCCGTTTACCGCACCTTCCTATCGCATTTATTAGCTGAGATATTGAGAAAAACATCATTTTTTTCTTCTGCTGGGAAGACCGAGAAAAATTTTTGTCTCGGAATTTCGGATTTTTTCTCTCTATACTTAGTCGCTATAAAAATGATGAAGAACGCCGTTTACCGCGCCTTCCTATCGCATTTATTAGCCGAGATATTGAGAAAAACATCATATTTTTCTTCTGCTGGGAAGACCGAGAAAAATTTTTGTCTCACAATTTCGGATTTTTTCTCTCTATACTTAGTCGCTATAAAATGATGAAGAACGCCGTTTACTGCGCCTTCCTATCGCATTTATTAGCTGAGATATTGAGATAAACATCATTTTTGTATTCTGCTCGGAAGACCGAGAAAAATTTTTGTCTCCGAATTTCGGAATTTTTCTCTCTATACTTAGTCGCTATAAAAATGATGAAGAACGCCGTTTACCGCGCCTTCCTATCGCATTTATTAGGTGAGATATTGAGAAAAACATCATTTTTGTATTCTGCTGGGAAGATAGAGAAAAATTTTTGTCTCCGAATTTCGGATTTTTTCTCTCTATACTTAGTCGCTATAAAAATGATGAAGAACGCCGTTTACCGCGCCTTCCTATCGCATTTATTAGCCGAGATATTGAGAAAAACATAATATTTTTCGTCTGCTGGGAAGACCGAGAAAAATTTTTGCCTCACAATTTCGGATTTTTTCTCTCTATACTTAGTCGCTATAAAAATGATGAAGAACGCCGTTTACTGCGCCTTCCTATCGCATTTATTAGCTGAGATATTGAGAAAAACATCATTTTTGTATTCTGCTGGGAAGACCGAGAAAACTTTTTGTCTCCGAATTTCGGATTTTTTCTCTCTATACTTAGTCGCTATAAAAATGATGAAGAACGCCGTTTACCGAGCCTTCCTATCGCATTTATTAGCTGAGATATTGAGAAAAACATCATTTTTGTATTCTGCTGGGAAGATAGAGAAAAATTTTTGTCTCCGAATTTCGGATTTTTTCTCTCTATACTTAGTCGCTATAAAAATGATGAAGAACGCCGTTTACCGCGCCTTCCTATCGCATTTATTAGGTGAGACATTGAGAAAAACATCATTTTTGTATTCTGCTGGGAAGATAGAGAACAATTTTTGTCTCCGAATTTCGGATTTTTTCTCTCTATACTTAGTCGCTATAAAAATGATGAAGACTGCCGTTTACCGCGCCTTCATATCCCATTTATTACCGAGATATTGAGAAAAATATCATTTTTGGCCTGCCCCGAGGCCCACTGGTTTTTCATAGGCTTGTATAGGGACAACCTTTAAAATATTCTTGTCTGAAACCAGAAGGTCCAGGCCTTTGATATTTGATATGCAGCTTCATCTAAAGGGCCTCTATACCAAGATTGTTCAAATAATAGCCCTGGGGCCAAAATGTCTCCGCCCGGAGCCCACTGGTTTTACATAGGCTTATATTAAGAAAGCCTTTAAAAATCTCCTTGACTGAAACCACAAGGCCCAGGTCTTCGATATTTGGTACAAAGCTGCATCCAGTGGCTCTACCAAGATTGTTCGAATTATAGAGTCCTGCCGCAAAAATTTGAACAATCTTGGTAGATGTCTCTTATATATATAGATAGTGCCGGTTTTGAGGTAATCTGTTAAAAACCCTCACAAATCACCTCTTCAACCAGCACTATCTATATATAAACACATCTTACCACATATATATTTTACCGCAGTATTTTGAGCAGACAGATAAACCGACTATTACATGTCAATTTATCTTTACCACACTGATAGTTGGACATCAAAGTCCAAAAGGGAAATCACCTACGGACTATTTCAGTATTTAGAAAACCATTCACTGGACAAAAAACTAGTCATTTATTTACGTTCAATTTCTTACTATTCTAGTACAAGCCGTGATAGCCGAGTGGTCTAGATGGTTTGGACTGTAAATGGTGGGGCATGAGTTCGAATCCCGGTAATGACATAAAAATCTTTTTATAATGGAACATTGAATAAAAATGATGACAGCGTAATCGGTTTCAATAAAAAGCGTTTCTAAGCGATAAAAATGGGTTAAAAAAAAAGAAAAAAATACAAAAAAATCCTGATAACACTGTAATCGGTTTAATTAAGAAAGGTTACTAAGCAACTCGTAGAGAACAACAAATAATTAAAAGTAATATCCAAAATCTGCTCCGATAAAAGTCGCGGATAGAAACTATATAGAAACATATTAAAAAGAATTTTGAAAAATTCCACTTTGGGGCAAAAACTTTAACCCCTCCTGAAAGTGCCTTTACATAATCCAATGACCACCAGATTTTGCACATATAACAAGACTTTAAGGCTGTATAACATATTAAAATTCCAAGTTCCTATGACAACTTTTGGAATTTCAGAAAGTCTTTGAGTCTTCCTGAAAGTGGAATCCCATCAACCGATTTGTCCCAGTTTTTGCATATGTATTTGGGTTGCATATATACATATTATCACAAAATTTCAAAGTTCTAGCATCATTTTGGAATTTCCTGCAAGTCTTTGAATTGTTGTAAAATAACATTGGTTCAACTAATTACCACCAAACTTTGTACATATGTTTCAACATACAAAATGCACATTCTTATAACATTGTAGGTCGGAAGTGAAGCAAAAAAAAAAATATTAACTTTCATATTTCGGTGGTGGGTCATTTACTATTGTAATTTTATTGAATAAAATCAAGCATTTTCTATCTTTTTTTTCATTTCATTCTTCGCTTGAGCCTTACCTTCCTCAATAAGTTTCTTTCTCTCACTTTCACTCAGTTTTGAATGTTTTGAATGTATGTTCTCTTTCAGTCCTGAATCATCCTCAACACTCTATCATACTCAATCTTGCAATTTCCTGCTTAAAAGGTTTTATAGAGTTAAAATATCTCTGTTTTTCTCTAAAATTCTTTCCACCACACTTATCACAGATTTGATATTTTGCTGTAGTACCTTTACCACATTGTAAACATTTCACTACTTTACTTTTGTTATGTTTTATAATAAAATTATGAGCCTTGCAGTATATAGAATGCTTTACTGATTTGTTTTTACATGGTTTATTTGAACCTAACGGCAACATAGCACATATATTTTGCATCTTTGCTTTTTCTATATCCATTTTTATTATTATATTTAAAAATTTTTTTTATAGTTTAAAAGAAAACAAAAAAATGAGTTCTGTAGAGAGACTAATACAATTGCATAGTGAAGGAAGAATTAGTGATGAGGCTTTAGACAAGGGTCTTAAATCCTTAGATATTGAGAAACAGAAGAGTGATGCACTACAACAAACTTCTACATTGGAAAATCTGCGTAAAAGACGTAGAGATAAAAAGATAAGAAAACGACAGCAACAAAATGCTGTTAAAACAAGTGAAAAAATTAATGATGAAGATACTAAAGAGAAAAATGTTCTGAAACTGGTTGATAAACCATTATGCAATTACTTCAAAGCGTATGAAATAGATGCTCATAAATATAAAGACCCAAATATTTTGTTTAATGATAAAAAATCTGTCATTATAGATAAAATTAATGAAAACATTAAAGAATACAATGGTATTAAATTTTCAATTGGGTTATCTATAAAGTTTTTTAAAGATGAACTTAATGGTGAAAGAAAAGAAGTTACCGGTGCATCACACGGAGAACAATGTGCAGTTCTTGATGGAAATAATTTAGATGAAAACTATAACAAACAAACAACTTATATACAAACATGGATTGAAAAATTCACAAATACCGCAACGGGTTTAGAAATTGACCATTGTATCAAACTTTATCTTAATATAGCAAAATATGAACCACTCAAAGGTTCTTCGTATATTTCTCTTCCAAGTGCAATAGCAAATAAAAAAGCAATAATTAATTTATCAAATGATGATGATAGATGTTTAGAATGGCATATACTTGCTTCTAAATACCCAAACAAAAACAATCCAAGTAAGTTATCAAGTTATCGTAAATATTTAGGCACATTAAATATGGAAGGAATAGACTTTCCCACACCAATCTCACAAATACCAAAAGTTGAGAAACAAAACAATATAGCAATCAATGTTTATGGATACACATTAACAAAAAAGACAGAGAAACTTACTATATTTCCATATCATATTTCAAATCAACCAAATGAAAAAGAACGAATTAATCTGCTTTTGATAACTGAAGATGTTGAAGAGGAAATTGATGATAGTGAAGAAGAAATGATAGATGAAGATTATAATCCTGATGACTATCCTCCTGATGAGTCAAAAACAAAATATCACTACTGTTTTATTAAAAACCTTAATAGATTACTTTACAATCAGAACAATAAACACAAACATAAAACACATTTCTGTGATAGATGTCTTTATGGTTTTACAAGAGAAGACCTACTAATCAAACATAAAGAAGACTGTGAAGGCATAAATAAATCTCCAATGCGAATAGAAATGCCATCAAAAGGTCTTATCAAGTTTAAAAACCATCAAAATCAAATGCCCGTTCCATATGTTATCTATGCTGACTTTGAAGCACAAATCAAACCCAAATCACAACAAAAAGGAGATAAATCAGAAATAACAAGCGAACACGAAGCGTGTGGATTTGGATATCAAGTTGTTAGATATGATGGTAAAGCAGACAAACCAGTAATATACAGAGGTGAAGATGTTGCAGAGGTTTTTCTAAATCATTTAAAATGTGAAGTGAATAACATCAACAACATCTTTAGACATCCTAAACCATTAATAATGCCAACAGAACAGAACATACAAGATTATGAAAATGCTTCCCATTGTTGGATATGTGAAAAAGAAATTAATAATGAAAAGAATCCAAAAGTAAAAGACCACTGTCATTTCACAGGAGAATATAGAGGACCAGCACACAAATCCTGTAATCTCAAACTTGCAATCAAACCAAATAAAACCAAAATTCCAGTTATCTTCCACAACTTAAAAGGTTATGATAGCCATCTAATAATGCAGAAAATACACAAAGCAAGTGGAAACATTACTTGTATTGCAAATAATTCAGAGAAATTCATCTCATTCAGTATTGGACAACTGAAATTCTTAGACAGTTTTCAATTTATGGCTTCCTCTCTTGAAAAGTTGGTAGATGGAGCAATTGGTGTAAAGACAGAATGTGAAAAATGTAAAGGTACAGAAGAAATAAACATCAATGAAAATTGGTTATTAACAGCGAAATGTAAAAAATGTCACAATACAAGATATAAAAAACTCAACAAATCAGACTTACCATTAACTGTAAAACATACAACTAACTCACATCTTCTTGCTCGTAAAGGTATCTATCCATATGAATACATTGATAGTTTTGATAGATTTGATGAAACACAACTACCACCCATAGACAAATTCTACAGCAGTCTTACAGATGAAAGTATCAAACAAAAAGACTATGAACACGCTCAAAAAGTATGGAAACAATTTAACTGTAAAACACTTGGTGATTATCATGATTTATATCTCAAAACAGATGTTCTCTTACTTGCAGATGTTTTTCAAAAGTTTAGAGAAACCTGTATGAATAACTATAAACTTGACCCTCTACATTACTACACTGCACCTGGTCTATCTTGGGATGCTCTTCTAAAATACACAAAAATAGAATTACAACTTCTATCAGATTTGGATATGCATCTTTTCATTGAAAAAGGAATGAGAGGTGGAATAAGTATGGTTTCTAAAAGACACGCAAAAGCAAACAATAAATATGTAGCAGATTATAATCCAAATGAAGAAGACAATTACATAATGTATTTAGATGAAAATAATTTATATGGTCATTCAATGAGCCAACCACTTCCATTTGGTGGTTTCAAATGGATAACTAATAAAGATTTAATAGATGGAAAACTTCCAAAATTACAAAAAGGTAGAGGAAGAATATATGAAGTAGATTTAGAATACCCCAAACATTTACATAAACTACATAATGACTATCCACTTGCACCTGAAAAATTAGCAATTAAAAAAGAATGGTTATCCGACTATCAAAATGAACTAATTGAAAATAGTATGTTAAAAACAGAAAAACTTGTCCCCAATCTAATGGATAAGAAGAAATATGTAGTACATTACAAAAACTTAAGACTATACAAACAACTTGGTATGAAAATAACAAAAATACACAGAATATTAGAATTTGATGAGAAACCTTGGATGGAACCTTACATACGTCTGAATACAGAATTACGTAAAAAAGCAAAGACTACATTTGAAAAAGATTTCTTTAAACTTATGAACAACTCAGTATTTGGCAAAACAATGGAAAACATACGTAAAAGAGTTGATATTAAATTAGTCAAAACAGATGGCAGTGAAAATGAAAAAATCCGCAAGATAATAGCCAAACCAAACTTCAATCGTAGAGTAAAGTTCTCTGATGAGTTATCTGCCATTCAAGTGAATAAAACAAGATTAACTCTAAATAAACCAATATATGTTGGCTTCTGTGTTTTAGATTTATCAAAACATCTTATGTATGATTGGTATTATAATACATTGAAAAAGAAGTATGGTGATAACTGCACCTTGTTATACACCGACACAGACAGTTTATTAGTAGATATCAAAACCAAAGATGCTTACAAAGATATGTCTGAAATGAAAGATGAATACGATTTCTCTGATTATCCAAAAGAACATCCACTATACGATGAAACAAACAAGAAGGTCATAGGTAAGATGAAGGATGAATGTGCTGGTGTTCCAATATCAGAATATATTGGTCTTCGTCCTAAACTATATTCAGTATTAAGAGCAGATGAACAAGTCATCAAAAAAGCGAAAGGAACAAAAAAATATGTAATCAAAAAACAAATCAATTTTGAAAACTACAGAGATGCATTATTCAACAAAAAGAAATACACACACTCAATGAACATGCTACGCTCAATGCATCACAACATATATGGATTAAAAGTAAATAAGACTACACTTTCTCCTTTAGACACAAAAAGATACATAACTGACGATGGCATTACGACATACGCGTATGGGTATCAGCCGGAACAATAAGTAATTCCTCTTTGACAAACCCTCTCTTAGGTGCAGGAGATTTCAAATAATAAACTCTTATTCCCTGCGTTATAATATGATAGTCAATCTTATGAATATCAACAGACCATACTGGGTCAGTAGCCCTTCTCTTTCCACCACCTTCTAATTCTCCAGGTTGATACAAATATCTAACATTTGCATAAGGACAAATTTCAGCATCAACTTTTCTTGTTATAATTGGAGGAGGTTTTTTCGTCTCCTTATTTAATGCTTTAATAACATCAGATAATCTCTTAACCCATTCTCTGTTTCTTTTTTTAGTATCAATCTCTTTAGCATACTGATAACCAAACAATCTTTCTGCTAAGGTTCTATTAAATCTTTCTACTATTCCTTGGTCTCTGTGTATTTCTTTTCTACCTCTTCTTATTTTGGTATTATGCTTTTCCATCAAAGTTGAAACGGAACTCATAAATTCTCTACCAGGATCAACTTGCAATAGTTTAGGATACTTCAAATGTCTTTTATAAATCTTCTCAAAAGCATTTGCAACTTCTTTACTATCTTTCGACGTCAAAGGTTCGGCTTCTTTATATCTTGTTCCAACATCAACCACTGTCAATGCATACTTGTATGTCTTCCTACCAATAGTATCGTGAGGTAAAAACAACAAATCAGCCTGATGAACTTCATTCTCTGCAGACACATCAAATTTTGGTCTTATTATTCTCTTAGGTGCAGGTAAATATATTTGCCATACTGCTTGTTTCTTTAAGAACTCTAATGCTTGTTTCTGACTAACCTTTGCTTCTTTTGCTAACTTACCAACAGCTGAGTGTCCTTTCCAGAAACCTTTTGGACTATAGTATATCTTCTCCATTTATTTTTATTTAAGAAAAAATATTTATATATAAAAAGATGTCAAAGAACGCACAAACGCAAAATATAGCACAATTGCTTGATGATGACTATACACCTACAAAAGAAGAGTTTGAAGAGCTGTTAAAGGAACAAAGTCAATTTGACACAAAGAAATGGACTGATTTAGAAATCAACAACATTTATACAATCACCGACTACAGAGAAATTAACACAGACAATGGTGTGAGTGTAATTTTAACTCTCAAAGACAATGGTGAAGTATGGAGTCCTGCACATCTCACAAAGAAGATAGAAGGTAAAGAACCACCATTTTATGTAAGACCACTTGGTTTGAAACCATGTAAGAATAATAAAAAAAATAAATATCATGCTTATGATTTAGTTTTTCCAAAGAAAGATTATGTCAAAAAATATTTTTTTTTTTTACCTACATCAACTTCCAAGCAACAAATCCTGTCAATGCCATACCACCAACAACAAATGCAATCTCTCTATTTTTCTGGTCTTCTGATGGAGTGTAAAAATCACTCAATGTAGGTTTTCGTGGTAATGGTGTGGATAAATTATCTGGCAATTGTTTTCCTGTAATATAATAATATTGTTTCATAGCAGTGTCAGCATCACTGAACTCATCCACAGCATGATGTTCCTTCTTCAGTTGCTCATTAATAAAATCCAATCTTTGTGTTCTCTTCTCATTCCATGCAGTTGTTGCTGATTCTAATTGTTCCATCGCTTTATCATGTCGTTTTCTCTCTTCATCACTATTACTACCCATATGTGAAAATAAATAATTACTACCTGAAAAGGCTAAGGCGTTTGTAATTGCTCCTCCAACCATTAATGCTACTGCACTTGCCATTTTTATATAATGAAAAAAAAAAATATTAAAATTACTTCATAATATCTGCAGGAATAATACCTTGCTTAACAAGCATATCCTTTGTTGCCATTGCAAGTAATATATCAATGGACAACATACCAATATCTGTCATATTAAAATCTACTTTTGGTGCTGGTCTTTTCAATAGTTTTCTACCTAATTCTGAATATCCAACAGTTAATACAGTTTCCACTCCAGCATGATATAACATGTTTGCAATTTGTTTTCCGTCTATTGAGGTTGTCATTTTTTTTAATGAGAATATTATTTTTTTAAATTAATTAAATTCAAATGGGTCAATTTCTTTTTGTTGTATAATAGGTGCAGGTTGTTGCATCATAGGTTGTTGTTGTGGTACAACTTGTTTAGACTTGTACATATACAATCCTATTCCAACAACTCCAACTGTTATGCATAATGGTATATAATTTTTGTATATATTTATATTCTGTGAATTTGGAGAGCCGACATCATCATCTTTTGTTATAGATTTTAATTCCATGTTTTCTTTCTTTATAGTTTCAGTCTCCTTTCTTCTTAATTCTGCATTTCTTTTTCTTGCTTCTGCACCTTTCTTACCAGCAACTACTCGTCTTGGGTCTTTTGTTTTAACTTCAGTATCACTCATTTTTTTCTAAGGAGATATTTTCTTTTTTATTAAAATCAATATGTCTTGCTGTTGTTAGCATTGCAGTTAATGGAGCAAGGTACATTCCATATCTATAATACAATTCACAACACGAACTTGTCAAAGCGTGATTGATAAAAGGGTCTTCCTCTAAGTCTTGTATCAGTTTAGGTGGATTAACAACATTGAAATACTTTGATACACCCATCACGTATAAGCTAATGAAAGAATTACCCAATGTCTTAGTCATACTTGCTCCCAATCTTGCTTCATATCTGCAGTAAAGTTTGTTTATTTGTTCTGCTGTCATTGTATCAATGTCTGATAGTTGTAAGTCTTTACCAAGATACTGCTTACTACCACCACCAGCAACAATGGCTGATAATCGCTCACGTTTTGTTTCTTGTTCATTATTTTCTGTGCTTTCACATTCAATGTCTTGTAATAATTCTTCAGCATTCATTTTTATTTTATGTAATTTATTTTTTATTTTTAAAAAATAAAACATCGCATATCCGACTATTGATAAGATTGCAGTGTTTGTTATGATTATTGATAAGATTGCAGTGATTGATAATATTTCTAACAGCATTGTTTTTTAGTATTGCTATTTTACTTAAAACATTGTATAAGCATTACTTAAGATTTGCTACAGCATTGTATAAGCATTACTTAATCATTGCATAAACATTACTTAATCATTGCTAAAAAATAATCAATCAACCAACCAATAACCAGTAGGCTGGTCAGTCTTCAAAATTAACTTACGATGCTTCTTTTTTTTTCAGTTCTTCTTTTATTCTCTGTCGTTCTTCCAAAGTAGGAATAACATCATTCTCTCTTAAACAATTTTCAAAACTATCTCTATCTTTTGTGTAGAACATGCATAGCCATTTTGTTTGTTCTCTTAAATCTTTTAACACAGAATTATATCTCTGCGAAATAACCCACACTGATTGTTCTGTATGCCTACCAGAAAATGCTAATTCTGATAACATATCTTTTTTCTTTGTTAGTTCTTTCGTTGCACTGCAATCATCAATAATGTAGAGAGTAGAATGACCAGCATATTTATTAAAGAACATTCTTAGTAGTTCTTGTAGTTTTTCTTCTCCATTAACAATAGGATTAACAATTGTTATATTTTTTGTTTTAGGTTTCCTGACATCACCAATCCACTCACGATTTTTATAAGCCTTGTTCCATTGAATGGTTGGGCAAAGTATAACAATATGTTTAAATACTTGACGATATTCCTCTTCCAAAAGGTCAAGGACAAACTCTGTTTTCCCGCATCCAGTTTGACCACATATAATAGCACAATGAGGAAATTTTGGTAGCTCCATTTTTATTTGTAAAAAAAAAATATTAATAACTGACTTCTTTAAATCTACCATCTTCAAAGTTGATTTGTGCATCTTGTATAACAAACAAATAAAGATTGATTGGTTCATCTGCTCCTGCTTCTTTCGTTATTTGTATTGTAATACCTTCTGATGCATTTTCAATTCTTCTTCCAGAACCATGAAGTGTATTATCATCCGTTGAACGTAAATCCAACCATAAAGCATACCTGTTCGTTAGATATTTTTCTATTGTTGTATCAGTAAAATATAAATCTTTAACGACCATACTTGTTTCTTTGTTTCTTTTTGAATTCAAAGCAAAGAATTTATTTATTTCGTCCCAGTGTTGGTGGGACTTCATTCCTTGACTATACAATTGATTCGGAATCCCTTCTATTGTCATTTCCACTTTTGTAATTTCTGGATTATAATATTCTTCTGTGCTGGCCCTTTCAGGATCTTCGAATAGCATAAGAATTCCTTTCATACTTCTTGCAGGAACATTTAGATTGATATTCCATAGTGTATCAGATTTGTTTTTAGTTATTTTTCTGTGTCTTAGTATTCTGTCATACAAAATAACCATTTTACCATCAACTTGCTGTCTTATTTGTCTTGCTAATTCAGTATCAGAAACAATATCAAATTCCAAACAAATATTTTTGATTGTATAAGTTGAAGTTGCATCGCCTGATTTAATTACTTTATTATAATCATTGAATGTAAGTTCATATTCAAGTCTATCTCCTAATCCTGCTTGATAAAATGGCATATGGGTTTCCAATAATTCAAAATCAAGTGGGATGCAAAACCTGTTTCCATATGCTTTTGCGATGGCTTGATCTTCTTTATCTGCTGTTGCGTTTCCTGCACCCACTCTATGTCTCAACATGTTCTCTTTGCCAACGCCTTGATATACCATATTTACACGTTCTGTAATAGTCTTCCATAAATCAATATAACAATGATAGATGTCACTATCGTCAATGGACATAACTTCATTTCCACTTATTCTAATTGTTGTTTTCTTAATTATTGCTCTTCCTATGTTTTGAAATATAGTTGCATTTGCATCTTTAGAGGTTAGTTCAATTTCAAATGCTAATCTGACTGTTCCGGGAACAATAACATCATTACTACTTAGATTAGGAAATCTCACTAATAATTGTTGATTTTGGTCAATAGTTGAAGGGTTATTTGTTATTACTACACTTTGACGGATACCTCTCACACCTCGTGGTTCTCTTAATTTTCTGTAAGGGTTTAGTTTATCTCCGTAAGCTGACATTTTTTTAAAAGATAAAAAAATATTTTTAAATAATAAATAAATAATGGCTGAATATGAAAATCCTGAGTATGACAGGGAGGATTATGATGAAGAAGCAGAAACATCTTTTACAGATGAAGAGCAGTTTCAGAGAACATTAAATAGTCAGTTTGCTGGTTTGAATGATTTAACCGGTGATGATTGGAAAACTCTGCGTAATAGCATAGGTCAAAACATGATAGATAGATTTTACGAAAGGAATGAAGAACCTAAACGTAAAATCAAAGGTTTGTCTCTCAAGAAAGATGATATAGGGAGACCAATGTTATATGTTAAAGATGAAGGTGGAAAGAATATTGCATTAACATATTATCGTTCCAATGCACCAGATGAAATAGCAACATTTTTATCATTTAATACTTTGCAAAGGAAATATGGTGTTGATTTTGTTAGGAATGTATTAGGTGTAGATGATTTTAAACCATCTGCTACAAGAATTAAAGAAGGTAGAAAAGCATTCACACAATTACTTCAAACGAGAACTCAAATAACACAAACAGAAGAAGAAATACCTTTACAAGATATATCATCACAAGAACAAACTCAAGAACTATTAAATACAACAGTTGATGTAGAAACTGCTGTGAAAACATTGGAGACATCATTTACTAATGAACAAGAAACACAAACAGATTGGACAAAAAGAGAGATTGATGGAATAGCAAATGCAATGACAACAGTCAAAGAAGAGATAGCAAATGAATTGGCAAAACTGAATGAAACAAATAAAGACTTAGCAAAAGAAAATACAAAATTAGAACAAGCCAAAGCAGACAATGATGAATTTCAAATAGAAAGGATAAGTAGTCGAATCAAAGAGTTAGAAAGTGAGAGAAGTGCAAGATTGGAAGTTATTAATGTTAATAAAGAAAAACTACGTAGTCAGGTAAATAGAATCAAAGAGACTATAAACAAAGTATTAAAAGAAGACACTACATTGGGTGAAAGAATTAGAACATTATTCAGAGAACAAGGCATTACAATTGTTAGTATTTTAACCGCTTTTGGAATGATTATTGGAGTTATTGTTGAGGCTGTTATTCCTACTGGTGGTGGTACTACTTCAACCCCTCCTTCTCCACCAAAAGGTGGTGTTAAAGATTGGGTTAAGAAACAATTATCAAATCTTGGTAAATTACTTTCTACCCTTGCAGGAAAAGTAGCTACTGCATTACCAGGTGTTATTGGTTCTATTGTGTCTTGGTTGTTGTCTTCTGCGGGTAAAGTTGTTGGTTGGTTTGGAGAACATTTATGGGCATTAGTTGTATTGGTTGCTGGATTGTTATATGCATCTGCGAGAGAGTTTATAAGAAAAAAAAGAACTTAATAAATTTCATACATAATTAATAGTCCAATTACTATACTTCCTACTATTAATGCTGTTTTGTTGTCTTCATGTTGTATGGCTTCTTTTTTTTCTGGTAGAGATTGATGAGATTGTGGTAGAGATTTCTTTGTAGTAGATTGGTTAGCAAGTTTGTGATGATTAAACCAATCTGCTATTCTAGCATCGGAGGTACCAGCACCATCAACCCAACTTTTTGACAGATTGTGTTTCTTTGCATAATCAACTGCTTGTTGATGATAATCTGGTAGAGATTTCTTTGTTTGTGTGCCTTGTATAGTTGCAGGTTGTGTAGCAGATGCAACAGGTTTAACATTTACATCACTATTGAAACCAAGTGTTTGATTTTCTGTTGCAATTACAATTTTATTATTATATCCAGCGATAGTACCAACTTGTAAAACCATATCACTGGGAGACATATATAATCCAATACCATAAACAAAATCTACTTTACTTCTTGCATATTTGAGTGTGTTTTGATATCTTTGTATTTGACTTGGTAAATCAACTGGACTATTAATAGCGTCTTCAATGTTAGCAAGAAATTGTTTCTGAGCATCAAATCCTGTGCCTATTTTTAGAATTTCTACACGTGTTTGAGATTGTGCTGCTAATAGTGCCCATACAAACATTCTAATACTTTCGTTAATTCGTTCAATACCTGTTTTTGTTAATCCTTCTGATTTGTCTAATATAAACATTGTCCAGGCGTCACTTATATCTACTGTATGTTCTATTTTATCATTTGGATTAAAGAATGGACCTTCACTTCGATGTTCTTGTCTATATTTTCCACTTGGTTTAAAATATTGTGTGTAACTCCCTAGACCACTGCATTTAGAACTACTTTCTAATTTTTGACGCCAATCTGTATTAGGTGAAACATTGAATTCATTGCATAACTTTTGATAGACAGCTTTGTCGTATGGATTTTTGTAATAACAAAATGATTCATCTGTTGGTAAAGGTGTTTTAAGTTCTTTCAAAATACGAGCAATACAATAATAAACATGAAATGTATATATTGTTTTAGTTAGTCCTGAAGTGTTTTGCAAATGATCTTGATAACTTACACCACATCCTGTAGTGGCACACCAAACAGCAAAATTTAATTGACATTGCCACCAGTCAAATGATGAATGAAGCCATGTATTCCACGGTTCATTGGTGTGTAATGTTGGATTTTGATAGTTTTGAAATAAGTCGGGAAACGTTACTGGAAAATGGTCATCTTTATTAACATAAATCGTTTGTTTTATAAGTTCAATATTCTTTTCGGTATATTTAGTATTGGGGTTATATGATGCATTGGGATTGTACTTGAATTCTTTAGGTATCATTTTTATTATTGATTATATATAAAAAATAAAAATGTATCATACAATTTCGAATATTGACAAGACAATAAACTTGCAACAATACATTGATAACAGAGATGGGAATAAACGTATTGGTTTGAAATCTATAACATATGGTGTTGGATGGTATAATGTTGTTGATGAATATTTGCAGAAGACTAAAGAGAGACCTCATAAGATTATAGATGGTTATTATAGTTTCCAACAAATAGCAGATTTATTTCAAAGTAATAATATTACATTATCTGTAAATGAAACAAATGGAATTGCTTCTTTAATTACACCGGATGAATTGAAGATAAGCAAGGGCTTAAAACAAATGTTGGGGTTTGGAAATAAGCGAAAGTTTGCTGTTAATGAAACTCATTATGGTGAGAGAGCTGTAGATTTTGCTGTTTATAAATCATTGTATGTTCATTTGGAACAGATTAATACTTCAAATAATTATTTAGATGGTATGCCGAGTACTGTGTTGGCTGTTGTTCCAGTGGAAAATAAAGAGTTTGGAGAGATAACAACAGTGAGATTTGAGCATCCAGAATATAAGTGTTTGGTGAATGATGCTATAGCAGAATTGAAATTAGAAATCAGGGATGAAAATAACAACAAGGTAATTAATCATCTACCAATTAATTGCGTTTTGGAAATTATATAATTATAATAAAAAAATGAGTATATTTGGTGCTAAGAGAAAACACGTAGATGCATTGGGGCTGAAACAAGAAATATTTAATATGAGAAGTCAAGCATTTACACAAATAAATACATTGAATGATAGACATACAGGACTTCAAGATAGATTTCGGGATATGTATGTCAATCATCGATTATTATATAATAAGGTTGATAATATGTCAGACAGAAAATTGATAAGCATTTGTGCGGAGAGTAAAGGTTCCTTACAGAAGAATGAAGTGTTTGGCTTTGGAAATGGTGGTAGAGAAGTAGGTGTTGGATATGTGATGAACTTTCCTGGCCAGATAATAGGTGTTGGACTGTCGAGCAAAAGAACAAAAGGCGATGTGTCTGTGGCGATTGCAATTAATGGAAATCCACAAGCAGGATATGATATATCATTGAATAATATTTTAAGAAAACACGATAACTTTGCTACACCGTTAAAGGTTGAGGCTGGTGATGCAATTGCTTTTGTTTGTCAGACTAATAATGCTACATGTGTTAATACTGTGGCTTCGATGATAATTGAATTATTTATTGAATAAAAAAATATATGTTATCAAGAAAAAAATGAAACAACCTAATGCACCGCTATATCCAGAGTTGCCTATTGAAGATGGGCAAAATTATAGATTACAGAAGATATCTGAGATAGAGAAGACGTTAATTAATGAGAGAGATGTGAGAAAAGCATTATACAAAAAATACAAACGTGGAATAAATATTACTGATGGAGTTGATACTGGTTTGATATCAACAAGTGTTATTTTGGCAGGTGTTGGATTAACTGTTCCAATTATGTTGCCTTTAGAGATTGGTGCTGTTGTGTGTGGGAGTTTGGGTGTGTGTGTTAAACTAATTAGGCGTAAAATGACTTCAAAAGCACAGAAACATTATGAGATTAAAACTATTGCTGATAGTAAGTTGAATAGTATAAAGGATTTGATTTCTAAGGCTTTGACAGACGGACAGATATCTGAGAATGAATTTAAACTTGTGTTGGATGAGTTGGACAAATATAATAAACTCAAAGACAATATACATTCAAAACAAACAGGATTGAGTGAAAGTGAGAGAAAGAAACTTATTGAGGAAGGTAAGGCTCAAGCGAAGAATGAAATGAAAAAAAAGATAGAAAATGCTTGATTTTATTCAATAAAATTACAATAGTAAATGACCCACCACCGAAATATGAAAGTTAATATTTTTTTTTTTTGCTTCACTTCCGACCTACAATGTTATAAGAATGTGCATTTTGTATGTTGAAACATATGTACAAAGTTTGGTGGTAATTAGTTGAACCAATGTTATTTTACAACAATTCAAAGACTTGCAGGAAATTCCAAAATGATGCTAGAACTTTGAAATTTTGTGATAATATGTATATATGCAACCCAAATACATATGCAAAAACTGGGACAAATCGGTTGATGGGATTCCACTTTCAGGAAGACTCAAAGACTTTCTGAAATTCCAAAAGTTGTCATAGGAACTTGGAATTTTAATATGTTATACAGCCTTAAAGTCTTGTTATATGTGCAAAATCTGGTGGTCATTGGATTATGTAAAGGCACTTTCAGGAGGGGTTAAAGTTTTTGCCCCAAAGTGGAATTTTTCAAAATTCTTTTTAATATGTTTCTATATAGTTTCTATCCGCGACTTTTATCGGAGCAGATTTTGGATATTACTTTTAATTATTTGTTGTTCTCTACGAGTTGCTTAGTAACCTTTCTTAATTAAACCGATTACAGTGTTATCAGGATTTTTTTGTATTTTTTTCTTTTTTTTTAACCCATTTTTATCGCTTAGAAACGCTTTTTATTGAAACCGATTACGCTGTCATCATTTTTATTCAATGTTCCATTATAAAAAGATTTTTATGTCATTACCGGGATTCGAACTCATGCCCCACCATTTACAGTCCAAACCATCTAGACCACTCGGCTATCACGGCTTGTACTAGAATAGTAAGAAATTGAACGTAAATAAATGACTAGTTTTTTGTCCAGTGAATGGTTTTCTAAATACTGAAATAGTCCGTAGGTGATTTCCCTTTTGGACTTTGATGTCCAACTATCAGTGTGGTAAAGATAAATTGACATGTAATAGTCGGTTTATCTGTCTGCTCAAAATACTGCGGTAAAATATATATGTGGTAAGATGTGTTTATATATAGATAGTGCTGGTTGAAGAGGTGATTTGTGAGGGTTTTTAACAGATTACCTCAAAACCGGCACTATCTATATATATCTCTTGATGAAGCTTCAAACCAAATATCAAAGACCTTGGCCTTCTGGTTTAAGACAAGAAGATTTTGAAAGGTTTTCCCTATAATAACTGGATCCTTTGGAAGCAAAGAATACACCAATAAACGAAAATAGCAGACTCGGTTTTATTGAGTCTGTTCATGACCAGTACTTAAATGTGCAACACCGACCATGCCCTCTAGCACCGGCTTAAGCAGAACACTATTTTCAAAATGATTCTAAATTACTTCAATGATCCCAAAGGACCAGAAAATATAATCTGCACTATGATGGTGTACGAGGAGATTTTTTCTGGCCGCCACACGGCACAACACTAGCTGAAGTGAAGATAAATAAGTTCTGAATAGTTGGATCATTTGGAAGCAAAACATACACCAAACAAGAGGGCCATGGTAGCCCTGGATCGTTCACCTGAGTCCAAGACGTTTCATAGCTTATGGAAATAGTGAAGTCACTAGTTAAAGGTGTGGACCAAAGCTTTTTTTCACTGTTTTTTTAGACCATCTTTTTCATTGCAGTGGAATCCTTTTAGCAACATTAGAGGAAACATTCTATGAAACTATATTACAAGGAGCCTTTGGCTTAGATGTTCTTTAAAGATTTTGGTATTTTCAGCTCTGGCAGAACAACTGAAAGGTCATACGAGGAACATTTCCGTGAAATTATTTTGCAATTGGGCCATTTGCCTAGGAGGAGAAGTCCATGAAAGGTTCTTCTATTTTTTTAGCTCTGATGGCCAGAGCAGAACGATTTTAGCAAGTGTGGTAAATGGTCACAAGAGAAACATTTCTGTGAAGTTGTTTTAAATTTAGACCATTTGCCTCAGAGGAGATGTTTGAAATTATTTTTTTTTTCCTATTTTAAGCTCTGGCGGTAATTTTGTTCAGTGGAGCGAATCGATTTTAGCAATTTTGGCAGAGGGTCACCCAAGGAACATGTTGAAATCTTGCCAGTTGTCATTTAAACATTTTTCTATTTTTAGCTCTGGTGGCCATTTTGTTCATCGAAGCTGAACCATTTTAGTGTGTGTGAATTCGGGTTTAACGTCGCTTTCAACAATTTTTCAGTCATATCACGACGGTGTCTGGTTGCGACAGGGAGCTCAATGCTCACGTTTATAGTGCTGCCTCACTGAAGTATCATGTCCCAGACACATTACATGATACCACACCCAGTCACATTATCCTGACACTGGATCGACCAGTCCTAGCTCTACCCCGTAAATCTGAGTGCCAAGCGAGGAGCAGCTAGTACCATTTTTAACGACTTTGGTATGTCGCGGCCCGGGATCGAACCCGAGACCTCCCGTTCCCCTGAACCATTTTAGCAATTTGGTATAGGGTCACCCAAGAATCATTTCTGTGAAATTATTTCAAATTTGGGCAAGTAGGCTAGGAGGAAATGTCGTTTTAAAGTTTCGTCTGTATCAGCGGAGCGGAACCATTTTAGTAATATTTATTAATAGGGTCACCTAAGGAACATTTCTGTGAAATTACTTTGAAATCGAAGGAGATGTCGTTTAAAGGTTTTTTTTTCTTCTATTTTTATCCCCCGACCGAATAGGTTCGGGGGATATAGCGATCAGCCTGGCGTCCGTCCGTCCGTCCGTCCGTCCGTCCGTCCGTCCGTAGACGCAACCTTGTGATGGCCATAACTCCTATACCCTTTGAGATTCATTGATGGTTCTTGGCACAATTGTTCACAAGGCCGAGACGGCGTGTCATGCGCAAGAACCAGAACTCTGGATGCCATACTTTTTTAGTTATCTCCCCTTTTAATAAAATAGAATGACTGCTTTGTGATGGCCATAACTCCAATACCCTTTGAGATATATTGATGGTACCTGGCACAGTTGTTCACAAGGCTGAGACGGCGTGTCATGCACAAGAACCACAACTCTGGTTGCCATGGTTTTGGAGTTATCTCCCCTTCCAATAAAATAGAGTGACAACCTTGTGATGGCCATAACTCCTATACCCTTTGAGATTCATTGATGGTTCTTGGCACAATTGTTCACAAGGCTGAGGCGGCGTGTCATGCGCAAGAACCAGAACTCTGGATGCCATACTTTTTTAGTTATCTCCCCTTTAAATAAAATAGAATGACTACTTTGTGATGGCCGTAACTCCAATACCCTTTGAGATATATTGATGGTACTTGGCACAGTTGTTCACAAGGCTGAGACGGTGTGTCATGCACAAGAACCACAACTCTGGTTGCCATGGTTTTAGAGTTATCTCCCCTTCCAATAAAATAGAGTGACAACCTTGTGATGGCCATAATTCCAATAGACTTTAAGATATATTGATGATACCTGGCACAGTTGTTCACAAAGCCGAGACAGTGTGTAATGCACAAGAACCACAACTCTGGGTGCCGTGTTTTTTTAGTTATCTCCCCTTCCAATAATATAGAATCACTACCTTGTGATGGCCACATCTCCAACACTCTTTGAGATATATTGATGATACTTGGGACAGTTGTACATGAGGTTTAGCAGGTGTGTCACGTGCAAGAACCACAACTCTGCGTGCCCTGGTTTTTTAATTATCTCCCCTGACAATATAACCTTGTGATGGCCATAACTCCAATACCCTTTGAGATATATTGATGGTACTTGGCACAATTGTATACAACGTTGAGACGGCGCTTCATGCCTAAGAACCACAACTCTGGGTGCTATGATATTTGAGTTATCTCCCCTTCCAATATAACAGTATGACAACCTTGTGACCACCGTACCTCCAATACCCTTTGAGACATATTGGTGATACTTGATACAGATGTACATGAGGTTAAGCAGGTGTGTCACGCTCAAGAATTACAACTCTGGGTGCTCTGGTTTTTTAGTTATCTCCCCTGGCAATATAACCTTGTGATGGCCATAACTCCAACTCCCTTTGAGATATATTGAAGGAACTTGGCACAATTGTATACAAGGTACAGAAGGGATGTCATGTGCAAGAACCACAACTGTTGTTGCTGTGGTATTTGAGTTATCTACCCTTCCAATATAACAGTATGACCAGCTTGTGATCACCATATCTCCAATACCTTTTGAGGCATATTGATGGTACTTTGTGCAGAAATACATGAGCTTAAGCAGGCATGTCATGCGCAAGAACCACCTTTCTGAGTGCCCTGGTTTTTTTAGTTATCTCCCCTGACAGTATAATCTTGCGATGGCCATAACTGCAATACTTTTGTGATATGTGGTTTAATTCTGGTGCACTTTCTATTGGTGAACAATCTTCTGAAGGCCATATTGGCTTTTGGTCGGGGGATTTGCCATCTCTTCCGATGGCTATTTTTAGCTCTGGCAGCCATTTTGTTCAGCGGAGAGGAACAATTTTAGTAAGGATGATAGAGGGTCACCAATGGAACATTTCTATGAAATAATTTTGAATTCGGGCAAGTTGGCTAGGAGGAGATGTCATTTAAAAGTGTTTTTTTAGCTCTTGCGGCTTGTTCAGCAGACAGGAACCATTTAGCAGTTTTGGTAGAGGGTCACCCAAGGAACATTTCTGTGAAAATATTTTGAAATTGGGCCAGTGGGCTAGGACGAGATTTCTATTTTTAGCGCTGGTGGCCATTTTGTTCAGCAGAGCTGAACCATTTTAGCAATTATGGTAGAGGGTCACCCAAGGACCATTTCTGTGAATTGTTTTGAAATCGAGCCAGTGGGCTAGGAGGAGATGTCGTTTAAAGTTTTTTTTCTATTTTTAGCTCTGGTGGACCGGGCTTCCTCAGACTTTCGGATGAGTCTTTAAACCGAGATCCCGTCTCCGTATGACCTTAGCTGTTGGTGAGACGTAAAACTCAAATACTCACTCACTCACTCACTCACTCACTCAGATCTGATGGCCATTTTGTTTAACGGGGTGAACAATTTTAGCAATTTTGGTAAAGGGTCACTCAAGGTACATTCGTGTGAACTTATTTCAAAATCCTTTCACCGGTTAAGGAGATGTCATTTGAAGAAATTGTTGACGACGCACGACACACAAAGGACGACGAACGCCGGACACAGGTCGATCACAATAGCTCACAATGAGCACCTTGTGCTCAGGTGAGCTAATAAAGGAAAATAGCAGACTCGGTTATTGAGCTTATTCATTTATGACCAGTACTGAAATGCACAAAACCGACCACGCCCTCTAACACCGGATTATGCAGAACCCTATTTTCAAAATGATTCTAAATGAACTCAATGATCCCAGATTAAGCGGGGCCGCGGGTCGGGCCCTTTTAGGCCTCAGAGCTATTTTTAGAACAATCTTCGTAGAGGTCCTCTAGATGAAGCTTCATACCCAATTTCAAAGACCTTGGATTTCTGGCTTCAGACAAGACGTTTTTTTCAGGTTTTCCCTATATAAGCCTATGTAAAACCAGTGGGCCCCGGGGCGGGGCCATTTTGGCCCGGGGGCTATAATTTGAACAATATTGGTATAGATCCTCTAGATGAAGCTTCATACCAAGGTCCTCTTGATGAAGCTTCATACCAAATATCAAAGACCCGGGCTTTCTGGTTTCAGACAAGAAGAGTTTTAAAAGTTTTGTTTGCTGGTTTTGCTTGGATCCCAAATTTTTGAACTACTTTCAGTATGTACCTCCCAAGCATCATTCTGGTGAAGTTGGGTTTAAATTGGCACAGTGGTTAGGAGGAGATGTCAATGCTGACGGACGACGGACTAAGGACGGACGCCTGAGCACTTGCCTGTCCATTACGAAAACATGCCTATACGAATACATTGTAACCTTTATCTCCGAAAAAATGAAAATTTTAAGATGAACAATTGTGATATTTTTCTTATTTCTGCTTTACAATATAGATTGTAGGTAGTCGTTAGAACCGCCTCATCGAGGTGGTTCTTACTAGTACCCACAATCTATATTGTAGAGCAGAAATAAGACAAAATAGGTTTACCCCTGCAAACCCCAGTCTTACGAAATAAAAGTGGGGTTCAAGGGAGTCAAAATCATGTAGGCGTGTTTTCGTGATGCAGAAAAACTCAGGTGAGCTACATAAAACCAACAGGGTTTACAAGCATGGACGGTCCGACTCGCACCGCTTTCCCTGGGCAGGCTTAGATCCTCTAAGCGGTCTACCAGTACTCGCGTGCGGTCGGTTTCAGCTCTGCGAGGAAGCATCATGCAGCCCATCTTTATGTTCAAGTCCCGATGGGCGGGGCCGAAAGTTACTTTATTACATTAGACGTTGTTATTTTTGGGATTGTCTGTACACACAGACACCGGGTACCCACACCAACTTCTACCTCAGGACCTGCACCAACTTCGACCTTAGGATACATGGATACTTTATGATTTAATTTTTTCGTTTGAGATTTCATCTTCCTCGGTAGCTCAGTCGGATGCGCGTCTGACTGGTGATCAGGAGGACGCTTGTTCGATACCTGCTAGGGTCGGCAACATTCTTTCGTAGAGTTTGATCATGAAATCTTTTCTACGGTCATTCTCTCCATTCCGCTGATTCAAGACGGGCAGTTGAAAGAATGTACACTGTACTGGTTAACCTCTTACGTATATGTTGATAGGTAAATTGACCGGCTCAAAAATGACCTAAAATAGTTAAACTCCAATACAAACAAACAAACCTGTCCTAGACGAAAGTTACTTTATTAGATAAGGCGTTGATACATTTGGCGTTGACTGCAAGGCCTAATGTTTTGTTTGTTTGTTTGATTTGAGGTTTAACGTCCCAGTCAACACTGTAAAGGTCATTTTGGAGACGTTGCTTCCAATTTTGTGGGACTTTTACCCGACATTGAGATGAAATGACATCTCAAGCCCTGTCGCCCAATGAAACCAATATGGTTTATTAGCATGGACGGTCCGCCTCGCATCGCGGTTCCTGGAAGGCTTAGATCCTCCAAGCGGTTTACCAGTACAAGTGTGCGGGCCGGATTCAGCTCTGCGTGGAAGCATCATGCAGCCCATATATTTCTTCAAGCCCCTATGGGCGGGGGCTTGAACGCCTAATGTAATACACTCAGAACATTTCAAAGAAACGGGCCTCCGTGGCCTAGTGGTTAAGAGCGCTGACTCTTGATCACTAGGTCTCTCACCGCTGTGGTTCGAGCCTTGCGCGGGTCACATGTGAGACGCCAAGTTCTGCAACGGAAGATCAGGTGGTTTTTCTCCGGGTACTCCGGTTTTCGCCCACCTCTGATTACCGATCGGCTCGATATGAGTGAAATAATCTTGAAAGGGCCGTAAAACCAAACAAACATTTCAAAGAATCTTGAGTCATATCATTAATAAGAACAGTGTTGCGTACCCACACCAGATTCGATCCCGGTATCCACACCACCTTCATCTCATATATATGGATACTTGATAGCTTGCTTTAACATTTTCATTTGATATTTCGTCTTGTAATAGACGAAAGTCAATTTAATACATTAAGCGTTGTTACATTTGGCATTGACTGCAACGCCTAATATAACAACGCCTAATATAATACACTCAGAACATTTCATAGAATCTTGAGGAATATCATTAATTAGAATAGAGTTGCGTTAGAGAAGCACAAGCCCCCCCCCCCCCCCCCCACACACACACACACACACAAACACTCCAAGTACCCACACCACCTTCGACCCCAGTACCCACACCAACTTTGACCCCAAGTACCCACGTCACATTCGACCCCAAGATATATGGATACTTTATGATTTTAACTCTTTCTTTTGAGATTTCATCTTGTCCTAGACGAAAGCTACTTTATTACATTAGGCGTTGTTACATTTGGCGTTGACTGCAACGCCTAATGTAACAACGTCAAATGTATTACACTCAGAACATTTAATAGAATCTTAAGTCATATCATTAATGAGAACAGTGTTGGGTTGGTATCTTTCAAGAAGCACAGCCTCCCACCACATACACTCCAAGTACCCACACCACCTTCGACCCAAGTACCAACACCACCGTCGTCCCCAGTACCCACACCACCTTCGACCCTAAGATATATGGATACTGTATGATTTTAACTTTCTTATTTGAGATTTCATCTTGTCCTAGACGAAAATTACTTTATTACATTAGGCGTTGTTGCATTTGGCGTTGACTGCAACGCCTAATGTAACAACGCCTGATGTATTACACTCAGAACATTTCATAGAATCTTAAGTCATATCATTAATAATAACAGTGTTGCGTTGGTATCTTTCAAGAAGCACAGCTTCCCACCACATAAACTCCAAGTTACCACACCACCTTCGACCCAAGTACCCACACCACCTTCGTTCCCAGTACCCACATCACCTTCGACCCTAAGATATATGGATACTATATGATTTAAACTTTCTTATTTGAGATTTGCACTTGGCCTAGACGAAAGTTACTTTATTACATTAGGCGTTGTTACATTTGGCATTGACTGTAATGCCTTATGTAACAACGCCTAATGTAATACACTCAGATCTTAACTAATATCATTAATTAGAATAGAGTTGCGTTGAAGCACAAGCTTCCCACCATACACACTCCAAGTACCCACACCCCTTCGACCCCAGTACCCACATTCTTGACCCCAAGGTATATAGATACTCTATGATTTTAACTTTTTTTTTTGAGATTTCATCTTGTCCTAGACGAAAGTTACTTTATTACATTAGGCGTTGTTACATTTGGCGTTGACTGCAACGCCTAATTCTTAAGTAAAATCTTTGAATTAGAATAGAGTTGCGTTGAAACATAAGCTCCCCACCATACACACTCCAAGTACCCACACCACCTTCGACCCCAGTAGCTTCACCCCCTTCGACCACAGTACCCGCACAACCTTCGACCCCATGGCATATGGATACTCAATGATTAATTTTTTTTTTAGATTTCATCTTGTCCTAGACGAAAGTTACTTTATTACATTAGGCGTTATTACATTTGGCGTTGACTGCAACGCCTAATGTAACAACGCCTAATGTAATACACTCAGATCTTAAGTAATACTATTAATTAGAATAGAGTTGTGTTGAAGCACAAGCTCCCCACCATACACACTCCAAGTACCCACGCCACCTTCGACCCCAGTACCCACACCCCCTTCGACCCCAGTACCCACACAACCTTCGACCCCAAGGTATAAGGATACTCTATGATTTTAACTTTTTTGGGGGGATTTCATCTTGTCCTAGACGAAAGTTACTCTATTACATTAGGCGTTGTTACATTTGGCGTTGACTGCAACGCCTAATGTAACAACGCCTAATGTAATACACTCAGATCTTAAGTAATATCATTAATTAGAATAGAGTTGCGTTGAAGCACAAGCTCCCCACCATACACACTCCAAGTACCCACACCACCTTCTACCCCAGTACCCACACACCATTCGACCCCAGTACCCACACAACCTTCGACCCCAAGGTATATGGATACTCTATGATTTTAACATTTTTTTTTAGATTTCATCTTGTCCTAGACGAAAGTTACTTTATTACATAAGGCGTTGTTACATTTGGCGTTGAGTGCAACGCCTAATGTAACAACGCCTAATGTAATACATTCAGATCTTAAGTAATATCATTAATTAGAATAGAGTTGCGTTGAAGCACAAGCTCCCCACCATACACACTCAAAGTACCTACACCACCTTCGACCCCAGTATCCACAACCCCTTCGACCCCAGTACCCAGACAACCTTCGGCCCCAAGGTATATGGATACTCTATGATTTTAACTTTTTTTGAGATTTCATCTTGTCCTACACGAAATTTACTTTATTACATTAGGCGTTGTTACATTTGGCGTTGACTGCAACGCCTAATGTAACAACGCCTAATGTAATAAACTTGTTTATTACAATTGGCGTTGTATTACATTAGAGGTTGCCACAAGGCGCGGCAAACGGCGTTCTTCATCATTTTTATAGCGACTTAGTATAGAGAGAGAAAATCCGAAATTCGGAGACAAAATTTTTCTCTATCTTCCCAGCAGAAGAAAAAAATGATGTTTTTCTCAATATCTCAGCTAATAAATGCGATAGGAAGGGGTGGTAAACGGCGTTCTTCATCATTTTTATAGCGACTAAGTATATAGAGAAAAAAAATCCGAAATTCGGAGACAAAAATTTTTCTCTATCTTCCCAGCAAAATACAAAAATGATGTTTTTCTCAATATCTCAGCTAATAAATGCGATAGGAAGGCGCGGTAAACGCCGTTCTTCATCATTTTTATAGCGACTAAGTATAGAGAGAAAAAATCCGAAATTCGGAGACAAAAATTTTTCTCGGTCTTCCCAGCAGAAGAAAAAAATGATGTTTTTCTCAATATCTCAGCTAATAAATGCAATAGGAAGGCGCGGTAAACGGCGTTCTTCATCATTTTTATAGCGACTAAGTATAGAGAGAATAATTCCGAAATTAGGAGACAAAAAATTTTCTCTATCTTCCCAGCAGAAGAAAAAAATGATGTATTTCTCAATAACTCACCTAATAAATGCGATAGGAAGGTGCGGTAAACGGCGTTCTTCATCATTTTTATAGCGACTAAATATAGAGAGAAAATATCCGAAATTCAGAGACAAAAATTTTTCTAGGTCTTCACAGCAGAAGGAAAAAATGATGTTTTTCTCAATATCTCAGCTAATAAATGCGATAGGAAGGCGCGGTAAACGGCGTTCTTCATTATTTTTATAGCGACTAAGTATAGAGAGAAAAAATCCGAAATTCGGAGACAAAGATTTTTCTCTATCTTCCCAGCAGAAGAAAAAAATGATGTTTTTCTCAATATCTCAGCTAATAAATGCGATAGGAAGGCGCGGTAAACGGCGTTCTTCATCATTTTTATAGCGACTAAGTATAGAGAGAAAAAATCCGAAATTCGGAGACAAAAATTTTTCTCGGTCTTCCCAGCAGAAGAAAAAAATGATGTTTTTCTCAATATCTCAGCTAATAAATGCGATAGGAAGGTGCGGTAAACGGCGTTCTTCATCATTTTTATAGCGACTAAGTATAGAGAGAAAAAATCCGAAATTCGGAGACAAAAATTTTTCTCTATCTTACCAGCAGAATACAAAAATGATGTTTTTCTCAATATCTCAGCTAATAAATGCAATAGGAAGGCGCGGTAAACGGCGTTCTTCATCATTTTTATAGCGACTAAGTATAGAGAGAAAAAATCCGAAATTCGGAGACAAAAATTTTTCTCTATCTTCCCAGCAGAATACAAAAATGATGTTTTTCTCAATATCTCAGCTAATAAATGCGATAGGAAGGCGCGGTAAACGGCGTTCTTCATCATTTTTATAGCGACTAAGTATAGAGAGAAAAAATCCGAAATTCGGAGACAAAAATTTTTCTCGGTCTTCCCAGCAGAAGAAAAAAATGATGTTTTTCTCAATATCTCAGCTAATAAATGCGATAGGAAGGCGCGGTAAACGGCGTTCTTCATCATTTTTATAGCGACTAAGTATAGAGAGAAAAAATCCGAAATTCCGATACAAAAAGTTTTCTCTATCTTCCCAGCAGAATACAAAAATGATGTTTTTCTCAATATCTCAGCTAATAAATGCGATAGGAAGGCGCGGTAAACGGCGTTCTTCATCATTTTTAAAGCGACTTAGTATAGAGAGAAAAAATCCGAAATTCGGAGACAAAAATTTTTCTCAATCTTCCAAGCAGAATACAAAAATGATGTTTTTCTCAATATCTCATCTAATAAATGCGATAGGAAGGTGCGGTAAACGGCGTTCTTCATCATTTTTATAGCGACTAAGTATAGAGAGAAAAAAATCCGAAATTGTGAGACAAAAATTTTTCTCGGTCTTCCCAGCAGGAGAAAAAAATGATGTTTTTCCCAATATCTCAGCTAATAAATGCGATACTAAGGTGCGGTAAACGGCGTTCTTCATTATTTTTATAGCGACTAAGTATAGAGAGAAAAAATCCGAAATTCGGAGACAAAAATTTTTCTCTATCTTCCCAGCAGAATACAAAAATGATGTTTTTTTGTCAATATCTCAGCTAATAAATGCGATAGGAAGGCGCGGTTAACGGCGTTCTTCATCATTTTATAGCGACTAAGTATAGAGAAAAAAAATCCGAAATTCGGAGACAAAAATTTTTCTCGGTCTTCCCAGCAGAATACAAAAATGATGTTTTTCTCAATATCTCAGCTAATAAATGCGATAGGAAGGCGCGGTAAACGGCGTTCTTCATCATTTTTATAGCGACTTAGTATAGAGAAAAAAAAATCCGAAATTGTGAGACAAAAATTTTTCTCGGTCTTCCCAGCAGAAGAAAAAAAATGATGTTTTTCTCAATATCTCGGCTAATAAAAGCGATAGGAAGGCGCGGTAAACGGCGTTCTTCATCATTTTTATAGCGACTAAGTATAGAGAGAAAAAATCCGAAATTCCGAGACAAAAATTTTTCTCGGTCTTCCCAGCAGAAGAAAAAAATGATGTTTTTCTCAATATCACAGCTAATAAATGCGATAGGAAGGTGCGGTAAACGGCGTTCTTCATCATTTTATAGCGACTAAGTATAGAGAGAAAAAATCCGAAATTCGGAGACAAAAATTTTTCTCTATCTTCCCAGCAGAATACAAAAATGATGTTTTTCTCAATATCTCAGCTAATAAATGCGATAGGAAGGCGCGGTAAACGGCGTCCTTCATCATTTTTATAGCGACTAAGTATAGAGAGAAAAAATCCGAAATTCGGAGACAAAACTTTTTCTCTATCTTCCCAGCAGAATACAAAAATGATGTTTTTCTCAATATCTCAGCTAATAAATGCGATAGGAAGGCGCGGTAAACGGCGTTCTTCATCATTTTTATAGCGACTAAGTATAGAGAGAAAAAATCCGAAATTCGGAGACAAAAATTTTTCTCGGTCTTCCCAGCAGAATACAAAAATGATGTTTTTCTCAATATCTCAGCTAATAAATGCGATATGAAGGCGCGGTAAACGGCGTTCTTCATCATTTTTATAGCGACTAAGTATAGAGAGAAAAAATCCGAAATTGTGAGACAAAAATTTTTCTCGGTCTTCCCAGCAGAAGAAAAAAATGATGTTTTTCTCAATATCTTGGCTAATAAATGCGATAGGAAGGCGCGGTAAACGGCGTTCTTCATCATTTTTATAGCGACTAAGAATAGAGAGAAAAAATCCGAAATTCCGAGACAAAAATTTTTCTCGGTCTTCCCAGCAGAAGAAAATAATGATGTTTTTCTCAATATCACAGCTAATAAATGCGATAGGAAGGTGCGGTAAACGGCGTTCTTCATCATTTTTATAGCGACTAAGTATAGAGAGAAAAAATCCGAAATTCGGAGACAAAAATTTGTCTCTATCTTCCCAGCAGAATACAAAAATGATGTTTTTCTCAATATCTCACCTAATAAATGCGATAGGAAGGCGCGGTAAACGGCGTTCTTCATCATTTTTATAGCGACTAAGTATAGAGAGAAAAAATCCGAATTTGTGAGACAAAAATTTTTCTCGGTCTTCCCAGCAGAATACAAAAATGATGTTTTTCTCAATATCTCAGCTAATAAATGCGATAGGAAGGCGCGGTAAACGGCTTTCTTCATCATTTTTATAGCGACTAAGTATAGAGAGAAAAAATCCGAAATTGTGAGACAAAAATTTTTCTCGGTCTTCCCAGCAGAAGAAAAAAATGATGTTTTTCTCAATATCTCGGCTAATAAATGCGATAGGAAGGCGCGGTAAACGGCGTTCTTCATCATTTTTATAGCGACTAAGTATAGAGAGAAAAAATCCGAAATTCCGAGACAAAAATTTTTCTCGGTCTTCCCAGCAGAAGAAAAAAATGATGTTTTTCTCAATATCTCAGCTAATAAATGCGATAGGAAGGTGCGGTAAACGGCGTTCTTCATCATTTTTATAGCGACTAAGTATAGAGAGAAAAAATCCGAAATTCGGAGACAAAAATTTTTCTCGGTCTTCCCAGCAGAATACAAAAATGATGTTTTTCTCAATATCTCAGCTAATAAATGCGATAGGAAGGCGCGGTAAACGGCGTTCTTCATCATTTTTATAGCGACTAAGTATAGAGAGAAAAAATCCGAAATTCGGAGACAAAAATTTTTCTGTATCTTCCCAGCAGAATACAAAAATGATGTTTTTCTCAATATCTCAGCTAATAAATGCGATAGGAAGGCGCGGTAAACGGCGTTCTTCATCATTTTTATAGCGACTAAGTATAGAGAGAAAAAATCCGAAATTCGGAGACAAAAATTTTTCTCGGTCTTCCCAGCAGAATACAAAAATGATGTTTTTCTCAATATCTCAGCTAATAAATGCGATAGGAAGGCGCGGTAAATGGCGTTCTTCATTATTTTTATAGCGACTAAGTATAGAGAGAAAAAATCCGAATTTGTGAGACAAAAATTTTTCTCGGTCTTCCCAGCAGAAAAAAAAAAAAGATTTTTTTCTCAATATCTCGGCTAATAAATGCGATAGGAAGGCGCGGTAAACGGCGTTCTTCATCATTTTTATAGCGACTAAGTATAGAGATAAAAAATCCGAAATTCCGAGACAAAAATTTTTCTCGGTCTTCCCAGCAGAAGAAAAAAAATGATGTTTTTCTCAATATCTCAGCTAATAAATGCGATAGGAAGGTGCGGTAAACGGCGTTCTTCATCATTTTTATAGCGACTAAGTATAGAGAGAAAAAATCCGAAATTCGGAGACAAAAATTTTTCTCTATCTTCCCAGCAGAATACAAAAATGATGTTTTTCTCAATATCTCAGCTAATAAATGCGATAGGAAGGCGCGGTAAACGGCGTTCTTCATCATTTTTATAGCGACTAAGTAAAGAGAGAAAAAATCCGAAATTCGGAGACAAAAATTTTTCTCTATCTTCCCAGCAGAATACAAAAATGATGTTTTTCTCAATATCTCAGCTAATAAATGCGATAGGAAGGCGCGGTAAACGGCGTTCTTCATCATTTTTATAGCGACTAAGTATAGAGAGAAAAAATCCGAAATTCGGAGACATAATTTTTTCTCGGTCTTCCCAGCAGAAGAAAAAAATGATGTTTTTCTCAATATCTCAGCTAATAAATGCGATAGGAAGGTGCGGTAAACGGCGTTCTTCATCATTTTTATAGCGACTAAATATAGAGAGAAAAAATCCGAAATTCGGAGACAAAAATTTTTCCCTATCTTCCCAGCAGAATACAAAAATGATGTTTTTCTCAATATCTCAGCTAATAAATGCGATAGGAAGGCGCGGTAAACGGCGTTCTTCATCATTTTTATAGCGACTAAGTATAGGGAGAAAAAATCCGAAATTCGGAGACAAAAATTTTTCTCGGTCTTCCCAGCAGAATACAAAAATGATGTTTTTCTCAATATCTCAGCTAATAAATGCGATAGGAAGGCGCGGTAAACGGCGTTCTTCATCATTTTTATAGCGACTAAGTATAGAGAGAAAAATCCGAAATTGTGAGACAAAAATTTTTCTCGGTCTTCCCAGCAGAAGAAAAAAATGATGTTTTTCTCAATATCTCGGCTAATAAATGCGATAGGAAGGCGCGGTAAACGGCGTTCTTCATCATTTTTATAGCGACTAAGTATAGAGAGAAAAAATCCGAAATTCGGAGACAAAAATTTTTCTCTATCTTCCTAGCAGAATACAAAAATGATATTTTTCTCAATATCTCAGCTAATAAATGCGATAGGAAGGTGCGGTAAACGGCGTTCTTCATCATTTTTATAGCGACTAAGTATAGAGAGAAAAAATCCGAAATTGTGAGACAAAAATTTTTCTCGGTCTTCCCAGCAGAAGAAAAAAATGATGTTTTTCTCAATATCTCGGCTAATAAATGCGATAGGAAGGCGCGGTAAACGGCGTTCTTCACCTTTTTTTTAGCGACTAAGTATAGAGAGAAAAAAATCCGAAATTCCGAGACAAAAATTTTTCTCGGTCTTCCCAGCAGAATACAAGAATGATGTTTTTCTCAATATCTCAGCTAATAAATGCGATAGGAAGGCGCGGTAAACGGCGTTCTTCATCATTTTTATAGCGACTAAGTATAGAGAGAAAAAATCCGAAATTCGGAGACAAAATTTTTCTCGGTCTTCCCAGCAGAATACAAAAATGATGTTTTTCTCAATATCTCAGCTAATAAATGCGATAGGAAGGCGCGGTAAACGGCGTTCTTCATCATTTTTATAGCGACTAAGTATAGAGAGAAAAAATCCGAAATTCCGAGACAAAAATTTTTCTCGGTCTTCCCAGCAGAATACAATCAAAGCGCCAAAGGCACTGAAATGACAGATTCTATGAGAAAATCAAAACACTGTGAAAACTTACAGGCAATCTTTCTAAAAAGATCTTAAAATTTAGAAAAGTAGTTCTCCAAATTCCATTGTATGATATGTTTGCAGTTGTCTATACACCGGTGGTATCATGAAATGCCATTCGATGTTTCAAATTTTGGAGAGAAACTATTTACGTTTTCAAAACCAAACATAAAAATTCAAGTTTTAACAATACTACTGGCAATTAGTAACCTTTTTTGTCTGGTCGGTTGTGGATACCTCCCCCCAAAAGATACTCTATTTTTCACAAAGAGATCGGAGGAGAAAGGCTGGCTAGTCCAGTACATCACCACTATAAACACGCGCGTAATCCTGCTGGATTAGATATCCCGGATTCTGAGCGTAAACAAATAAATGGAACGCACTTGATTGATGTAACGTCATGCTGTTTAGTTAACGTCTCAGCCATGATCTTGAACGTTCTTAATGTCGCTAGCTACAGTAGCTCGACATACCATTTCGCTTATTCCATCCGACATATCATGCTCTATTACGCACGCGTCGCCTCGGCATACCTTACACCCATGTGTCGAAACATCCCGAAACGACAATCGGCGTGATTCACGCTGAAGTGCGATGTGTCAGTAAAACGCATATCACGCGAGTCGCTTAGACGCCAATATACATGTACGTATTTCATGCAGCAGCGTAAGTGTTCCGTACTGTGTCGACGTCTTAACTTTGGTCACGACAGGGACGTCTAGCTCTCAAAAGTGCATCGCATAAGGGCGACGAACAGTGTCAGTGCTTATTAGTCGGTAGTTGAAACCCTTTGCTTATCTACAGGTTCTGTGTAGCAAATGCCGGCGGAAATCTGCTTCGCATATGCGTCCGTCGGATGAATCGATCTTGACGTACTGACGTCAGTCTTCCGCTACGCCGACGTCCACTAGCGTCTTCTGTTGATAGTAAGATGTCGCTCCAACAGACAAATAGATCACACACGTGTGGCACCCAAAATCAGAGTCAACGCCATCCGCTTTCCGACCAGCTTCTAACTGTCCATTAGAAGCCTCCGTGGTGTAGCAGGATCGATACCGGACTTCTCCAGACTCTCGGATGTGTCTTTAAACCGAGGTATCGTCTCCGTAGGACCTTAGCTGTTGGTGGGACGTAAAACTCAAACACTCACTCACCCTAACTGTCCAGGGTTCAATGAAAAATGTTGCAATACGTTCTCACTTGATGCTTTTTGAGAACAAAATACAATCTTCTTTTCTAGGCACGACCTTACATCACACATCAAAAGTTTAATCCTGAACATGTGGTTTCTATCAGTGCTGGTGTGAAGGTGGTACACAGGATCGTTAGCCCCCGCCCATCGGGGCTTAAAGAAATAGATGGGCTGCATGATGCTTCCGCGCAGAGCTGAAACTGACCCGCACACGAGTACTGGTAATCTTCTTAGAGGATCTAAGCCTGCCCAGGCAAAGAGGTGCGAGTCGGACCGTCCATGCATATAAACCCTATTGGTTTTGATTGGGCGGCAGGGCTTGAGATGTCATTTCATCTCAGTGTCGGGTAAAAGTCCCACAAAATTGGAAGCAACGTCTCCAAAATGACCTATACAGTGTTGACGGGGACGTTAAACCTCAAATCAAACAATACAAAACACAGGATCGTGGCCGGACTGGTAACCATACGCCACGGTTGATTGATTTAACCTTTTTAGCTTAAGGGCTTGGTGCCTAAGTGTGTTGTAATCATGCAATCGTTTGGTTTCAAAATCAAAGCACCGAAAGTGTTGGTGGGATGTAGGTTGGGGTAAAAGTCCTGGGCCGAGATTAAACTGTTTAATTTAACTCTGAAATTCCAAACAAATAGTGAAGATTTTGATAAAAAGCGCGTTCTGCAGCGTCCGAACTTGGTCTACAGTGTTTGCCAAGCTCATCCTATGATTCCAGGGTGACCCTCTTCAGTCTTATGGAATACCCTGATCTCACTGCGGCTATTTTCTGTAAGAAAAAGGCTATTCTGAGAAGTCAGTGATAGTCACGTAGACGTTAGCTCTGAATCGCTTTTTTTATCAGTGACTTCGGGTCGAATGCCAAACAATCAATCCAAACATAGCCGGGTCGTTTGTCAGTCTTGGTTACATGTAAGTGTTATCTGTAAAATCTGCACTTGAAAAAATGTTCGATCTGGCAAACAATGTAGACTAAGATCAAACGCCACAGAACACGGTGCTGATCTTGTTCTACATTTTTGCATCAGTTACTAAACTTCCGTTAAGTTTAAACGGATCAGTCCAAGTCCTCGTTCATGACCAGCCTGCATTTAGAGACAATCGGCATGAGTGTTGTCAGTGCTTTGATTTATTCACTGCCTTGAGTTTCTGGAGTGTACTCTTCCATCACTGAAGTTGGGCTCGTCCATTCTGCTAAATATGGCACCTAGAATTATATCACAGGACCTACACTGTTTGCATAGGTATCTGTACCATATTCCAGGGTTGAAAGGGACAGCCTTTCTCGCAAAGTCTGATATACACCTAGTTGTAACTGACCTAGACTTGACCTCGAATGTCGGAAAACCCATTAATATTCTGGTCTGCAGCTGACCGGCTGGTCTTTAAGGATTAAATATTGACAGCACTGTTAGAAAACAGTGTAAAACCTGAGCAGACGTCTAAGCAGATGCCGCATTGATCTAGGTATACAGTCTCGCAAGATGCAGCTGATTCATATGAAGTGCTGAATATATTCTCTGAAAGGTAAGATAAAATCGTCAAGTCGTCTGCTTCAAAAGTTTGTATTGCGATTATAGGATGTACAATTTTGATAACTGCGCCTAACCGGACTACATTTTTGTGCGGACTCCTATTTCTTTGGCGGTCAAAGCCGGAAGAAAGTCGTAAGAAAGCCGGAACTACTTTACAACACGCAGGATAGCTAGAGATGACAGATAGAATCTGTCATTAAAAATAATGTTTTTCTCAATATCTCAGCTAATAAATGCGATAGGAAGGTGCGGTAAACGGCGTTCTTCATCATTTTTATAGCGACTAAGTATAGAGAGAAAAAATCCGAAATTCGGAGACAAAAATTTTTCTCTATCTTCCCAGCAGAATACAAAAATGATGTTTTTCTCAATATCTCAGCTAATAAATGCGATAGGAAGGCGCGGTAAACGGCGTTCTTCATCATTTTTATAGCGACTAAGTATAGAGAGAAAAAATCCGAAATTCGGAGACAAAAATTTTTCTCTATCTTCCCAGCAGAATACAAAAATGATGTTTTTCTCAATATCGCAGCTAATAAATGCGATAGGAAGGTGCGGTAAACGGCGTTCTTCATCATTTTTATAGCGACTAAGTATAGAGAGAAAAAATCCGAAATTGTAAGTCAAAAATTTTTCTCGGTCTTCCCAGCAGAAGAAAAAAAAATGATATTTTTCTCAATATCTCGGCTAATAAATGCGATAGGAAGGCGCGGTAAATGGCGTTCTTCATCATTTTTATAGCGACTAAGTATAGAGAGAAAAAATCCGAAATTCCGAGACAAAAAATTTTCTCGGTCTTCCCAGCAGAATACAAAAATGATGTTTTTCTCAATATCTAAGCTAATAAATGCGATAGGAAGGTGCGGTAAACGGCCTTCTTCATCATTTTTATAGCGACTAAGTATAGAGAGAAAAAATCCGAAATTCCGAGACAAAAATTTTTCTCTATCTTCCCAGCAGAATACAAAAATGATGTTTTTCTCAATATCTCAGCTAATAAATGCGATAGGAAGGCGCGGTAAACGGCGTTCTTCATCATTTTTATAGCGACTAAGTATAGAGAGAAAAAATCCGAAATTCGGAGACAAAAATTTTTCTCTATCTTCCCAGCAGAATACAAAAATGATGTTTTTCTCAATATCTCAGCTAATAAATGCGATAGGAAGGTGCGGTAAACGGCGTTCTTCATCATTTTTATAGCGACTAAGTATAGAGAGAAAAAATCCGAAATTCGGAGACAAAAATTTTTCTCGGTCTTCCCAGCAGAAGAAAAAAATGATGTTTTTCTCAATATCTCGGCTATTAAATGCGATAGGAAGGCGCGGTAATCGGCGTTCTTCATCATTTTTATAGCGACTAAGTATAGAGAGAAAAAATCCGAAATTCCGAGACAAAAATTTTCTCGGTCTTCCCAGCAGAATACAAAAATGATGTTTTTCTCAATATCTCAGCTAATAAATGCGATAGGAAGGTGCGGTAAACGGCGTTCTTCATCATTTTTATAGCGACTAAGTATAGAGAGAAAAAATCCGAAATTCGGAGACAAAAATTGTTCTGTATCTTCCCAGCAGAATACAAAAATGATGTTTTTCTCAATATCTCAGCTAATAAATGCGATAGGAAGGCGCGGTAAACGGCGTTCTTCATCATTTTTATAGCGACTAAGTATAGAGAGAAAAAATCCGAAATTCGGAGACAAAAATTTTTCTCTTTCTTCCCAGCAGAATACAAAAATGATGTTTTTCTCAATATCTCAGCTAATAAATGCGATAGGAAGGTGCGGTAAACGGCGTTCTTCATCATTTTTATAGCGACTAAGTATAGAGAGAAAAAATCCGAAATTCGGAGACAAAAATTTTTCTCGGTCTTCCCAGCAGAATACAAAAATGATGTTTTTCTCAATATCTCGGCTATTAAATGCGATAGGAAGGCGCGCTAAACGGCGTTCTTCATCATTTTTATAGCGACTAAGTATAGAGAGAAAAAATCCGAAATTCCGAGACAAAAATTTTTCTCGGTCTTCCCAGCAGAATACAAAAATGATGTTTTTCTCAATATCTCAGCTAATAAATGCGATAGGAAGGTGCGGTAAACGGCGTTCTTCATCATTTTTATAGCGACTAAGTATAGAGAGAAAAAATCCGAAATTCGGAGACAAAAATTTTTCTGTATCTTCCCAGCAGAATACAAAAATGATGTTTTTCTCAATATCTCAGCTAATAAATGCGATAGGAAGGCGCGGTAAACGGCGTTCTTCATCATTTTTATAGCGACTAAGTATAGAGAGAAAAAATCCGAAATTCGGAGACAAAAATTTTTCTCTATCTTCCCAGCAGACTACAAAAATGATATTTTTCTCAATATCTCAGCTAATAAATGCGATAGGAAGGTGCGGTAAACGGCGTTCTTCATCATTTTTATAGCGACTAAGTATAGAGAGAAAAAATCCGAAATTCGGAGACAAAAATTGTTCTGTATCTTCCCAGCAGAATACAAAAATGATGTTTTTCTCAATATCTCAGCTAATAAATGCGATAGGAAGGCGCGGTAAACGGCGTTCTTCATCATTTTTATAGCGACTAAGTATAGAGAGAAAAAATCCGAAATTCGGAGACAAAAATTTTTCTCAATCTTCCCAGCAGAATACAAAAATGATGTTTTTCTCAATATCTCAGCTAATAAATGCGATAGGAAGGCGCGGTAAACGGCGTTCTTCATCATTTTTATAGCGACTAAGTATAGAGAGAAAAAATCCGAAATTCGGAGACAAAAATTTTTCTCTTTCTTCCCAGCAGAATACAAAAATGATGTTTTTCTCAATATCTCAGCTAATAAATGCGATAGGAAGGTGCGGTAAACGGCGTTCTTCATCATTTTTATAGCGACTAAGTATAGAGAGAAAAAATCCGAAATTCGGAGACAAAAATTTTTCTCTATCTTCCCAGCAGACTACAAAAATGATATTTTTCTCAATATCTCAGCTAATAAATGCGATAGGAAGGTGCGGTAAACGGCGTTCTTCATCATTTTTATAGCGACTAAGTATAGAGAGAAAAAATCCGAAATTGTGAGACAAAAATTTTTCTCGGTCTTCCCAGCAGAAGAAAAAAATGATGTTTTTCTCAATATCTCGGCTAATAAATGCGATAGGAAGGCGCGGTAAACGGCGTTCTTCACCCTTTTTTAGCGACTAAGTATAGAGAGAAAAAAATCCGAAATTCCGAGACAAAAATTTTTCTCGGTCTTCCCAGCAGAATACAAAAATGATGTTTTTCTTAATATCTCAGCTAATAAATGCGATAGGAAGGTGCGGTAAACGGCGTTCTTCATCATTTTTATAGCGACTAAGTATAGAGAGAAAAAATCCGAAATTCGGTGACAAAAATTTTTCTCTATCTTCCCAGCAGAATACAAAAATGATGTTTTTCTCAATATCTAAGCTAATAAATGCGATAGGAAGGCGCGGTAAACGGCGTTTTTCATCATTTTTATAGCGACTAAGTATAGAGAGAAAAAATCCGAAATTCGGAGACAAAAATTTTTCTCTATCTTCCAAGCAGAATACAAAAATGATGTTTTTCTCAATTTCTCAGCTAATAAATGCGATAGGAAGGCGCGGTAAACGGCGTTCTTCATCATTTTTATAGCGACTAAGTAAAGAGAGAAAAAATCCGAAATTCGGAGACAAAAATTTTTCTCTATCTTCCCAGCAGAATACAAAAATGATGTTTTTCTCAATATCTCAGCTAATAAATGCGATAGGAAGGCGCGGTAAACGGCGTTCTTCACCATTTTATAGCGACTAAGTATAGAGAGAAAAAATCCGAAATTCGGAGACAAAATTTTTTCTTTATCTTCCCAGCAGAATACAAAAATGATGTTTTTCTCAATATCTCAGCTAATAAATGCGATAGGAAGGCGCGGTAAACGGCGTTCTTCATCATTTTTATAGCGACTAAGTATAGAGAGAAAAAATCCGAAATTCGGAGACAAAAATTTTTCTCGGTCTTCCCAGCAGAATACAAAAATGATGTTTTTCTCAATATCTCAGCTAATAAATGCGATAAGAAGGCGCGGTAAACGGCGTTCTTCATCATTTTCATAGCGACTAAGTATAGAGAGAAAAAATCCGAAATTGTGAGACAAAACTTTTTCTCGGTCTTCCCTGCAGAAGAAAAAAATGATGTTTTTCTCAATATCTCGGCTAATAAATGCGATAGGAAGGCGCGGTAAACGGCGTTCTTCATCATTTTTATAGCGACTAAGTATAGAGAGAAAAAATCCGAAATTCCGAGACAAAATTTTTTCTCTATCTTCCCAGCAGAATACAAAAATGATGTTTTTCTCAATATCTCAGCTAATAAATGCGATAGGAAGGCGCGGTAAACGGCGTTCTTCATCATTTTATAGCGACTAAGTATAGAGAGAAAAAATCCGAAATTCGGAGACAAAAAATTTTCTCGGTCTTCCCAGCAGAATACAAAAATGATGTTTTTCTCAATATCTCAGCTAATAAATGCGATAGGAAGGCGCGGTAAACGGCGTTCTTCATCATTTTTATAGCGACTAAGTATAGAGAGAAAACATCCGAAATTGTGAGACAAAAATTTTTCTCGGTCTTTCCAGCAGAAGAAAAAAATGATGTTTTTCTCAATATCTCGGCTAATAAATGCGATAAGAAGGCGCGGTAAACGGCGTTCTTCATCATTTTTATAGCGACTAAGTATAGAGAGAAAAAATCCGAAATTCCGAGACAAAAATTTTTCTCGGTCTTCCCAGCAGAATACAAAAATGATGTTTTTCTCAATATCTCAGCTAATAAATGCGATAGGAAGGTGCGGTAAACGGCGTTCTTCATCATTTTTATAGCGACTAAGTATAGAGAGAAAAAATCCGAAATTCGGAAAAAACATTTTTCTCTATCTTCCCAGCAGAATACAAAAATGATGTTTTTCTCAATATCTCAGCTAATAAATGCGATAGGAAGGCGCGGTAAACGGCGTTCTTCATCATTTTTATAACGACTAAGTATAGAGAGAAAAAATCCGAAATTCGGAGACAAAAATTTTTCTCTATCTTCCCAGCAGAATACAAAAATGATGTTTTTCTCAATATCTCAGCTAATAAATGCGATAGGAAGGCGCGGTAAACGGCGTTCTTCATCATTTTTATAGCGACTAAGTATAGAGAGAAAAAATCCGAAATTCGGAGACAAAAATTTTTCTCGGTCTTCCCAGCAGAAGAAAAAAATGATGTTTTTCTCAATATCTCGGCTAATAAATGCGATAGGAAGGCGCGGTAAACGGCGTTCTTCATCATTTTTATAGCGACTAAGTATAGAGAGAAAAAATCCGAAATTCGGAGACAAAAATTTTTCTCGGTCTTCCCAGCAGAATACAAAAATGATGTTTCTCTCAATATCTCAGCTAATAAATGCGATAGGAAGGTGCGGTAAACGGCGTTCTTCATCATTTTTATAGCGACTAAGTATAGAGAGAAAAAATCCGAAATTCCGAGACAAAAATTTTTCTCGGTCTTCCCAGCAGAATACAAAAATGATGTTTTTCTCAATATCTCAGCTAATAAAGGCGATAGGAAGGTGCGGTAAACGGCGTTCTTCATCATTTTTATAGCGACTAAGTATAGAGAGAAAAAATCCGAAATTCGGAGACAAAAATTTTTCTGTATCTTCCCAGCAGAATACAAAAATGATGTTTTTCTCAATATCTCAGCTAATAAATGCGATAGGAAGGCGCGGTAAACGGCGTTCTTCATCATTTTTATAGCGACTAAGTATAGAGAGAAAAAATCCGAAATTCGGAGACAAAAATTTTTCTCTATCTTCCCAGCAGAATACAAAAATGATATTTTTCTCAATATCTCAGCTAATAAATGCGATAGGAAGGTGCGGTAAACGGCGTTCTTCATCATTTTTATAGCGACTAAGTATAGAGAGAAAAAATCCGAAATTGTGAGACAAAAATTTTTCTCGGTCTTCCCAGCAGAAGAAAAAAATGATGTTTTTCTCAATATCTCGGCTAATAAATGCGATAGGAAGGCGCGGTAAACGGCGTTCTTCACCCTTTTTTTAGCGACTAAGTATAGAGAGAAAAAAATCCGAAATTCCGAGACAAAAATTTTTCTCTATCTTCCCAGCAGAATACAAAAATGATGTTTTTCTCAATATCTAAGCTAATAAATGCGATAGGAAGGCGCGGTAAACGGCGTTTTTCATCATTTTTATAGCGACTAAGTATAGAGAGAAAAAATCCGAAATTCGGAGACAAAAATTTTTCTCTATCTTCCCAGCAGAATACAAAAATGATGTTTATCTCAATATCTCAGCTAATAAATGCGATAGGAAGGCGCGGTAAACGGCGTTCTTCATCATTTTTATAGCGACTAAGTAAAGAGAGAAAAAATCCGAAATTCGGAGACAAAAATTTTTCTCTATCTTCCCAGCAGAATACAAAAATGATGTTTTTCTCAATATCTCAGCTAATAAATGCGATAGGAAGGCGCGGTAAACGGCGTTCTTCACCATTTTTATAGCGACTAAGTATAGAGAGAAAAAATCCGAAATTCGGAGACAAAATTTTTTCTCTATCTTCCCAGCAGAATACAAAAATGATGTTTTTCTCAATATCTCAGCTAATAAATGCGATAGGAAGGCGCGGTAAACGGCGTTCTTCATCATTTTTATAGCGACTAAGTATAGAGAGAAAAAATCCGAAATTGTGAGACAAAAATTTTTCTCGGTCTTCCCAGCAGAAGAAAAAAATGATGTTTTTCTCAATATCTCGGCTAATAAATGCGATAGGAAGGCGCGGTAAACGGCGTTCTTCATCATTTTTATAGCGACTAAGTATAGAGAGAAAAAATCCGAAATTGTGAGACAAAAATTTTTCTCGGTCTTCCCAGCAGAAGAAAAAAATGATGTTTTTCTCAATATCTCGGCTAATAAATGCGATAGGAAGGCGCGGTAAACGGCGTTCTTCATCATTTTTATAGCGACTAAGTATAGAGAGAAAAAATCCGAAATTCGGAGACAAAATTTTTTCTCGGTCTTCCCAGCAGAAGAAAAAATTGATGTTTTTCTCAATATCGTAGCTAATAAATGCGATAGGAAGTTGCGGTAAACGGCGTTCTTCATCATTTTTATAGCGACTAAGTATAGAGAGAAAAAATCCAAAATTCGGAGACAAAATTTTTTCTTTATCTTCCCAGCAGAATACAAAAATGATGTTTTTCTCAATATCTCAGCTAATAAATGCGATAGGAAGGCGCGGTAAACGGCGTTCTTCATCATTTTTATAGCGACTAAGTATAGAGAGAAAAAATCCGAAATTCGGAGACAAAAATTTTTCTCGGTCTTCCCAGCAGAATACAAAAATGATGTTTTTCTCAATATCTCAGCTAATAAATGCGATAGGAAGGCGCGGTAAACGGCGTTCTTCATCATTTTTATAGCGACTAAGTATAGAGAGAAAAAATCCGAAATTCCGAGACAAAATTTTTTCTCGGTCTTCCCAGCAGAATACAAAAATGATGTTTTTCTCAATATCTCAGCTAATAAATGCGATAGGAAGGCGCGGTAAACGGCGTTCTTCATCATTTTTATAGCGACTAAGTATAGAGAGAAAACATCCGAAATTGTGAGACAAAAATTTTTCTCTATCTTCCCAGCAGAAGAAAAAAATGATGTTTTTCTCAATATCTCGGCTAATAAATGCGATAAGAAGGCGCGGTAAACGGCGTTCTTCATCATTTTTATAGCGACTAAGTATAGAGAGAAAAAATCCGAAATTCCGAGACAAAAATTTTTCTCGGTCTTCCCAGCAGAATACAAAAATGATGTTTTTCTCAATATCTCAGCTAATAAATGCGATAGGAAGGTGCGGTAAACGGCGTTCTTCATCATTTTTATAGCGACTAAGTATAGAGAGAAAAAATCCGAAATTCGGAAAAAACTTTTTCTCTATCTTCCCAGCAGAATACAAAAATGATGTTTTTCTCAATATCTCAGCTAATAAATGCGATAGGAAGGCGCGGTAAACGGCGTTCTTCATCATTTTTATAGCGACTAAGTATAGAGAGAAAAAATCCGAAATTCGGAGACAAAAATTTTTCTCAATCTTCCCAGCAGAATACAAAAATGATGTTTTTCTCAATATCTCAGCTAATAAATGCGATAGGAAGGCGCGGTAAACGGCGTTCTTCATCATTTTTATAGCGACTAAGTATAGAGAGAAAAAATCCGAAATTCGGAGACAAAAAATTTTTCTCTATCTTCCCAGCAGAATACAAAAATGATGTTTTTCTCAATATCTCAGCTAATAAATGCGATAGGAAGGCGCGGTAAACGGCGTTCTTCATCATTTTTATAGCGACTAAGTATAGAGAGAAAAAATCCGAAATTCGGAGACAAAAATTTTTCTCTGTCTTCCCAGCAGGATACAAAAATGATGTTTTTCTCAATATCTCAGCTAATAAATGCGATAGGAAGGCGCGGTAAACGGCGTTCTTCATCATTTTTATAGCGACTAAGTATAGAGAGAAAAAATCCGAAATTGTGAGACAAAAATTTTTCTCGGTCTTCCCAGCAGAAGAAAAAAATGATGTTTTTCTCAATATCTCGGCTAATAAATGCGATAGGAAGGCGCGGTAAACGGCGTTCTTCATCATTTTTATAGCGACTAAGTATAGAGAGAAAAAATCCGAAATTCGGAGACAAAAATTTTTCTCGGTCTTCCCAGCAGAATACAAAAATGATGTTTTTCTCAATATCTCAGCTAATAAATGCGATAGGAAGGTGCGGTAAACGGCGTTCTTCATCATTTTTATAGCGACTAAGTATAGAGAGAAAAAATCCGAAATTCGGAGACAAAAATTTTTCTCTATCTTCCCAGCAGAATACAAAAATGATGTTTTTCTCAATATCTCAGCTAATAAATGCGATAGGAAGGCGCGGTAAACGGCGTTCTTCATCATTTTTATAGCGACTAAGTATAGAGAGAAAAAATCCGAAATTGTGAGACAAAAATTTTTCTCGGTCTTCCCAGCAGAAGAAAAAAATGATGTTTTTCTCAATATCTCGGCTAATAAATGCGATAGGAAGGCGCGGTAAACGGCGTTCTTCACCCTTTTTTTAGCGACTAAGTATAGAGAGAAAAAAATCCGAAATTCCGAGACAAAAATTTTTCTCGGTCTTCCCAGCAGAATACAAAAATGATGTTTTTCTCAATATCTCAGCTAATAAATGCGATAGGAAGGTGCGGTAAACGGCGTTCTTCATCATTTTTATAGCGACTAAGTATAGAGAGAAAAAATCCGAAATTCGGTGACAAAAATGTTTCTCTATCTTCCCAGCAGAATACAAAAATGATGTTTTTCTCAATATCTAAGCTAATAAATGCGATAGGAAGGCGCGGTAAACGGCGTTTTTCATCATTTTTATAGCGACTAAGTATAGAGAGAAAAAATCCGAAATTCGGAGACAAAAATTTTTCTCTATCTTCCCAGCAGAATACAAAAATGATGTTTTTCTCAGCTAATAAATGCGATAGGAAGGCGCGGTAAACGGCGTTCTTCATCATTTTTATAGCGACTAAGTAAAGAGAGAAAAAATCCGAAATTCGGAGACAAAAATTTTTCTCTATCTTCCCAGCAGAATACAAAAATGATGTTTTTCTCAATATCTCAGCTAATAAATGCGATAGGAAGGCGCGGTAAACGGCGTTCTTCACCATTTTTATAGCGACTAAGTATAGAGAGAAAAAATCCGAAATTCGGAGACAAAATTTTTTCTCTATCTTCCCAGCAGAATACAAAAATGATGTTTTTCTCAATATCTCAGCTAATAAATGCGATAGGAAGGCGCGGTAAACGGCGTTCTTCATCATTTTTATAGCGACTAAGTATAGAGAGAAAAAATCCGAAATTGTGAGACAAAAATTTTTCTCGGTCTTCCCAGCAGAAGAAAAAAATGATGTTTTTCACAATATCTCGGCTAATAAATGCGATAGGAAGGCGCGGTAAACGGCGTTCTTCATCATTTTTATAGCGACTAAGTATAGAGAGAAAAAATCCGAAATTGTGAGACAAAAATTTTTCTCGGTCTTCCCAGCAGAAGAAAAAAATGATGTTTTTCTCAATATCTCGGCTAATAAATGCGATAGGAAGGCGCGGTAAACGGCGTTCTTCATCATTTTTATAGCGACTAAGTATAGAGAGAAAAAATCCGAAATTCGGAGACAAAATTTTTTCTCGGTCTTCCCAGCAGAAGAAAAAATTGATGTTTTTCTCAATATCGTAGCTAATAAATGCGATAGGAAGTTGCGGTAAACGGCGTTCTTCATCATTTTTATAGCGACTAAGTATAGAGAGAAAAAATCCAAAATTCGGAGACAAAATTTTTTCTTTATCTTCCCAGCAGAATACAAAAATGATGTTTTTCTCAATATCTCAGCTAATAAATGCGATAGGAAGGCGCGGTAAACGGCGTTCTTCATCATTTTTATAGCGACTAAGTATAGAGAGAAAAAATCCGAAATTCGGAGACAAAAATTTTTCTCGGTCTTCCCAGCAGAATACAAAAATGATGTTTTTCTCAATATCTCAGCTAATAAATGCGATAGGAAGGCGCGGTAAACGGCGTTCTTCATCATTTTTATAGCGACTAAGTATAGAGAGAAAAAATCCGAAATTCCGAGACAAAATTTTTTCTCGGTCTTCCCAGCAGAATACAAAAATGATGTTTTTCTCAATATCTCAGCTAATAAATGCGATAGGAAGGCGCGGTAAACGGCGTTCTTCATCATTTTTATAGCGACTAAGTATAGAGAGAAAACATCCGAAATTGTGAGACAAAAATTTTTCTCTATCTTCCCAGCAGAAGAAAAAAATGATGTTTTTCTCAATATCTCGGCTAATAAATGCGATAAGAAGGCGCGGTAAACGGCGTTCTTCATCATTTTTATAGCGACTAAGTATAGAGAGAAAAAATCCGAAATTCCGAGACAAAAATTTTTCTCGGTCTTCCCAGCAGAATACAAAAATGATGTTTTTCTCAATATCTCAGCTAATAAATGCGATAGGAAGGTGCGGTAAACGGCGTTCTTCATCATTTTTATAGCGACTAAGTATAGAGAGAAAAAATCCGAAATTCGGAAAAAACTTTTTCTCTATCTTCCCAGCAGAATACAAAAATGATGTTTTTCTCAATATCTCAGCTAATAAATGCGATAGGAAGGCGCGGTAAACGGCGTTCTTCATCATTTTTATAGCGACTAAGTATAGAGAGAAAAAATCCGAAATTCGGAGACAAAAATTTTTCTCAATCTTCCCAGCAGAATACAAAAATGATGTTTTTCTCAATATCTCAGCTAATAAATGCGATAGGAAGGCGCGGTAAACGGCGTTCTTCATCATTTTTATAGCGACTAAGTATAGAGAGAAAAAATCCGAAATTCGGAGACAAAAAATTTTTCTCTATCTTCCCAGCAGAATACAAAAATGATGTTTTTCTCAATATCTCAGCTAATAAATGCGATAGGAAGGCGCGGTAAACGGCGTTCTTCATCATTTTTATAGCGACTAAGTATAGAGAGAAAAAATCCGAAATTCGGAGACAAAAATTTTTCTCTGTCTTCCCAGCAGGATACAAAAATGATGTTTTTCTCAATATCTCAGCTAATAAATGCGATAGGAAGGCGCGGTAAACGGCGTTCTTCATCATTTTTATAGCGACTAAGTATAGAGAGAGAAAATACGAAATTGTGAGACAAAAATTTTTCTCGGTCTTCCCAGCAGAAGAAAAAAATGATGTTTTTCTCAATATCTCGGCTAATAAATGCGATAGGAAGGCGCGGTAAACGGCGTTCTTCATCATTTTTATAGCGACTTAGTATAGAGAGAAAAAATCCGAAATTCGGAGACAAAAATTTTTCTCGGTCTTCCCAGCAGAATACAAAAATGATGTTTTTCTCAATATCTCAGCTAATAAATGCGATAGGAAGGTGCGGTAAACGGCGTTCTTCATCATTTTTATAGCGACTAAGTATAGAGAGAAAAAATCCGAAATTCGGAGACAAAAATTTTTCTCTATCTTCCCAGCAGAATACAAAAATGATGTTTTTCTCAATATCTCAGCTAATAAATGCGATAGGAAGGCGCGGTAAACGGCGTTCTTCATCATTTTTATAGCGACTAAGTATAGAGAGAAAAAATCCGAAATTGTGAGACAAAAATTTTTCTCGGTCTTCCCAGCAGAAGAAAAAAATGATGTTTTTCTGAATATCTCGGCTAATAAATGCGATAGGAAGGCGCGGTAAACGGCGTTCTTCACCCTTTTTTTAGCGACTAAGTATAGAGAGAAAAAAATCCGAAATTCCGAGACAAAAATTTTTCTCGGTCTTCCCAGCAGAATACAAAAATGATGTTTTTCTCAATATCTCAGCTAATAAATGCGATAGGAAGGTGCGGTAAACGGCGTTCTTCATCATTTTTATAGCGACTAAGTATAGAGAGAAAAAATCCGAAATTCGGTGACAAAAATTTTTCTCTATCTTCCCAGCAGAATACAAAAATGATGTTTTTCTCAATATCTAAGCTAATAAATGCGATAGGAAGGCGCGGTAAACGGCGTTTTTCATCATTTTTATAGCGACTAAGTATAGAGAGAAAAAATCCGAAATTCGGAGACAAAAATTTTTCTCTATCTTCCCAGCAGAATACAAAAATGATGTTTTTCTCAATATCTCAGCTAATAAATGCGATAGGAAGGCGCGGTAAACGGCGTTCTTCATCATTTTTATAGCGACTAAGTAAAGAGAGAAAAAATCCGAAATTCGGAGACAAAAATTTTTCTCTATCTTCCCAGCAGAATACAAAAATGATGTTTTTCTCAATATCTCAGCTAATAAATGCGATAGGAAGGCGCGGTAAACGGCGTTCTTCATCATTTTTATAGCGACTAAGTATAGAGAGAAAAAATCCGAAATTCGGAGACAAAAATTTTTCTCTGTCTTCCCAGCAGAATACAAAAATGATGTTTTTCTCAATATCTCAGCTAATAAATGCGATAGGAAGGCGCGGTAAACGGCGTTCTTCATCATTTTTATAGCGACTAAGTATAGAGAGAAAAAATCCGAAATTGTGAGACAAAAATTTTTCTCGGTCTTCCCAGCAGAAGAAAAAAATGATGTTTTTCTCAATATCTCGGCTAATAAATGCGATAGGAAGGCGCGGTAAACGGCGTTCTTCATCATTTTTATAGCGACTAAGTATAGAGAGAAATTTCCGAAATTCGGAGACAAAAATTTTTCTCGGTCTTCCCAGCAGAATACAAAAATGATGTTTTTCTCAATATCTCAGCTAATAAATGCGATAGGAAGGTGCGGTAAACGGCGTTCTTCATCATTTTTATAGCGACTAAGTATAGAGAGAAAAAATCCGAAATTCGAAGACAAAAATTTTTCTCTATCTTCCCAGCAGAATACAAAAATGATGTTTTTCTCAATATCTCAGCTAATAAATGCGATAGGAAGGCGCGGTAAACGGCGTTCTTCATCATTTTTATAGCGACTAAGTATAGAGAGAAAAAATCCGAAATTGTGAGACAAAAATTTTTCTCGGTCTTCCCAGCAGAAGAAAAAAATGATGTTTTTCTCAATATCTCGAATAATAAATGCGATAGGAAGGCGCGGTAAACGGCGTTCTTCACCCTTTTTTTAGCGACTAAGTATAGAGAGAAAAAAATCCGAAATTCCGAGACAAAAAATTTTCTCGGTCTTCCCAGCAGAATACAAAAATGATGTTTTTCTCAATATCTCAGCTAATAAATGCGATAGGAAGGTGCGGTAAACGGCGTTCTTCATCATTTTTATAGCGACTAAGTATAGAGAGAAAAAATCCGAAATTCGGTGACAAAAATTTTTCTCTATCTTCCCAGCAGAATACAAAAATGATGTTTTTCTCAATATCTAAGCTAATAAATGCGATAGGAAGGCGCGGTAAACGGCGTTTTTCATCATTTTTATAGCGACTAAGTATAGAGAGAAAAAATCCGAAATTCGGAGACAAAAATTTTTCTCTATCTTCCCAGCAGAATACAAAAATGATGTTTTTCTCAATATCTCAGCTAATAAATGCGATAGGAAGGCGCGGTAAACGGCGTTCTTCATCATTTTTATAGCGACTAAGTAAAGAGAGAAAAAATCCGAAATTCGGAGACAAAAATTTTTCTCTATCTTCCCAGCAGAATACAAAAATGATGTTTTTCTCAATATCTCAGCTAATAAATGCGATAGGAAGGCGCGGTAAACGGCGTTCTTCACCATTTTTATAGCGACTAAGTATAGAGAGAAAAAATCCGAAATTCGGAGACAAAATTTTTTCTCGGTCTTCCCAGCAGAAGAAAAAATTGATGTTTTTCTCAATATCTCAGCTAATAAATGCGATAGGAAGGTGCGGTAAACGGCGTTCTTCATCATTTTTATAGCGACTAAGTATAGAGAGAAAAAATCCAAAATTCGGAGACAAAAATTTTTCTTTATCTTCCCAGCAGAATACAAAAATGATGTTTTTCTCAATATCTCAGCTAATAAATGCGATAGGAAGGCGCGGTAAACGGCGTTCTTCATCATTTTTATAGCGACTAAGTATAGAGAGAAAAAATCCGAAATTCGGAGACAAAAATTTTTCTCGGTCTTCCCAGCAGAATACAAAAATGATGTTTTTCTCAATATCTCAGCTAATAAATGCGATAGGAAGGCGCGGTAAACGGCGTTCTTCATCATTTTTATAGCGACTAAGTATAGAGAGAAAAAATCCGAAATTGTGAGACAAAAATTTTTCTCGGTCTTCCCAGCAGAAGAAAAAAATGATGTTTTTCTCAATATCTCGGCTAATAAATGCGATAGGAAGGCGCGGTAAACGGCGTTCTTCATCATTTTTATAGCGTCTAAGTATAGAGAGAAAAAATCCGAAATTCGGAGACAAAAATTTTTCTCTATCTTCCCAGCAGAATACAAAAATGATGTTTTTCTCAATATCTCAGCTAATAAATGCGATAGGAAGGCGCGGTAAACGGCGTTCTTCATCATTTTATAGCGACTATGTATAGAGAGAAAAAATCCGAAATTCGGAGACAAAAATTTTTCTCGGTCTTCCCAGCAGAATACAAAAATGATGTTTTTCTCAATATCTCAGCTAATAAATGCGATAGGAAGGCGCGGTAAACGGCGTTCTTCATCATTTTTATAGCGACTAAGTATAGAGAGAAAACATCCGAAATTGTGAGACAAAAATTTTTCTCGGTCTTCCCAGCAGAAGAAAAAAATGATGTTTTTCTCAATATCTCGGCTAATAAATGCGATAAGAAGGCGCGGTAAACGGCGTTCTTCATCATTTTTATAGCGACTAAGTATAGAGAGAAAAAATCCGAAATTCCGAGACAAAAATTTTTCTCGGTCTTCCCAGCAGAATACAAAAATGATGTTTTTCTCAATATCTCAGCTAATAAATGCGATAGGAAGGTGCGGTAAAAGGCGTTCTTCATCATTTTTATAGCGACTAAGTATAGAGAGAAAAAATCCGAAATTCGGAGACAAAAATTTTTCTGTATCTTCCCAGCAGAATACAAAAATGATGTTTTTCTCAATATCTCAGCTAATAAATGCGATAGGAAGGCGCGGTAAACGGCGTTCTTCATCATTTTTATAGCGACTAAGTATAGAGAGAAAAAATCCGAAATTGTGAGACAAAAATTTTTCTCGGTCTTCCCAGCAGAAGAAAAAAATGATGTTTTTCTCAATATCTCGGCTAATAAATGCGATAGGAAGGCGCGGTAAACGGCGTTCTTCACCCTTTTTTTAGCGACTAAGTATAGAGAGAAAAAAATCCGAAATTCCGAGACAAAAATTTTTCTCGGTCTTCCCAGCAGAATACAAAAATGATGTTTTTCTCAATATCTCAGCTAATAAATGCGATAGGAAGGTGCGGTAAACGGCGTTCTTCATCATTTTTATAGCGACTAAGTATAGAGAGAAAAAATCCGAAATTCGGTGACAAAAATTTTTCTCTATCTTCCCAGCAGAATACAAAAATGATGTTTTTCTCAATATCTAAGCTAATAAATGCGATAGGAAGGCGCGGTAAACGGCGTTTTTCATCATTTTTATAGCGACTAAGTATAGAGAGAAAAAATCCGAAATTCCGAGACAAAAATTTTTCTCTATCTTCCCAGCAGAATACAAAAATGATGTTTTTCTCAATATCTCAGCTAATAAATGCGATAGGAAGTCGCGGTAAACGGCGTTCTTCATCATTTTTATAGCGACTAAGTAAAGAGAGAAAAAATCCGAAATTCGGAGACAAAAATTTTTCTCTATCTTCCCAGCAGAATACAAAAATGATGTTTTTCTCAATATCTCAGCTAATAAATGCGATAGGAAGGCGCGGTAAACGGCGTTCTTCACCATTTTTATAGCGACTAAGTATAGAGAGAAAAAATCCGAAATTCGGAGACAAAATTTTTTCTCGGTCTTCCAAGCAGAAGAAAAAATTGATGTTTTTCTCAATATCTCAGCTAATAAATGCGATAGGAAGGTGCGGTAAACGGCGTTCTTCATCATTTTTATAGCGACTAAGTATAGAGAGAAAAAATCCAAAATTCGGAGACAAAAATTTTTCTTTATCTTCCCAGCAGAATACAAAAATGATGTTTTTCTCAATATCTCAGCTAATAAATGCGATAGGAAGGCGCGGTAAACGGCGTTCTTCATCATTTTTATAGCGACTAAGTATAGAGAGAAAAAATCCGAAATTCGGAGACAAAAATTTTTCTCGGTCTTCCCAGCAGAATACAAAAATGATGTTTTTCTCAATATCTCAGCTAATAAATGCGATAGGAAGGCGCGGTAAACGGCGTTCTTCATCATTTTTATAGCGACTAAGTATAGAGAGAAAAAATCCGAAATTGTGAGACAAAACTTTTTCTCGGTCTTCCCAGCAGAAGAAAAAAATGATGTTTTTCTCAATATCTCGGCTAATAAATGCGATAGGAAGGCGCGGTAAACGGCGTTCTTCATCATTTTTATAGCGACTAAGTATAGAGAGAAAAAATCCGAAATTCCGAGACAAAAATTTTTCTCTATCTTCCCAGCAGAATACAAAAATGATGTTTTTCTCAATATCTCAGCTAATAAATGCGATAGGAAGGCGCGGTAACGGCGTTCTTCATCATTTTTATAGCGACTAAGTATAGAGAGAAAACATCCGAAATTGTGAGACAAAAATTTTTCTCGGTCTTCCCAGCAGAAGAAAAAAATGATGTTTTTCTCAATATCTCGGCTAATAAATGCGATAAGAAGGCGCGGTAAACGGCGTTCTTCATCATTTTTATAGCGACTAAGTATAGAGAGAAAAAATCCGAAATTCCGAGACAAAAATTTTTCTCGGTCTTCCCAGCAGAATACAAAAATGATGTTTTTCTCAATATCTCAGCTAATAAATGCGATAGGAAGGTGCGGTAAACGGCGTTCTTCATCATTTTTATAGCGACTAAGTATAGAGAGAAAAAATCCGAAATTGTGAGACAAAAATTTTTCTCGGTCTTCCCAGCAGAAGAAAAAAATGATGTTTTTTCTCAATATCTCGGCTAATAAATGCGATAGGAAGGCGCGGTAAACGGCGTTCTTCATCATTTTTATAGCGACTAAGTATAGAGAGAAAACATCCGAAATTGTGAGACAAAAATTTTTCTCGGTCTTCCAGCAGAAGAAAAAAATGATGTTTTTCTCAATATCTCGGCTAATAAATGCGATAAGAAGGCGCGGTAAACGGCGTTCTTCATCATTTTTATAGCGACTAAGTATAGAGAGAAAAAATCCGAAATTCCGAGACAAAAATTTTTCTCGGTCTTCCCAGCAGAATACAAAAATGATGTTTTTCTCAATATCTCAGCTAATAAATGCGATAGGAAGGTGCGGTAAACGGCGTTTCTTATCATTTTTATAGCGACTAAGTATAGAGAGAAAAAATCCGAAATTCGAAAAAAACATTTTTCTCTATCTTCCCAGCAGAATACAAAAATGATGTTTTTCTCAATATCTCAGCTAATAAATGCGATAGGAAGGCGCGGTAAACGGCGTTCTTCATCATTTTTATAGCGACTAAGTATAGAGAGAAAAAATCCGAAATTCGGAGACAAAAATTTTTCTCTATCTTCCCAGCAGAATACAAAAATGATGTTTTTCTCAATATCTCAGCTAATAAATGCGATAGGAAGGCGCGATAGGAAGGCGCGGTAAACGGCGTTCTTCATCATTTTTATAGCGACTAAGTATAGAGAGAAAAAATCCGAAATTCGGAGACAAAAATTTTTCTCGGTCTTCCCAGCAGAAGAAAAAAATGATGTTTTTCTCAATATCTCGGCTAATAAATGCGATAGGAAGGCGCGGTAAACGGCGTTCTTCATCATTTTTATAGCGACTAAGTATAGAGAGAAAAAATCCGAAATTCGGAGACAAAAATTTTTCTCGGTCTTCCCAGCAGAATACAAAAATGATGTTTTTCTCAATATCTCAGCTAATAAATGCGATAGGAAGGTGTGTTAAACGGCGTTCTTCATCATTTTTATAGCGACTAAGTATAGAGAGAAAAAATCCGAAATTCGGAGACAAAAATTTTTCTCTATCTTCCCAGCAGAATACAAAAATGATGTTTTTCTCAATATCTCAGCTAATAAATGCGATAGGAAGGCGCGGTAATCGGCGTTCTTTATCATTTTTATAGCGACTAAGTATAGAGAGAAAAAATCCGAAATTCGGAGGCAAAAAACCGCATACATCATCTTTTGGAGAGACTTTGTATGTAGTCTTGTTTTTTTTTTTTTTTTCTTGTTCTGTTGTTCTGCTAACTTGACCATTTCTTCTGTTGGTTTAGTTGTTTTGCTAATATGACCATTTTCTACTGGTTCTGCTCTTATTTGACCAGTTCGTTCTGCTCGTTCTGCTGTTCTGTTGTTCTGCTAGCTTGACCAATCCGTTCTGCTCGTTCTGCTGTTCTGCTAGCTTGATCAATCCGTTCTGCTCGTTCTGCTGTTCTGCTAACTTGACCATTTCGTTCTGCTCGTTCTGTTGTTCTGCTAACTTGACCATTTCGTTCTGCTCGTTCTGCTGTTCTGCTAACTTGACCATTTCTTCTGCTGGTTCTGCTGTTCTGCCAACTTTACCTGGCCTCAATTTTATTGTTATTGTGGAAAAAAAAACTTCGAAAATCCTTTGCGAAATTTTTCATACCGACGATTTTAGAGTTTAGCAGTCAAACATTTGTAACGACTATTCATTACGAAAACACGCCTATACAAATACATTGTAACTTTTACCACCGAAAAAAATGAACATTTTCAGATGAAAAATTTCGATATTTTTCTAATTTCAGCTTGAAATATAGATTGTGGATACTCGTTAGAACCGCCTCGACGAGACGGTTCTAACGAGTACGTCAATCTATGTTTTTGAGCAGAAATAAGTAAAATAATGTTTACCCCTGCAAACCCCAGTTTTACTCTATAAAATTGGGGTTTGAGGGGGTCAAATTTATATAGGCATGTTTTCGTGATGTGTTATTGTTTACACGTGAAAATGATCTAACATGCATGAGTGTATGTGTGCATGCATGTGTGCTTGAATGCATGCGTGAGTATGTGCATGAGTAGTGCATGCACATGCATGTATGTATGTGAGTTGCAAGCACCATGCATGTGGATGTATATATGCGAGTTGCATACATCATGCATCAAGCGTGTGTGCATGAGTGTATACATGTGTGCTTGCATGCATGCAATTGTGAGCGATTGCATTTATGTATAAGTGCGTATGCATGCACATGCATGCAAGTGTGTGTGCGCCTGCATGTGTACATGCATGTATGAGTATGTGTGTGCAAGCATGCATGTGTGCATGTATGCATGTGTGAGTGCATGCATGCATGCATGATTGTGTGTGTGCATGCATTCATGTGTGCATTCATGCATGAGTGTATGTGTGCATGCATATGTGCTTGCATGCCTGCTTGAGTGTGTGCATTTATGCATTCGTGTGTGTACATGCATGTATGAGTGTGCATGCATGCCTGCATAAGTGTGTGTATAGCATGCATGCGTGTGTGTATGCTTGCATGAGTGTGCGTGCATGCATGTGTGCTTGCATGTCTGAATGTGTAAGTGTTTGTATTTATGCATAAGTGTGTGTGCAATCATGAGTGCATGCACATGCATGTGCACGCAAGTATGTGTATGCGCATGCATGCATTAGTGCGTGAAAGCATGTTTGTGCATGCATGTGTACATGCATGTATGAGTGTGCATGTGCATGCATGCATGTGTGGATGCATGTGAGTGCATGCATGCCTGGATGAGTGTGTGTGTGTGTTCATGTATGCATGCATGTGTGTGTGTGCGTGCATGCATGAGTGTATATGTACATGTATGCATGTGTGCATACATGCATGCAAGAGTGTGTGTGCATGCATTTGTGTATGTCCATGCATGCATGAATGAGTGTGTGTGCATGTGTACATTTATGCATGAGTGCATGTTTTTGCATGTGTAAAACTGCATGCATGCATGAGTGTGTGTGTGCATGCATGCATGTGTGTTTGCGTAGGTGCTTATATGTATGTATGTATGTATGTTTTTGCAGGACAACTGCAATATCCCCACCCCCTAACAATTTTGTTGTGCGAGGGGGATAACAACTGTATATGTATGTTTATGAAGAAAAAAAAATCCTATCCTGCACCAAAGTTTGACCTCACGCCCCTCAGATTCATTGTCCACAAGCTGATTCGTAGTCCAGCACTCTATCGAATACACTGGCACACGGCTCATAAGATCTGCTTTTCACAATGTACTAAGTTCACAATGTACAAATACCCAAAGTGACAAAGAGCCATTACTCATGAAGTATTTTTCGGAATTTAGTTAAAATTTAATCAGGTCATTCGCTAATCACTATCAATCGATTCACTAAGTTTCAAGGCTCTAGCGCTTATAGTTTTTGAGATATTTTGCTGACAAGATTTTATCCAAAAAATTCAAAGGGCAATAAATTTTGAAAGGGGCATAACCCGGATGAGAATAAAAATATGTGTCCCTTAATTTTCCATGTGGAATCCATATAGGAAAATCAAAACCCTGGCATACACGGTTCTCAAGTTATGCTATGCATCGCAAAGCATATAGAGGTACAATGTAAAAATACCCATTGAAAGTGTCAAAGGGCCATAACTCATTAAGTATTTTTCAGAATTTAGTCAAAAGTCATCTACTCGTTACCACCAATCTATTCAACATTTGTCAGGGCTCTAGCTCTTATAGTTTTGAGACATTTTGCTGACAAAATTTTATCCACAAAAATCAAAAGGCAATAACTCTTGTAAGGGGCACAATCCGGATGAGAAAAAATATAACCGCCCCCTAATTTTCCATCAGGAATCCATATATGACATTTCAAAACCCTAGCATACACGATTCTTAAGTTAAGCTAAGCATCAAAAGCGTCACGGACGGACGAACGGAAGAACAGACGAACGAAGCAGAAGCAATATGCCCCTCCAACTTCTTTGAAGTTGGGGGCATAAAAATACCCAGTGAAAAAGGACCATAACTCATTAAGTATTTTTCGGAATTAAGTCAAAAGATAATCAGATCATCTCCTCAGCACCACCAATCTATTAACCAACTTTCAAGGCTCTAGCTCTTATAAGTTTTGAGATATTTTACTGACAAAATTTAATCAAAACATTTCTAAGGGCCATAATTCTTGAAAGGGGAACAATCTGGATGAGAAAAAAAAGTGTCCCCTAATTTTCCATGAGGAATCCATATATGTAATTTCAAAACCCTAGCATACACAGTTATAAAGTTAAGCTATGCATCACAAAGCATATAGAGGTACAATGTAAAAATACCCAGTGCCAAAGGGCCATAACTCTTTAAATATTTTTCAGAATTTAGTCAAAAGTTAATCAGGTCATCTACTCATCACCACCAATCTATTCACCAACTTTCAAGGCTCTAGTTTTTATAATTTTTGAGATATTTTGCTGACACGATTTATCAAAAAAAAATCTAAGGGCAATACATCTTGAAAGGGACATAATTTGGACGAGAAAAAAAATACGCGTCTCCTAATTTTCCATGAGGAAGCCATATATGAAATTTCAAAACCATAGCATACAAGGTTATGAAGTTATGCAATGCATCACAAAGCCTATAGAGGTACAATGTAAAAATACCCAAAGTGACAAAGGGCCATTACTAATTAAGTATTTTTCAGAATTTAGTCAAAAGTTAATCAGGTAATCTAGTCACCACCACAAATCTATTCACCAACTTTCAAGGCTCTAGCTCTTATAGTGTTTTGAGATATTTTACTGACAAGATTTTATCAAAAATATTTCAATGGGGAGTAACTCTTGAAGGGGGCATAATCCGCACGAGAAAAAAATAAAAATACGCGTCTCCTTATTTTCCATAAGGAAGCCATATATGAAATTTCAAAACCCAAGCATACAAGGTTATAAAGTTATGCAATGCATCAAAAAGCATATAGAGGTACAATGTAAAAATACCCAAAGTGACAAAGGGCCATAACGCATTAAGTATTTTTTTGGAATTTAGTCAAAGTTAATCATGTCATCTATTCATCACCACCATTCTATTCACCAATTTTCAAGGCTCTAGCTCTTATAGTTTTTGTGATATTTTGCTGACAAGATTTTATCCAAAAAAAAATCAAAGGGGAATAACGCTTGAAAGAGGCATAATCCGGACGAGACAAAAATATGTTTCCTCATATTTTCCATGAGGAATCCATAAATGAAATTTCAAAACCCTAGCATATACGGTTATAAAGTTATGTTATGAATCACAAAGCACATAGAAGTAGAATGTATAAATACCCAAAATGGCAAAGGGCCATAACTCATGAAGTATTTTTGGGAATGAAGTCAAAAGTCAAAACCCTAGCATACAAGGTTATAAAGTTACGCAATGCATCACAAAGCATATAGAGGTGCAGTGTATAAATACCCAAAGTGGCAAAGTGCCATAACTCATGAAGTATTTTTGTAAATGAAGTCAAAAGTTAATCAGGTCATCTACTCATCACCACCAATCTATTCACTAACTTTCAAGGCTATAGCTCTTATATTTTATGGGATATTTTGCTGATAAGATTTTATAAAAAAATAAAAAAAATCAAAGGGCAATAACTCATGAAAGGGGCATAATCTCGACGAGATAAAAATACGCGTCCCTAATTTTCCATGAGGAATCAATGTATGAAATTTCGAAACCCTAGCATACACGGTTCTTTAGTTATGCTATGCATCAAAAGCCTAACGGACGGACGAACGGAGGAACGGAAGAACGGACGAACGAAGCAGAAGCAATATGCCCCTCCAACTTCTTCGAAGTTGGGGGCATAATTAATATAAAGTAAAAGGAGAGTATACATGAAATGCGGTTGTACCTCTGGTATGCTCTTTAAAATTGTAGCCAAGCTATCCCATAAACTACGAAAACACGCCTATGCAAATGCATTGTAAACTTTACCGCTGATAATAAAAAAATAAGATAAAAGATTGTGATTTTTTCTTATTTCTGCTCAAAATATCGATGCGATTCTAACGAGTACCACCAGTCTATATTTTAGAGCAGAAATAAATAAGGTTTACCCCCTGTAAAACACGGTTGTACTTAAAACTTGGGTTCAAGGGGTAAAATTATATAGGCGTGTTTTCGTGATGTTTACACTCGTGCAATCAATAGTTTAGTAATCTGTATTTTAAGCGTTTCGTTAAAATCAGCCAGAAGTTTAGTACTTGAAAAACAAAATAACACTCATGAATCCGACTGGCCCAGACTGCTTAGCTATTTGAAGTTTTTATATTCTTACGTGAATATTATAACTCTTACTATAAAAATGCCATTTTATCAGTTTCCGATCAAAATAAAAGTGAAGGCAAGTATGCGCTAATGATTTTCTATTTACTAATATCGACATTTGAACATACATCAAGGGTTTGATTTTCACTAATAAGACAAATGCTATCTTGCTAATGTCATCACTGCAGCTTATTTAGACAAAAGCATAGTAAATGAGATTTAAAGCCACTTAGACATTTACCAGTCGATAAACAAGAGATTTATGGCAGAAAATTACGATCCGATTGCATTATAGGAATGACAATTTAAGCTAGTATTTAAGACTAAATACTTTATAATCCATTATTATACAACGCATGAGTGTATAATAACTACCAATTCGTCCTTAATATATTAATTTTGGACTCTAAAATATAAGTGAAGGCAATAATCAGGAATCGATACAATTACCTCACAGCTCCCATCCAAGACACCACCGGGAAAGAAAACAAATATAAAACAACTTTATAATGATGTAAACTTCACATGCGGATTGGAGATGTTGGTTAATTGTATCGATTCGTGATCATTGCCTTCACTTCTATTTTGAAACTGGGAGTATGACTAGACCGCTATGAAAATTCAAACGGAGTCTCTCAACACAAGGAGAAGAGGCAGTAGCCTCATACTATTATAAAAAAAGGTCCAAAAGATGCTGCCAGCTTTCCAGCAGAAACCGTGTTCCCCAAGCTAGGCGCTGCAGAAATCACCATTCATTTGCGTTTTAGACCCTTGCCGCAAGAACCGACATTTACAAAGGTTTCTTCTTCCCTCCGATCATTAGAAATTGGAATGCCCTTCTCAATTTAATCATTCCTACGGCTGAAGGAGCTGAGTATACGAGGGCCAGTCAATAACTAAGAGGCCTATCCCATTTCCAATTGATCGATACAACCAAGATTTGCATGCCTTGTTTCAATGCATGTTTTAGGCATCAGGGCAAAATTGCACCCTTATCGTCTTATTCTCTCATAAGATATTGAACGTCCATCATAGCTATCGATGCAAAAGCAAGCTTTTCGTCAAACATTGAGTACCGTGCTGCAATTCATTACTTGTATTTGAAAGGGAAAACAGGCCAGAAAATACATTGCGAGTTTACCAATGTTTATGGGTCTTCTGCATCATCGTATGCACAAGGGTTGGGAAATTCAAACGCGATCGAACGTCGCTAGAAGAGGAAACCAGGTCTGGACGCCCATCAGATGCCACCGATGAAGAAATGTTTAATAAATTACTTGATTTGGTGTACTCTAACAGGTGAATTAAGGTGTAAGAAATAGCGAATACATTCATTATGAAAACATGCCTATACAAGTACATTGTAAATTTTAACGCTGAAAATCGAAAATAATAATAAGAAAAATTGTGATATTTTTCTGCTCAAAATATGGACTGTGGGTACACGTTAGAACCGCCTTATCGAGGTTTAACGAGTACCAACAATCAATATTTAGAGCAGAAATAAGAAAAAAAAAATATACCCCAGTAAACCCCAGTTTTACCATATAAAAATGGGGTTCAATGGGGTAAAAATGATATAGGCGTGTTTTCGTGATGTTACACATTTCACAGGGTAGCGTTTCAACAATTTTACATGATCGCGGGATATGCGCAAGCTGACAGTCCGTTTGGTCCCAAATTCCCTTAGCGACGAGTAAATGGCAACCAGAGCATCAGTATGTAGCGCATTGTTAAAGTGGTTTAGGTCAAAGGAAGATGATTTCTTTCACGTCTAGTGACTAAAGCTGAGACCTGGATCCAATATATTGAGCCAGTGGGTAGGGCCCGGGTCCTTGAGGCCAAAGAAGTTTAAAACGCAACCCTCTCCTAGCAAGATGATGGCAACTGTATTTTGGGACGCACAAGGCGTTTTTATGTTGGACGTTCCAAAACAGAAAAGTACAAAAACGTGTGCGAATTTTGCTCGACCAACTGAGAACTTCGATTCGTGAAAAAGGTCGAGGTAAACTCCTTTAAAGGATTCTGCTACAACAGGTAAATGCAAGAATCCACACTTGCAAAATTGCAATGGATGCTGTTGAGTGGAATCGGAACGAGCTAACTCCGCACCATGCTATCCTCCGGATTTAGCTCCTAGTGACGTGACTAGTTTCTATTTCCAAACTTGATACTTATGATTTTCCACCCTTTACACTACACTCCCTCATAATCTTATAAAAGAAAAACTTAAAGGTTTAATTGAATGGAAATTTTATAGGGAAGACTCCCTCTATCTTGCATGCAATGTAAGAAATGCATTTTTCACTTCTGAAGAGCATAAAAATTATAATTTATGGTCATGTCATAAAGTGTGTGAAGCTCTCACCTTTCTATTTGACAATAATTATATACGATTTGGTACTAAGTTATTTAGACAAGTTCCGAGGGATACTAAGTGCGCACCACTCGTGGCTGATTTATTTTTGTTTCGTTATGAGAGAGACTTCATGATGTCCCTTTCTGCTGAAAACCAGTCTGAAATCATTGAAGCTTTTAGCTCCACTTCTAGATACTTGGTTGATTTATTAAATATTGATAATACCTATTTCGAGGGTTTGATCAGTCAAATTTACCCCCCCCTCCCAGAACTTCAGTTAAATAAGGCAAATTCTTCTGATACCGAGGCCCCGTTATTGGATTTACATCTATCTATTTTAGATGGGTTTGTTTCGTGCAAAATTTATGATAAACGCGATGATTTTGAATTTGAGATTGTAAATTTTCCTTTTTTGGATGGTGATGTTCCTCGTGCGCCATCCTTTGGCGTTTATATTTCGCAATTAATTCGATTTGCCAGACTGTGTAGTAATGTAACTGACTTCAACACTTGTAATAAATTGTTAACGGCTTAACTTCTAAATCAGGGTTATCGGTACCATAAACTACGCAAAGCCATTTCAAAATTTTATAGACTTCATTCTGATTTAATTTCAAAATTCAATATTGGACTTAAATCTCTCCTGCAACAAGGTCTATCGGAACCCGAATTTTAAGGCGACTATTAGTATACAAATTCAGAAAAATATATAACCGCAATGACTTCAGCACCCAATTTCGTAAAATCACTCTTCGATATAAAAAGATTGGGTACAACATAAATGTTATACGACAGACTACATGCATGGTAGATAACCCGATCACGGTTGACAACTTTGCTTCCCTCTTTATTTGCACGCCGGTGGGTCAGCCTTCATATTCTATGACGGTTCCAGTGTAAACGCTTATTGAGAATTAGAGAGATCTAATTCAAGGTAATGTTGGCTAGCGTCTGATGCTCTATCTCTGGTTGGACCCATCGGAGTCTAATTGTTGGTTTTCTTTTGCTCAAGCATTTCAGTGGTTTCTTGCTGTTGAGTCCTCACCGTTGTTTCATCTCTGTGGTTGTTTGATTATTTTTGTTCACGGAGATGTTGCACTGATGAGTTAGGAGGCCTTCATGAGGACTGAACAAATTATTTGTCTAAATCGCGACGGAAGTTAGGGCGAAGATTTTGGCCACGTAAAATCGATTTAAGCCCCCATAGGAATTCGTTTCCACTGACCGTTCCATGGCTGTTCTTCTGTCGCGGTTTATTTTTGTTATTGTTTTTCTTTGGGTGTTTGTGATGCTTTTGTTACGGTTTGTGTTTGAATGTGTGTATTGCTTTATTTTTCGATTTCGATAGCCAATTTGCCATATTATGGGAAAGTAACTGTCCGTTTGGCGTTCCGCTATTGATGTTTCCATTAGGTCTGTTGTTTCATGTTTGTGCTTCTTTCCCTTTAGTGTCTCTGATGGGAGCTGTGGGTTGATTTAATGCCTAATTGATTAATTTTGTAAATTATGCTTGCAACATTCATAAGAGGGGAAATATTTTCAAACGAATGTGTTGTGCCGTTGACATTTTTGGCTAGTATATTAACATATACAATAAAAATAGAAGTGAAGGCAATGATCAGGAATCGATAAAATTAACCCACAGCTCCCATCAGAGACATCAAAGGGAAAGAAACACACATTAAATAACTAGTTTTGTTTTGTTTGTTTGGTTTGAGGTTTTACGTCCACGTCAACACTGTAAAGGTCATTTTGGAGACGTTGCTTCAAATTTTGTGGGACTTTTACCCGACATTGAGATGAAATGACATCTCAAGCCCTGTTGCCCAAGGAAACCAAAAGGGTTTATTAGCATGGACGGCTGCCTCGCACCGCAGTTTCTCGACAGTCTTAGATCCTCTAAGCGGTTTATCAGTACTAGTGTGCGGGCCGGATTCAGCTCTGCGTGGAAGCATCATGCAGCCCATATATTTTTTCACGACCATATGGGCGGGGGCGAATTAAATGACTAGACCCTAATGGAAACATCAATAGCGGAATGCCAAAAGGACAGTAACTTTCCCATAATATGGCCAATTGGCTATCTAAATCGAAAAATAAAGCAATACACACACTCAAACACAAACCATAACAAAAAAAAAAAAAAAACGCGGAAGAAGAACCGCCTTCGAACGGCCAGTGAAAAGAGTTTCGCGTGAGTGTGTTTGTGTGTATGGGGGGGGGGGTGCTTAAACTGATTTTACGTATCCGCAATCCTTGCCCTTGATTCCTGATTCCGTCGCGATTTAGACAAATAATTTGCTCAGTCCACATGAAGGATACCTAAATCGTCAGTGCAACATCTCCGAGAACACAAAAATTGAACAACTACAGCGATGAAACAACGGCGAGGACGCGACAGCAATAAAGCATTGTAATGCTAGAGTAAAAGGAAACCAACAACCAGGCTCCGATGGGCCAAACAAGAGACAGAGCATCAGATACAAACCAAAATAGCATAAGTAATAAAAATCAAAAATGAGTTTCTTTAAGAGCAATGAAAAAATTCATAAGAAAGAAGATGGGTCATACTACGTAGTTTCGGCTAATAAAACCTCATCAGTGAACCTGTAATGATCCGGCCAAGAAAGCCAGAGGAAACATACTACAATTTTGCGAATTTCGAATAGGCAGTCAATTCAGAGACTGATTTAAATCAAAATGGTGTCCAAATAATTAAAAACCTGTCTAGAATATGAGTCTATAAGCCTTCACGCTGGAACCGTCTTAGAATCTAAGGCCTAGCCCTCCGGCCTGAAATTAAAGAGGGAAGCAAAATTATCAACCGTGAATGGGTTGACTTCCATGCATGCAGTCTATCGTATAATATTTAAGTTGCACTCAATCCTTTATATGCTGACTCTGAGCACGCTGATGAAGATTTCACCTCAGGAAACCAAGCATTCTATTTGACTTAGTACACACATTGATAATGTGTGTTTTCAATCTCAAATCGCGTGTGATTGTTATAACAAGGTATAAAATGGAATCCACAATCTCGAGGACCGTTCCTCTTTCGGAGTAAGAAGACTTGTTAATTGGTTCTCTTCCTAGTTATCTGCATAATATTGCATTTAACGCGCTAAACTCTCATGCTCCATTTTCGTGCCCAACATACTTAATCGTTCGAAACTTTCAGTGTGTCTCAAATTTCCCGTTTTCGAACGCAGCCGTCTACGAACAGTCATATTTCTTAGTCATCGTTAGTGAAAATATCAATTATGTACAGGATGAATAACAGTGGGCTAAGAACAGTCACTTGTGGGACCCCTGACAAAAAGTCTGTTTATTGCCCGGACTACAAAAGACAAGGGGTGTATATGTTAAAGTGAAATGCATGGAACAAGGGGTGTCTGTATTAAAGTGAAATGTAAGGAACACTTCAAGCATTCTGAATGTGATATGATTTTGTATAATAGAAGTGGATGCAATGATCAGCAATCCACAATTAACCCACAACTCCCATCAGAGATACCAAGGGAAAGTAACACAACATGAAACATCAGAACTGGAAGGATATCCTCATTAACCGAATCAGCAGCTCTATCATAAACAGGTGGTGATAATCCAAACGTAACTAAATAGGGTCAACATACATAACGGAGGAAATACTCAGAATCACCAACATGGCGAGCATTTAACAGTAAGAAACCCCAGAAAAAGCACTTGATGTTATGTTCGTAGCTTGAAAACGACCCACTTTCGTTTTGGCAATCGTGTTTAGTTTTCTCGACCTCGTCCTAGGGAATATCTCCGTTCGTGTGCAATTCCATCAGCAAACCAAGTAGAAGTAAAACAAAGATCAGGAATCGATACAATTAACTTACTCCACCCATCAAAGACACCAAAAGTGAAAGAAACGCAAACATCAAGCGACCAGACCATTATGGAAACCTAAACAAAGGAAGGCCATAAGTACAGTTACTTTCCCACAAAATGGCCATATGGCCATCGCAAATAAAAAGACACAAGTGATACACACAGTAAGTAACAAACAACAACATAAATAAACCGCCACAGAAGAACCGCCTTGGAACGGTCAGTGGAAAGATTTCCACTTGGCGGGGGTGGGGGGGGGGCTTAAATCGATTTTACGTGGCCACAATCCTCGCCCTTACTTCCGTCGCGATTTAGACAAATAATTTGTTCAGTCCGCATGAAGGCCTCCTAACTCTTCAGTGTAACATCTCCGTGCACACAAACAAATCAAAGAACCACAGAGGTGAGACAACGGTGAGGACTCGTAAGCAAGAAACCACTAAAATGCTGGAGCAAAAGAAAACCATAAGTTAGATTCCGATGGGCCCGACCAGAGACAGAGCATCGGGCACCAACCAACATTACCAAGAATTAGATCTCTCTAATTCTCAATAAGCGTTTACGCTGGTGCCGTCATGGAATCAGAGGCCTGACCCACCGGCGTGCAATTCAAGAGGGAAGCAAAGTTGCCAACCGTGATTGGGTTAACTATTATGCATGCAGTCTGTCGTATAACATCCATGTTTTACCCAATCTTTTTATATCGAAGAATGATTTTACGAAATTGGGTGCTGAAGTCATTGCGGTTATATATTATATTTCTGAATTTATATACTAAGTCGCCATAAAATTCGGGTTCCGATAGACCTTGTTGCAGAAGAGATTTAAGTCCAATATTGAATTTTGAAATTAAATCAGAATGGTGTCTATAAAAATTTGAAAAGGCTTTGCGTAGTTTATGGTACCGATAACCCTGATTAAGGAGTTTAGCCGTTAATAATTTATTACGAGTGTTGAAGTCAGTTACATGACTACACACCCCAGCAAATCGAATTAATTGAGAAATATAAGCCTTTTCGATAATATATCCTGGCCTCCAGCTGCCAGCGCAACAAGCTTCTCACGGTGTCGATTTGCAAAATCACCAAATGTCAGTAAATAAAAATCAAAAATGGGTTCCTTTGAGAGCAATGAAAACATTCATAAGAAAGAAGATGGGTCATACTACGTAGTTTCGGCTAATAAACCCTCATCAGTGACCCTGTAATGATCCGGCAAGGAAAGCCAGAGAAAACATACTGCAATTTTGCGAATTTCGAATAGGCAGTCGATTCAGAGACTGATATAAATCAAAATGGGGTCCAAATAAGTAACTTGCTTAACAAGTTGCTAAATGTTAACTGAAGTAAACGAAGCTAAATACTGAGCAATATCACACTGGTAAAGGCAAGCGCGCAGGGTAAGGAACAAACACACCGGATAAGGAAATTTTTCCGCTCAGGATAAAAAAGAAAATGGCGGAATGGGTACCACATGTGCAGGTATGTTGTTGTTCTAGATCTCGTGTTATGGTTACTTATCAATACGGCTGCTCACATTAGCTTCACGGAAGACACATATTATTCACAAATTTATCTTCGATGGTCCGAATTCGACAGTTACAGCCAGTCAAACGGAGAACCGGACACAGTGGAGCTACTCCACCGCGAAATCTCATTATTTTACATGAAACGCTCTTCTGGGAAGATGGCATGCACTTTTTTGTTGGTTGTAGACATGCATATGATAAATCGGACTGTTGCAAATACGATTTAAGGAAAATTTGAAATTAGAAAGCCCACAGTGAGAAATCCTAGTTCAATTTTCAATACAACGCCTACGGGCAAAGAAATGGGTACAACGCATATGATAAGACAAAAAATGTTCCGGCGAAAATGGTTCTTGTATGGTCGTAGCACTAGGAAATTTCCATCTTAGATTAGGTTTTCCGATATTAATAATTAGTCCTACATAGTTTAAAGCACCAATTGTGACCTTTAGGAAACGTTCAAAGTTATATATGTGCATTGTCTTGACATGTGCATTGCTCTGGTTCTAGCAATATAATCATCCCCTGTGAGGGGATAGATGGATTTGGTTCATCACGATCATGATTTAGAGAAATGATATTTATGTCCATGCAGTATTTGTGGTAGAAAATTGTATGTTTGTAAGAAAAATAACTTCGCCAAATCTGTGAGATATACCTATTGCATGGTTTCGCCAAGTTCTGTTTCTACCACAAATACTGCATGGACATAAATATCATTTCTCTATTTCATGATCGCGATGAACCAAATCCATCTATCCCCTCATAGGGGATGATTATATTACTAGGGGATGATTATATCGTAGAACTGTCGCAGATAGTCCAACGTCGCATTACATACGCAAGTGCGGCTCCCGCCCGTCTGGGATTGAAGAAATATATTGGGCTGCATTATGCTTCCACGCAGAGCTAAAACCAACCAAACCAACTGCACATGAGTACTGGTAAACCGCTTTGGAGGTCTAAGCCTGCCCAGGCAAAGTATGGTTCGTGTCGGACCCGCTATGCGTATAAACCCTAAATTGGTTTCATTGGGCGGCAGGGCTTGAGATTCCATTTCATCTCAATGTCGGGTAAATTAAGTCCCACAACACTGGAAGCAACGTCCCCAAAATGACCTAAATGGTGTTGACGGAGACGTTAAACCTCAAGTCAAACAAACAAACATACGCAAGTGCATTAGAATAAGGGCTTGTTCTCTTCAAGAGGAAGCAAGTTCTTTACACCTTATTAGCAAGTTCTTTACTTTAAGGGGAATGTGAACTCTAGCAGAAGCTTCCGCCATTTTTCAAAGGAAGACAACTTTCGAGACTTCCTTTTCGCTGTTCTACTGAAATGGTGGTCAACTCTTAAAGGAAAGAATTTGCTAATTTTGACCCCTATTGACATGGGAGACAAAAATACTTTTCTAATCAGGCAATGTGGTGCGTGTCGGACCCTCTATGCGTATAAACCTTAATCGGCCCCCGCCAATCGGGGCTTGGAGACATAGATGGCTGCATGATGCCTCCACGCATAGCTGAAACCGACCGCACACGAGTACTGGTATACCACTTAGAGGATCTAAGCCTGCCCAGGCAAAGCGGTGCTAGTCCGACCGTCCATGCTTATAAACCCTTTCATTGGGCCACAGGGCTTGAGATGTCATGTCATCTCAATGTCGGGTAAAAGTCTCACAAAATTGGGAGCAACGTCTCCAAAATGCCATATTCAGTGTTGCCGGAGACGTTAAACCTCAAATCAAAAACAAAATTATAAACCCTGAATTTGTTTAAACCCTAAATTGTTTTCATTGGGCGGCAGAGCTATCTCAATGTCGAGTAAATTAAGTTCCACAAAGCTGGAAGCAACGTCTCCAAAATGACTTAAATAGTGTTGACGGAGACGAAACCTCAAGTCAAACAAACATACGCAAGTGCATTAGAACATTACGAAAACACGCCTATACAAATACAGTGTAACCCTTATCGCCAAAAAAATGAAAAGTTTTGGAAATTGTGATATTTTCCTTATTTCTGCTCAAAATATAGATTGTGGGTAATCGTTAGAACCGCAACGTCGAGGCGGTTCTAACGAGTACCGATAATTTGCATTTTGGAGCAGAAATAAGAAAAATATTGTTTACCCATGTAAACCCCAGTTTTACTATATAAAAGTGGGGTTCAAGGAGGTCAAAATTATTTAGGCATGTTTTCCTGATGATAAGGGTAGGAAGCAAGTTCTTTACTTTAAATTACCCATACCTTATTAGCAAGTTCTTTACTTTAAGGGGAATGGGAACAGCTAGCAGAAGCTTCCGCCATTTTTCAAAGGAAGGCAAATTTCAAGGCTCCTTTTCGCTTTTCTGTCCACTGAAAAGGGGGTCAACTCTTAAAGGAAAGAATTTGCTCCTCGGGAGCAAATTCTTTCCTTTAAGAGTTGACCCCTATTGACATGGGAGACAAAAATACTTTTGCAGGATTTGCCTCCTCTGAACCTTAAATTACCCATATCTTCTCTGCAAATTACCAAGTGTTTTCTTTATTGGTCAGTGATAATCACGCGGACATTCGCAGGTAAGCTTCTGAATCGTAGGTTTAGTTACATTGGGTCGATTTACCCAAAGTTACTGATTAACAATCGACGCAAAGTCACCCAGCCACGTTGCATCAAGTCACTCGATCCAACTCATTCAAACCTTGGCCGCTGTTTTCATTTTTGGTAATTAGAAGCTGAAGCAAATAAGTGTTGTCATTCTTGTTCATTGTACGTCCCACATGATTTCAGAGGAACGTTTGCCAAAGAAATCTAGAAATGGGCATGGTGGTCAGAATAAGCGATACAGGGACACCGACCCTCAAAGCATCCCTTGAGGACTTCAACATTCCAAACGAATCGATGGAACAACAAAGTGGCGGGGTCTCATCAGAAGGGGTGCAAATGAATATGAGGCAAAAAGAATCAGCGAAGCTGCACAGCGCAAAGTCAGAGCTAAGGCATCACAAACAGCAATATAGCTTTCTCCTCTGACCTCTCTTGCTCTATCTGCAGCTTCGGCTATCTTAGTTACATTTCTCGCATGTGATTAAGATTGGTCATTGTCATTAATGACTGACGAATTATTACGTCCCACAAGCTGTTCCTTATTTTGCCTCGGTAGCTCAGTCGGATGCGCGTCTGACTGGTGATCAGGAGGACGCGGGTTCGATACCTGCCGGGGTCGGCAACCATTCTTTCGTGGAGATTGATCATGAAATCTTTTCTACGGTCATTCTCTCCCTTCCACTAGCTTATGACCCACAGGGTTGACGCGTCGTTAAACACGAAATCATCATCATCATCCCTTCCACTGATTCAAAAAGGGCAGTTGTCAGCTTCTATAGCGAACGAATGTCCACTGTAATGGTAAACCGCTTACGTATAAGCTTGCCCAGGCAAAGTGTGGATAAACTGACCGGCTCAAAAATGTCCTAAATAGTGTTGACTGGGCCGTTAAATCCCAATACAAACCAACAAACAAACAAATCAAATACTTACATGTTATAGTTCTCAAAAGACGGAGTTAGATGGAATAACTCGAAACGTAAGACATGATCATATTCATATTCATATCGCGATCATGAATTAGAGAAATGATATTTATGTCAATGCAGTATTTGTGGTAGAAAATTGTATGTTTGTTCTTTTGGCTGAAAAAAAGATAGATAACTTCGCCAAATTCGTGAGACATACCTATTGCATGGTTTCGCCAAGTTCTGTTTCTACCACAAATACTGCATGGACATAAATATCATTTCTCTAATTCATGATCGCGATGAACCAAATCCATCTGTCCCCTCATAGGGGATGAACCAGAGCATTGCACATGCCAAGACTATGCGCATAACTTTGAACGTTTCCTAAAGGTCACAATTGGTGCTTTAAACTATGTAGGACTAATTATTAATATCGGAAAACCTAATCTGAGATGGAAATTTCCTAGTGCCACGACCATACAAGAACCATTTGGGCGGAAATTTTGTGTCTTATCATATGCGTTGTACCCATTTCCTTGCCCGTGGGCGCTGTATTGAAAATTGAACTAGGATTTCTCACTTTGGGCCTTCTAATTTCAAATTTTCCTTAAATCGTATTTGCAACAGTCCGATTTAGCATGTGCATGTCTACAACCAACAAAAAAGTGCATGCCATCTTCCCAGAAGAGCGTTTCATGTAAATTAATGAGATTTCGCGGTGGAGTAGCTCCACTGTGTCCGGTTCTCCGTTTGACTGGCTGTAACTGTCGAATTCGGACCATCGAAGATAAATTTGTGAATAATATGTGTCTTCCGTGAAGCTAATGTGAGCAGCCGTATTGATAAGTAACCATAACACGAGATCTAGAACAACAACAAACCTGCACATGTGATACCAATTCCGCCATTTTCTTTTTTATCCTGAGCGGAAAAATTTCCTTATCCGGTGTGTTTGTTCCTTACCCTGCGCGCTTGCCTTTACCAGTGTGAATATAGCAAGAAAGAAAAACCGCGATTATCCCTAAGGACCGAAATGTGTTTTCGTGTTATCTCCCACGCAGATTGTTCCTCATAGCGACCGGAGAAAGTCAGTTCAGATAACATGTCTGTCTTTCTGTTCAAAGCCTTGGTCGCTGAGCAGGCATCGATACTATTTACTGTACTGTATTGTGAGATATTCGGCGAGGCTCAGATCTATGAGCGCTAGTTTTTTTTTTTTTTTTTTTTTGCGAACATGCCCGGCTCGGGATTACGCTTGTGACCCGCGGCAAAAAACCTACGTGCCTCGTCCCATTGCAGGTAGGCGCATAGCCCTTGGCTACAGAGCTGGTTTGGGATCCCAACCCCTCAATTGCAATTTTTACATTGGTTATGTTTGGGTTGACAAAGCCCTCGGTTTCTTGCTGAAAGGACGCCACTGGGTCCTCGAACAGAATCAAATGATGCTTTCCAAAATGAAAGTGGCGATTTTGATTTTGATATTGTAATTAACGTGGTGATTTTGATTTTGATATTGTATAGTTTCCTTTCTTAGATGGTGTCGTTCCTCATGCGACATCCTACGGTATTTATATTTTTAATGATATCGGTTAGCAAGAGTTCTTAGTCACGTATCTGATTTCAATACTCGTAATAATTGTTTTAAAATTGTTAACTTCTTAATCAGGATAATCGGTATGAAAAACTATGTAAGTTTTTCTGTCGCGGTTTATTTTTATTATGGTTCGTCTTTGAATGCGCGTATCGCTTATATATTTTTGTTTTGGATAACAAATTCGCCATTTTGTGGGAAAGATACTGTCCTTATGGCTTTCTGATAGTGATGCTCCCATTAGGGTCTAGTTATTTCATATTCGTGTTTCTTTCCCGTTGGTGTCTCTGATGGGGAGTGTTGGTTAATTGTATTCACGTCTGTTTTTTAAAGAGAAGTAAGGGCAATGATCAGGAATCGTTACAACTAACCCACAGATCCCATTAGAGACACCAAATGGAAAGAAACACAAACATGAAATAACTAGCCCCTAATGGAAACATCAATAGCGGAAAGCCAAAGGGACAGTTTACAGACGTCATTCCGATTTAGTTTCCAAAAACAGTGTTAGACTCAAATCTCTTCTGCAACAATTATCGGACTTATCAGACCCCGAATGCTATGGTGGTTTAGTATATAAATTTAGTATATTAATGCAGAAAAATATATAATGGATGTTATTTCAGTGCCGAATTTCGTAAAATCATTCTTCGATATAAAAAAATCTTGTACAATATAAATGTTATACGAGGGCCTACATGCATGGTAGTTAACCCAATCGCTGTTGGTTACTTTGCGGTTCATGTCTCAGAATCTATGACGGCTCCAGCGTAAAGGCTTACTTGAAATGTTTATTTTAGATAATGTCGTTTGATACCTGATGCCGGCCCCCGCCCATAGGGGCTTGAAGAAATATATGGGCTGCATGATGCTTCCACGCAGAGCTGAATCCGGCCCGCGCACAAGTACTGGTGAACCGCTTAGAGGATCTAAGCCTGTCCAGGAACTGCGGTGCGAGGCGGAACGTCCATGCTAACAAACCCTATTGGTTTCATTAGTCGACAGGGCTTGAGATGTCATTTCATCTCAATGTCGGGTAAAAATCCCACAAAATTGGAAGTAACGTCTCCAAAATGACCTTTACAGTATTGACGGGGAAGTTGAACCTCAAATCAAACAAACAAACAATACCTGATGCTTTGTCTCTGGTCGTGGGACCGCCGGAGTCGAACTCTTTGTTTTCTTTTGCTCCAATATTTCAGTTACTGTTGAATCCCCATCGTTGTTAACCGCGTATGTGTTTTGTTTTTATGTTCTCGGATAATTATCACTAATGAATAAAAAAGCAAAAGATTTGTCCAAGAAACGACAGTACCAAGGGCGAAAATAATGTAGCTTACCGTTCCAAGGCAGTTTTTCTGTCGTGATTAATTATTGTTATAGTTTGTCTTTGCATGTATGCTTGACAGTCCATTCGGCTATCCGCTAGTGATGTTTTCATAAGGGTTTAGTTAGTTCAAGTTCATGGTTATTTCCTTTTGGCGTCTCTAATGGGAGGTGTGACGTAACTGTATCGATTGCTGATCAATGCCTTCATTTTTATTTTTCTTACAGTAAGCTAGCACATAAAAAATGAAAAAGTTCTAGATGGAATCACTCTTGTCGCAGGTCTGTCTAAGCAAGATTTGGCTTGGTCACCGCATTAAAATCGAGGCTGAGATCCATGTAGCAATGAAGCAATGGTAGTCAGAGTCGCCGACTGACATCAGCTCTTAACGGCTGAGCTTAATCGTGATCTTCCGGACCGCTGTTTGGTTGGAATTAGTCGATGTTAGGGTGGATGTGGAAGCAAGTTTTGAGGTCACTGGATCAATGATGTTCTGGGCGCCAAGTGTCGGAAACCGAAAAAGACGTTTTTAGTTCTGGTCGATCGCACTGGTGTTGTTTGTTTCGACGTCCGACTTGCGAACACCTTTGATACCGATAGATTTATCCGCTCATGGTGTTTTCATTAGGGTCTAGTTATTTCATGTTCGTGTTTTTTTCCCTTTGGTGTCTATGATGGTAGGGGTGAAGTAATTGTATCGATTCCTCATCATTGGCTTCACTTTTATTTTGCACATCAGGGCTGTTTTGTGTGGTGGCTGTGAAAGGTCTCCTCGTACATTCGTTTACTGCTTTTATTTTTCAAATCCCCAGCAATTGCATTTCCACTTACTTTTCACTGTTCTTATAAATGACAATTTGAATCGATTTAAGCCCCCGCCCTCGGTGAAATACTTTTCTGCTTATGTTGACCGTTCCTTGACGGTTCTTTTGCCTTAGTTTATTATTTGCAATAGTTTGTCTTTGCATGTATGAATTGCTTATACCTGTTTTTTTTTGGAAAGCCGTTTGGGCATTTGTAGGAAATGATATTAAAAAGGGGTAGTCTTTTAGAAGAGTACAGCAGAGAACCGAACATTATTGGGTGACAGGATTTTCCTGGGCGTCACTAGCTAATATCGGCCAATTAGTGCTCATCAGTGGCTCTCAAATATACCGTAAATTCAGCAGTGAAATCAATGATCCCAAAGGACTTCACTTTTGTTTTGCATATCAGGGCTGTTTTGTTTGTGCCGTGTGGTGGCTGTGAAAGGTCTCCCCGTACCTTCATTTATTGCTTTTCTTTTTCAAATCCTCAGGAATTGCATTTGCAATTGCATTTCACCGTTCTTGTAATTGACAGTTTAAATCGATTTAAGCCCCGTCCCGTCGAAATATTTTTGTTTTTGTCTGTTCCGCGGGCGGCGGTTCTTTTGTCTTGGTTTATTATTTTCTATAGTTTGATTTCTATAGTATAATTGCTTATACCTATTTATTTAAAAAGCCATTTGGGCATTGAAGGGCATGTTCTTAAAAAGGTGTAATCCTTTAGAAGCAAGGGGTACAGCAGAGACCGAAATTATTGGGTGATAGGATTTTCCTGGACGTGACTAGCTAGTATCGACCAATTAGTCCTGATCAGTGGCTGTCACATATACCGTAAATTCAGCAGTAAAATCAATGATCCCAAAAGACTAGAGTATATAGCCCACGCTATGATGCATGGTCGTGAGACATTGTACGGTCGCCAGGCATTCCTGGTGAATTCAAATGTTCTGAAAAAATGGGTAATCCTTTGGAAACAAGGAGTACAGTACAGAACTTAAAATTATGGAGAGTACAAGAATTTTCTGCAAATACTAGCTTGGTTCGGACAAATTAGGCCTCATCAGTGATCCTCAAATATATCGTAAATTCCGCCGTGAAACTAATGACCCGAAAGGACTAGAAAATTTAACCCTCACTTTGTCGTAGGACAGGGAGGGAAAGTAACCCTCCTTCCGGATTTCCGCTAGTGATGTTTTCATTAGGGTTTAGTGACTTCATGTTCGTGTTGCTTTCTCTTTGGTGTTTCCGATGGGAAGCGTGACGAAAATGTATCGATTTTTGATCATTGCCTTCACTTTTATTTCTCAGGCGTCGGTAAGGATTAAGTTGTTGTCCGTTATATATTTTGAATATGATAATGATAGACTTTGAAAATAAAAAGATCAAAGGTTGCCTTTGGAAACAAAGAACACATAAAAGAACGAAAACCCTGAACTTGATCCTGATGATGACGTCGATGACGACGCTGTCAACTGCACTGGGGATGTTACCGACACCGGAGGTGATGACTTCTTGCCACCAGGTGGGAGAATGTTGAACCTTCATCAGGACCTTCTCCAATCCGCAATGGATGACTACTACAATACTGTAACGGCGTCTGGCTATTCTCTGTTGTTCTATGTACAAATGTTCTCTTTGTTGTTTAAATTCATTTATGTCTGTTTTAACAAAATGTAAATATCGATCTTTGGTCCGAAATAGCCGTAGCCGAAGCAAACCATATGCCAACTTTGTTGAGTATATCCTGTGTAAAACAGCCATGCCATCTCCATGTGCATATATAACCGTGACCATCTATTGTTTATTTTATTATCTATATTCTTTTGAATGCTCACACTTTCGCATTTGAAACAGTATTTTCCATCAAATGTCTGTTTACTTTTTTTTCTCAGCTGTTCGAACTCTCTGCGCACTTAACATGTCATAAAGACCGAACGTTTCGTATTCTTGGTAGCATGGTTAGGAATGTGACGTCATCCAGGCATAACGCCATCCAGCGCGAGCCTGGAGGTATATAAGGATCGTTTCGGTTGAAGTTCAGTGTTGCGGATAGTTGGAGCAACCTGCTCTGACTTTTGCCAAAACAAGTTGAGGCGCCTAGGTCGTGTTTCAACTTCCCATAGCTGAAACACGCCTGGGTTAGCCTAGATTGGAAGTATGGTGTAGCCTAGATTGTCTAGGCCTGAGTCTGAATTATGTTTGCTTGTTTGTTGATCCGGCACTCCCATCTGGGCGAACCTTTCGCCTACCTAGGCGAAACATGCGCCCATCTGTGAGGAGCATTTATTTATTCATTTACTTACTTTTAGGCGACGTTGGCACAAGTTATCAATACATCTATATAAATTAATTATAAATTCATGGCTTTTCATAAGCAGTCATAACTGTGAATACTCTTTGTTGAAATTTAGGCTAAGGTCGAGCTTTGTGCCGAGCTAGGCATAATCCTTGTTACGCCATTACGATAACCCACCCGTGCGACATAGTGCATTTTTCACGTCTCCATAATAGCTACTTTTCTGATGAAAACCCTTAATATTTTTCTTTAAAATGCTCATTACATAGGTTGTATGTGCTCGTTAGAACAGCCTCATTGAGGCGGTTCTAACGAGTACCCACAGCCTATGTCTTGGAGCAGAAATAAAAAAGGATTACCCCCGTAAACCCCAGTTTCCTCTATATGAAGTGGGGTTTAGGGGGGTCGTCATTTCATGGACTTGTTAACGTGATGCTGCGCCGAGGCAGGCGAATCCGAGGTAGACGAATATTTAAAACATAGACCGTTTGGGCTGTTGTAGGGTATAGTTCGCTTCTGACAGCGTGGTCTAGCAACTTCTAAGCTTTTAATGAGTTAGTAATTTATTATCGTGCATTTTAAAGCAACATTCGTTAATGCCTAACTCGGAGGAATCTGCCTGGCTCGAAAACCAAAAGGCGCTGTAACACAAAAGAAAGGCGTAGTAACGCGAATCAAAAGGGGTAGAAACGCGAATCAAAAGGAGTTGTAGCGGAAAAAAGGCCTATTTATGCAAAAGAAAGACTTATTTACGCTAAATAAAAGACGTAGTACCGCGATTCAAAAGGCGTAATAACGCGAAAAAGGTGTAGTAACGCAAAATAAGGCTAAATACCGCGAATCAAAATGCGTAATAATGCGAATCAGAATGCGTAGTAACGCGAATAAAATCAGAAATGGTGGCAAATCTTCTGATCTAAAAGCCAATATGGCATTTAGAAGATTCTATATATGCATAATGTGCACTAGAAATTATACACATCAGCTAATCCTCAACTATATTGCTGCTGATACCAGCAGGACATTTGCATGGTATTGCACAAGGACGATCACGAGGTTTTACTGTCAGGATAGATAACTAAAATACCATGTCATCCGTGGTTGTTGTTCATGCTGTCTTCTTAATCTCATATACAAGTATACCATGTACCAGCAACAAATCGCATAGGGTGCTGGAGTTGTTGTGATTACCAAGTTATATTGTCAGGGGGGATAAATGGGCGTGTGGTTCTTGCTCATGTCATGTTTGCTGCACTTTATGTACAACTGAAACAAGTACCATCAACCTATCTCAAAATGTAATGGAGTTATTGCAATAACAAGGTTAAATTGTCAACGGAGATACGATTATATTAAAATTTCATGACACCTAGAATGATGCTTCTTGCTCATGTCACACCTTCTCAACTTGTATGCCAAGTAGAAGTAAAACACAGATCAGGAATCGATACAATTAACTTACTCCACCCATCAAAGACACCAAAGGGAAAGAAACACAAACATTAAGCGACCAGACCATAATGGAAACCTAAACAAAGGAAGGTCATAAGGACAGTTACTTTCCCACAAAATGGCCATATGGCCATCCAAAATAAAAAGACACAAGTGATACACACAGTAAGTAACAAACAACAACATAAATAAACCGCCACAGAAGAACCGCCAAGTCCCATCAATAACTCAAAGAGGGTATCGGATTTATTGTGATCACAAGACTGCATTGTCAGGGGAAAATCTAAAATACCAAGGCATCCAAAGTTGTGCGTTTTGTTCATGGCAAGCCTTCTTGACCTCATGAATAATTATTTTCAGCAACATCAATTTATCTCAAAGGGTATTGAAGTTATGGCGATCACAAGGTTGTGCCTACGAAGGAACGGACGTGCGGGCGGACGGACGGACAAACGCCAGGCTGATCGCTAATTCCCTCGAACCTATTCGGTCGGGAGATTAAAAGGCACAGAAACGCAGAAAAAAAGCGTAGTAACGCGAATCAAAAGGTGTAGGAACGTAAAAAAAGCGTGGTAACGCAAATCAAATGGCGTCATAATGCGAAAAAGGCGTAGTAACGCAAACCAAAAGGCGTATAACGCTTTTTTTTGCATTACTACGCCTTTTTGCGTTAAAACGCCTATCTTTTGCGTTACTACGAGTTTTGATTCGCGTTCCTGCGCCTTTTGATTCGCGTTAGTGCGCCTTTCTTTTGCGTTACTCTGTCTTTTAGCTCACCTGAGCCGAATGCTCAGCGATAAGCTAATAGTATGGCAAGGGTCCGCTGTCTGTCACTGTGGCGTCTGTATGTCTGTTTGTCAACATTTTCCCCTGAAACCACTGGGCCGCTTGAAGTTACATTCCATGTGCAGTACGCATGGGATGGGCGAACGAATGTTTGTTCGTGGGTCCTGGTCACATGTACTAGATGGCCGCCATGCCTATATAAGAAAAAAATGTTGAATCAGTTGGCCGATTGTCATGAAACTTGTTTCTGTTGGTTTCCTTCTTTTATGTCTCTGATGGGAGCTGTCGGTTAATTGTATCGATTGCTGATCATTGCCTTCACTTCTGTTTTGGTTTTAGCATTGAAGTCTCGAGCCAATCATAGTTTAATCAAATGATGACCCTTGAATCAGTTATATACACCAAGGTCAAATTTGGTCGCATAGGCTTTTGTATCTGGAAAAGGGTAAAACTAGGTTTTTTTTCTAGAAACGAATGCATCCTGTGAATGATAATTTTTAGATACAGTTAACAGAATGCATAAAATAACAAGGTCAAGAATATTTCTTGGTCTTGGCCCGAAGTCATTCACATATGAAAATTAAAAATTGTTCTGCTCAGAAACCACCGGGCCATTTGTAACCAAATTTTATATGAAAGCTTTCAGGAACAAGGAAAAAATTATTAAATATGCGTTTGGTACATATGACCAATATGGTTGCCATGCCCATATAAGGTAAATATCGTTTAGAAATCTTCTTCTCTGGAAACAGTTGGCCGATTTTCGTGAAATTTGGTGTGTAGCATTGGGGGCCATTACAATTTGTTTGGATAATTACTCTGTCTTGACCTTGGCTAAAATTACCGCAAGGTCAGAATTGGTTGCACCTGCTTTTGTTTGGGAAAAGGTGGGCATTGTTTATTTTTTGGAAACTATTTATCCATGTGAACTTAAAATGTGTACAGTTAATGCGATAATGATGCTAAACGAGTGTCAAAGACCAAGGTCACTGATTGATCTTGGCCGAAGATTGCTCGTATATCAAAATTAAAGCTAAACGTTTATTAAATTGAAGTCAATTTTTATAAGAAGCTTTAATGTTTTTTTGTATGTTTGATTTGAGGTTTAACGTCCCCGTCAACACTGTATATGTCATTTTGAAGTGAGTGAGTGAGTTTGAGCTTTGCGTCCCACCAACTGCTAAGGTCATACGGAGACGGGACCTCGGTTTTAAGACTCATCAGAAAGTCTGGAGGGCCCTGGGATCGATCCTGCCATCCCTGGTTTACAAGGCGAGTAGCGTAACCCCTACACCACGGAGGCTACTAGTCATTTTGAAAACTTGGCTTCTATTTTTGTGGGCATTTTACCCGTAATTGAGATGGAATGGCATCTCAAGCCCAATGGAACCAATTGGGTTTACAAGCATGAACGCTTTGCCTTTTTGCGTCAATATGCCTTTTTCCGTTTATACGCCTTTTGTTTCGCATTACTATGCGTTTACAGTATTTTAAATCACGTGAACAAGTCCGTGAAATAAACAACCTCCTAAATCCCATTTTACACCGGCCCCGATAGCTCAGTTGGTAGAGTGTCCGCTCCGGGGAACGGGAGGTTTTGGGTTCGATCCAGGGACGCGACATACCAAAGTCGTTAAAAATGGTACTAGCTGCTCCTCGCTTGGCACTCAGATTTACGGGGTAGAGCTAGGACTGGTCGACACAGTGTCAGGATAATGTGACTAGGTGTGGTATCATGTAATGTGTCTGGGACATGATACTTCAGTGAGGCCGCACTATAAAAGTGAGCATTGAGCTCCCTGTCGCAACCAGACACCGTCGAGATATGACTGAAAAATTGTTGAAAGCGACGTTAAACCCGAATTCACACACAAATCCTATTTTATATTGAGAAAACTGGGGTTTACGGGGGTATACAATATTTTTTTTTCTTATTTCTGCTTCAAGACATAGGCTGTGGGTACTCGTTAGGACCGCCTGAATGAGGCGGTTCTAACGAGCACCCACAACCTATGTTTGCAGCATAAATAAGAAAAATATCACGGATTGTCATCAGAAATTAGCTATTTTGGAGATGTGGAAAATGTTCTATGTCGCAAGGGTGTGTTATCGTAATGTTTTCTGTTACATGATCCTACAAGACTTTCGTGTTCTACCACTAATGAACTTTATAAATTACTATCCTCATGCTTTACTGCCATCAAAAAGCATGTGATTAAATATTGCGACGAAGTCTAGGAAAGATCAAGGAAAAATATTCTGACAAAAGGGGTAATCCCTTGAACGCAATGAATACGGCACAGAACTGAAAACCCTTGGGTGTAAAAAACATTACGAGAACCCATCCGTGCGACATAGTACACTTATCCTGCCTCCAAAGTGATTACTTTTCTGATGAATATCCGTTATTTTTTATTTATTTATACTGCAAACAAAGGCTGTGTGTGCTCGCCAGAACCGACTTAATAATACGGTTCTAACAAGTACACACAAGCAGAAAAAGGCAAATATTGTATACCAATGTAAACTCTAGTTTTTTTCCTATACAACGTGGGATCAAGAGGAATGTGCATTTCACCAATTTGTTAACGTGATGTTTCTCTGAGCCAGACTAGCCAATCTGTTTTTAAATCTGCTAGAAATGTATTTTTGTCTATTAAAATTCGAATGAGGTTTTTATATCTAGACAGTTTTGTGCATTTCGTCTGAAGCACCGCTTGCGGCTGTTTTGTTCTTGTTCTGATATGAAGAGATTGCATCACGTGAACATGTCCGCGAAATGAACACCCCTTTAAACCCAACTTTATATAAAGGAAACTGGGGTTTACGGGGTATACATTATTTTTCTTATTTCTGTTCCAACACATAGGTTGTGGGTACTCGTTAGAACCGCCACAATTAGGCGGTTCTAACAAGCACCCACAACCTATGTTTGGGGTATCAATAAGGAAATATCACCAATTTTCATCAGAAAAATAGCCATTTTGGAGATGTGAAAATATGCACTCGTATGTCGCACGGATGTGTTATCGTAATGTTGTGTCTTTATGGTGAAAAGCAATCTGAAGTTAGTAAAGCTTTTGTGTGCAACATAAATGTTATACAACGGACTGCATGCATGGGTGTTAACCCAAACACGGTTGATATTTGCTTTTCACCTTTAATTGCATTTCGGTGGGTCGGGACAGTGACTCTATGACGGCTCGGGCCTACATAATTACTTCAATTTGTTTAAGTAATGTTGGCTAGTGCCTGACACTTTGCCTCTGGTCGGGTCCACCGGAGTTCATCTGAGTTGGTTTCTTTAGCTCTTGTATTTCAATTATTTCATGCTGTCGAGTTCTCATCATTGTTTCGCCTCTGCATTTGTTATCTTTATGCCCTCGGAGATTTTGCACTTATGTGTTAGATCTTCTTCATGTATACTAAATAGGTTATTTGTCTAAACCACAATATAACAAAGAGCGAGGATTGCGGCCACGTAAAATCGATTTAAGTTCATGATGCCTGATCATACTTTTCTTGTTGTGGCTCCGGGTAGTTTCTCTTTTCATTCCGCTTGTGACATTTTTATTATGTTGAAGTTGTTTAGTGTTGGTGTTTCTTTCAATTTGGTGTCTTTGAGCGAGGTGTGGGCTAATTATATCGATTCCTGATCATTGCTTTCACTTCTATTTTTTCACTACAGCTAAAATTTAACTAGCGGAAAGCCAAACGGACAGGTTCTTTCTCACAAAATGGCCGAACGGCTATCATAAAAATATATTAGTAATACATATATGCAAAGACAAATCATTACAATAATAAACCGCATTAGAAGTGCCGCCTTCGAACGGTCATTATAATTACATTTGCAACCAGAATCTGATCCGACAAACAGCACCATGTAAATACGTGTGTTCATAAATAAGTGAATATAATACAAAATGACCGAAATTGTGAGCTGAAAAAAAAAAAGAACAAAAAAACAAACAAACAAAAAAAAACGGTACTGTTCGTTCTGATGTGAGGATGATTATACAGATAATAGGAGTGACGCAAATCAAAGTTTCCTGGCTGTTTAAAAGTCCCAGGGGCAACTACTATAATAGATCTGTATTACCAAATTGCTTGCAATTTACTTAAAATCTCAGAACAAATAATTGAGAAACCCATTTCGAAAGAGAATCCGTTCGATCGCAATTTATGAACTCATACTGACTATAGGGAACTGCTGAGAAAAATAATATATTTGATCTGTGAATAGATTATTTTTACTTCAGATTTTACAATTTGGGTTTTAATAAAGTTAACTCTGACTGCACGGAATAATCTTTATTTTGCTTAGGTAATATTTCATGTTCCATTACGAAAACACGCCTATATAATTTTGACCCCCTTGAATATGTTCTATAAAAGGGTTATCCTTTGGAAGCAAGGAAAACACCACAGAACTGAAAATATGGAGTGTATATGTTTATATAGTAAAACTGGGGTTTACAGGGGTAAACCTTATTTTCCTATTTCTGTTCTAAAATCTAGATTGTGGGTACTCGTTAGAACCACCTCGATGAGGCGGTTAACGAGTACACACGATATCTATTTTGAGCAGGAATAAGAAAAATATTGCAATTTTTTGTCTAAAAAGATTAGATTTTTCGACGGTAAATTGTACAATGTATTTGTATAGGCCTCCAACTGGTATAAGCCTACAGTTAGGCAAGTGTCACTACAAAGCGTTTCTTACTTACAACCCGAAACTTACAAGCGTGTAATTACTCAGACCCGTTCAACAGAGTATAAACGACTTGTTTACGAGTTTCCAAGACACATTCCTATTTTAGGTTTTGTTTGTTTGTTTGGTTAGAGGTTTAACGTCCTCGTCAACACTAAAAAGGTCATTTTGGAGACGTTGCTTCCAATTGTGTGTGACTTTTACCTCGACATTGAGATGAAATGTGGCCCCCGCCCATAGGGGCTTGAAGAAATAGATGGGCTGCACGTTGCTTCCACGCAGAGCTGAATCAGATCGCACACGAGTACTGGTTACCCACTTAGAGGATGTAAGCCGGCCCAGGGAACGCGGTGCGAGTCAGACCGTCCATGCTTATATACCCTATTGGTTGCATTGGGCGACAGTGCTTGAGATGTCATTTCATCTCAATGTCGGGTAAAAGTCCCACAAAAATTGAAGCAACGTCTCCAAAATGGCCTATATAGTGTTAACGGGGGCGTTAAACATCAAATCAAACAAAAGATAAAATGACATCTCAAGCCCTGCCGCCCAATGAAACCAATAGGGTTTATAAGCTTAGACGGGCCGACTCTCACTGCTTTGCCTGGGCAGGCTTAGATCCTCTAAGCTGTTTATCAGTACTCGTGTGCGGGTCGGTTTCATATCTGTGTGGAAGCATCTATTTTAGGTTCTACAGCGTTTAGGCTTTGTCAAGAGAATTGCCTGATCATACTTTTCACGAGAAAAGTAAGTTTCTTTGGTTTTTGGACGGTTTCGTACCGGCACATAACATGCTTTGCGTTAATCACAGACGTTACGTTTGTCATCAGACAGATGTTTGTTAAAAGCGTGTATATTCTAATCAAATGACCCTCTTGATCCCTCTGTTATTCGCTGCTGGTTGGCCTGTGCGATATTCCATGCAGGCAACGTATCGATCATGCATACCAGTTTTGTGAGCCTATGTTGTATGGCCACTACGTGGTCTGACACATCCCTATATAATTTTCGAGGGATTGAGTGAGTGAGTGTTTCAGTTTTACGTCCCACCAACAGCTAAGGTTATACGGAGACGGGACCTCGGTTTAAAGACTCATCCGAAAATCTGGAGAAGCCCGGGATCGAACCTGCGACCCCTGATTTACAAGGCGAGTAGCGTAACCAATCGACCACGGAGGCTTCTATATAAGTTTCGACCTCTTGGCAATATTTCTAGGATAGATTTTGCAGAGAGTCAATGAAAGGCTAACAGCGGTGAGTAAAATATTGTTCTACTATTATCGTTTTTGTCAGATACACCGCTTCTCTTTCTTGAAAATATTCTTCTCATGTTAATATTGCCATTTGCTCCCTGTACAGCATACAAGGGTGGTCTCTTTGTGTTGTGCAGATCGGAAATGGGTCTCACGCGCTGGATATGTTGCTTACATAGCCTGCTGTTCATTGAAATGGTAGATAAGTATGGCAATTTCTGTACCGCTCATGGTAAGGGCAGATAACCGCAGGACGATTTATATACCGTATGGCTGCGTTTGTTCAAGAGCACGCACACAGGACTTACACACATGCTCACATGCATACATGCATAGTTAGCAATATAATTAATGAAGATTCTGATCCGGTGCAGTAAAAGGTCACACACATCATTTGCTATTGTGCGTAGTGTTGCACTGAGGGTCCTGATCAGTCGCAATATTGAATTATGCAGTAATGGTGATATTGTACGTTTTCCCCTTCATTGAGGACTCAGATCAAATGCAATGATAGGTTTTAAAAAAATATTGATATTATACATTTTATGGTGTGGACTCTGATCAGACGCCATGTGCGTCTTTGCGCGATATATTTTAACAATGATATGGCTTCAAGCAAAATTTTCAGTTATTGTTTTGAGGGAGTACCATGTGCTCGCCAGTCCAGCATGTAGGACTAGAGCGGACACACTGTACTCGCTGATGGTTGACAAAAACTTACCCTTTACTCGTCATCGGTTGGCAAGGTGATGAGTACCCAGCATACACCGCTAGTTGTCAATACATGTGAGTGCCCTGCACGCGTCGTTTGAGGCGGTGCACGCGTATCGGGGTACCCTTGAGCGACTCTTACCGGTAAGGAAGTGGGAATAGCTGTTTGTTCTTCTTTTTCTTGATTTTCATTCATTTCTCTTTCTTTTTCATCTCCTATACTATTTCTTCAATCTCTCCTCTGCCCTTCTCTGTGATACGACGCAAAATGACACACTGCCAGTGACATTTCGTTAACCTCCAACACTAACAATCTTATGTAGCGTAAAGGATTTTTGCACGGTGTTTTAAACCATATATGGTAAAGGAATATTCCATCTTATTAGTTCGCAGTGGTACTATTCCAATTATACGGGACTAAGGGATCTGTCTTGTATATTTAAATCAAAATAGATGAATGTATTTTAGAGAGTGTAGACCCAGATCAGACGCCTTATTCTGGGTCATCGTGGTTAGGATCTTATCTGTATCTATAATGTTTGTCCCAAAAATGACCGCTAGGCATATGTGGGTGTATGGAATATTTTCGAGGTTTTGATTGCACTACGTTGTTAGGTATTTGTTGGTAAAATATTTGTAAACTGCTCATCGGAAGTCTCTGCTGACCGTCTCATTGCGGTCGTTTATTAGCAGTTCCTTACATATTTATTACTTAAAGACACACTTTTTGATTGCATAACTCCCTAATGACCAGTTATTGAAGAATTCGGTTATGAAATTGGATACACTTGAGGTATTCTGACTGTCATACAGATAGGGGACCAAGAGAGGGTAATCAATTACCTAGAGGCAATTCATATCTATTTATTTACCTAGGCCTGGTTTTGATATTATTGGAAGAAACATCCACACTTTTATTATGTTTATTTAGTCACCATTATTTATTATCATTACAAAACATGCCTATTGAAATATCTTGGTTGAATTTTATGAAAAAAAAAAATAAAAAAAAAATAAAAAAAATCCTGATATCTTTAATATTTCGGCTCAACACATATTGTGGGAACTTGTTAGAACCGCCTCGGTTAGGCGCTTCTACCGAGAACCCACAATTTATATTAAAAACATATATTGTGGGTACCTGTTAGAACCGCCTCGGTGAGGTGCTTCTAACGACAACCCACAATTAATGTTTTTGAGTGGAAATAAAAAAAATGTATACCCCCTAAACCCAAGTTTTACTGGTCAGTGCTCTACATTGTGAATATTCGTTAGAACCGCCTCTTCGAGCGGGTTCTAACGAGGACCCACAATATATGTTTTTGAGTTGAAATAAGAAAACCCTCAAAACAAACAAACAAACAAACTTTTGAAGTAATTATTTCATTTGGTTTACTTCTTTTCACATTTGAGTTAATGAAACAATGACTGTCAGTGTTTTCCGTTACTTAAAAAAATATATATATAAAATAAAAGAAGTAATTTAAAACAAATTTTTGTTGGAAACAATCTCAGTAAAATATACCATCAGACAACTTCCCCTTATAGAGCCCCCTTTTAAACATATCTCTCAGAGAGTCTCTGCTCATAATCACTTCATAATCACTTAGATAAGATAAGCCTTTGATATACACTGGTCTGAAGGACTTGATTATTGGAACCTATTAAATAGGCCCAACCTTTTTTATAGAGACCAAAATGGGTCTTTAACCCTTTTTGTAACAAATGGAATCTTCCTTCTTATATATAGCAGGAGTCTATTCCAAAATTTAGGGGTGTCAGGTTGTGTATTCATAAAAAAAATTTTGGAAATGACTGAACTTTTAACAAACAGTGGAGGCCCCGATCAGACGCCGAAGTCTGTGGCGTCTGATCTGGGCCTGCTCATTTTGCAAGAGTTCCCGTTTTAGGGTTTCTGGTACAAAATGGGTCAATGATAAATAAGCGTCTAAGCAAATTAATAAACTGTATTAATTGTGGTTAGTTTATTGTTTTTTTTTTAAGATCGGTTCACATCTTGGTTTCGTGATTTTATATACCATTATATCAGCATGGCTCTCGTGCTTCTTTTCGAGGCTGTTTCCAGCATTCTGTCTCTGGTCGGGCCCATCGGAGTCTAACTGTTGGTTTTCTTTTGCTCCAGCATTTCAGTGGTTTTTCGCTGTCGAGTCCTCACCGTTGTCTCACCTCTGTGGTTCTTTGATTTTGAGTGTTCACGGAGATGTTGCACTGATGTGTTAGGAGGCCTTCATGATTATTTGTCTAAATCGCGACGGAAGTAAGGGCGAGGATTGTTGCCACGTAAAAATCGATTTAAGCCCCCCAGTGGAAATCATTTCACTGACCGTTCCAAGGCGGTTCTTCTGTGGCGGTTTATTTATGGTGTTATTTGTTATTACTGTGTGTATCACTTGTGTCTTTTTATTTTGGATGGCCATATGGCCATTTTGTGGGAAAGTAACTGTCCTTATGGCCTTCCTTTGTTTAGGTTACCATTATGGTCTGGTCGCTTAATGTTTGTGTTTCTTTCCCTTTGGTGTCTTTGATGGGTGGAGTAAGTTAATTTTATCGATTCCTGATCTTTGTTTTGCTTCTACTTTTCATGGCTTTTTTCCGTCTATAAATATGTTTTCTTGGCTGTAATTGGTTTGTTATATGTTTTCTTAATATGTTAACTGTTGTTTTTATTTTGCTCCAACATTTCAGTCATTTCTTGCTGTCGAGTCTTCACCGTTGTTTGATCTCTGCAGTGGTTTGATATATTTGTTCTCTAAGATGTGCAACTGATGATTTAGGAGGCATTCATGTGGACTGAAGTAAGGACAAGGATTGCGGACGCGTAAACTCGATTTAAGTTCCCCACTAACTCAGTGAAATATACCCAGATTTAATGAAAACGCACCACTTTTAGAATTTTGATTTCTTTAGTTTAAGGTAAAAATGACTGACTTTCTCAGCTGATAAACACAGTATTGTAAATATGTTAACGAGTGATTTCTCCTGATGTGCATGTGCACGTACAAAATGCAACAATTGCAAAATTTTCGTAATCACGGTCCGGTTTCTTTACGTTAAATAGCCAAAAAAACATTACATAAGAAAAAAAAATGGGACGTCTAAGTAACGGCGATCGTCATCGTGCCCTCGGTATTGTTGAAGGTGTGCGTTCATACCGCAGAGCGTATCAGTTGTTCGCACACTACGATTGCTCGATTGGTTGAACGGCACAACGCTACGGGGTCTGCGGACGATAGACAACGCCCTGGACGTGAACGTGTTACTACACGTCAGCAGGACCGGTACATTGTTTTGAGTCATTTACGCAACCGATTCAAGAAGAAAACTGCCTAGGAGACAGTAGGAACTTGTAACCTACGCGTAAGTGCCTTACCTGTACGGTGGCGTCTCCAGGAACGCGTTTTTTTAGCCATAAGACTTATAAGGGGAAAGTTTTGACGGTGAAACGTCGAATCAGTCGCTTTAATTGGTGTCGACAGCGTATCCGATGGGCACAACAGCGTTGGCGTGATGTACTGTTCACGGACGAGTCCAGATTTTGTGTGTTTGATAGGCGGCATAAAGTATGGCGTCGACGTGCGGAATGATTTCAAGACTTAAAAAGGTGTCTCGTTGGGTAGGTTGCATGGCGCCACAAAACCCAACTCATCGTTGTTGATGGCAATTCGACGGAACATCGGTACATCGATGAAACCTTAGAGTCTGAGGTGGGATAGTTTTTACGCAATGATGGTGACGTTACGATTTTCAAACAGGACAATGCACGTGCTCATTCTGCGAGGTTAACCATGGACTTGTTCAATCAAAATAGCATGCAAAATAGATGTGGAGGCAATGATCAGGAATCGATACAATCAACCCACAGCTCCCATCAGAGACACTAAAGGGAAAGACACACAAACATGAAACAACAGACCCTAATGGAAACACCAACTGCGGAAAGCCAAAAGGACAGTTACTTTCCCACAAATTGGCCAAAAGGTTATCCAAATTAAAATAACATAAGCGACACAAACACCCAAAGACAAACCATAACAAAAATAAACCGCGACAGAAGAACCGCCTTGGAACGGTCAGCGGAAATGAATTCTACTGTTGGGAGGGCTTAAATCGATTTTACGTGGACACAATCCTCTTCAAGTTCTTCAATGACCTGCGTTTTCGCCGGATTCAAACCAAATTGAGCACCTTTAGGAACAGCTCGGAAAACGTGCGTACAGCCGACGTCATCCGCCAGTCAACCGTCAGCAGCTAGCCATGGCGCTACAGGAAGAATAGGACAACATCACAAAAGACCAGATACAGCGTTTAATTTGAAGCATGGGACGTAGATATTAAGCAACACTTGATGCTAATGGTGGACATACCCGGTATTAGGATATGTGATTTTGATGTTTTGGGTGTGTGGACTTATTCGAGTCTCCGTATGTCGGCATCCAATGAAATGTTGTAACTTTGCAGTGAATCTGTGGATATGTAAGTGACAATTCATCAGGCGTGATCAAATGCTGGAAATATTGTAAATCAATTAAAATTTGAGGAATAGAACTAGTGGTGCGTTTTCATTGAATCTGAGTATAATTCTCACAGACCGTTCCAAGGTGGTTCTTCTGTCGTGCTTTATTATTGTTATAAGTCGTCTTTGAATGTGTGTATCGCGTATAATTATTTGTTTTGGATAGCCAATTGGCCATTTTGTGGGATGTAACTGTCCTTTCGGCTTTCCGTTGTTAATGTTTCAATTAGGATCTACAGTCGAACTTCAATGGCTCGAACACCTTTGGGACCTCGAAAATCTGTTCGAGACAGGGGTAGTTCGAGCCACTGAGGCTTACTGCCAGGAGGCATAACGAGATACTTTAGTCATCTTTTCGGTGTTCTATAATGAAAATTTATGCTGTGTGTACTCATTAGAATCGCCTCATCGAGGCAATTTTAATTAGTACACACAGCATTCATTCGCAAGATAAAAGACTAAAATCTTCTTAATTATCCTCCACTATTTCTTATGTAGAGGATTTCTCTAGGGGCTCAAGAATGGGTTCGACACATCCATGGTAAACGAGTCATCGGTGTTCGAGCCATCGAAGTTCTACTGTAGTAATTCAAGTTTGTCGTTCTTTCCCTTTGGTGTCTCTGATGGGTGGTGTGGGTTAATAGTCAACTCCTGTTCATTGCCTAAACTTATATGTTTAGATGAGGATGGAGGTGGTGTTTTTTCGTTGGTAATGTGGCCTTTTATAGTTAACATTAATGTATGTTTATTGTGGTGTGTCCTCTTTTAGTGATTTATGAACGTTGTGGCTTCCTTGGACATTCGTAACCTGACTGTCATTGTTTGAAACAAGGATGCTTTATTTTTACCTAGTAAATGCACAATCCAAAGGCCATTAACTATGACATGAAAATCTGATAACAGTCACAACTATTACGGACCTCATTTAAGCCAGGTAATGGAACAATGTCAGTGGAGACAATATCCTAAGTGATGTATACGCTGTGCTACTGTACCAAATTGCACATTTGTCCGAGGTACTTATGCATGTCCGACAGGAATATCCGCGAAATTAAGAAACGCCGCTCTACAACAGGAGATGCATCTTTTGTAAGTAAACATATAAGTGGGTCGTATGAATAACCGTCTGTGTCGGGCGTCATCGTCTACATTAAAATATTCTCACTTTACTCTTCACTTAGCTATCTATATATGCTTTAATACAAACAAAGAGTGGCATTCCTAACAATTACATTTTATTAACAACACATCAACAAAACATAACATTAAAACAAATCTTTTTTTGCAGGAACTATACATTTTAGATGAATTGGAACTTGCTTTCTTTGCATCAAGAGAACAAAATCATTTATATATACTCAGGCAAGCCCCCATTTTATTAGCGGAGACTACATTTCTTTTAATTATGACTAATCAGATCATATTGCAGGTGTTCTGAAAAAAGGGTAATCCTTTTGAAGCAAGGACTAAAGCACAGAACTGAAAACCATACAGTGTTTAAGTTTTCTGGACCAGACTGGCTAGTTGTGGCCATTTAGGCCTCATCAGTGATCCTCACATATTTTCTAAATTCCGCAGTGAAATCGATGGTCCCGGAGAACATTACGCAAACACGCCTATACAAATACATTGCCACCTTTATCGCCGAAAAAATGAAAATTGTATGATGAAAAATGTGATATTTTTCTTATCCTCGTAAAAATATAGATTGTGGGCACTCGTTAGAACCGCCTCATCGAGGCGGTTCTAACGAGTACCCACAATCTATATTTTAGAGCCGAAATAAGAAAAATAAGGTATACCCCCGGAAACCCCAGTTTTGCTATATAAAAGTGGGGTTCAAGGGGGTCAAAATTATATAGGCATGTTTTCGTGATGACTAGAAAATATAACCAACACTATGGCTGTCAGTAGAACTTTAATGACGCGTGGGTAATCCATAAGGAAGGATATATCGACTCGTATGGTATAGTGGACAAGGATCGTGTTCCTTCTTTTTGTCAGTTGGTATGTTTCTTTGAAACATGCACATCTTTAGACTGTTACGCGATTTAAAACAAACCTGAACGTGGAGAAATGCATTTTTATTCTAATAATATGTGCCGTGGCCTAGTATTTACTGCAATTTACATGTGCGCCCAGCGAAGACTCAGATCAGCCTGCACATCCGCGCAGTCTGATCACAGTCTTCGTTGTGCGCTTTACGGATAGCTAAGGACACAGTGCTCTTTCATACAACAAGAGAAGAATCTGGTCTGTATTGACGCGCAGGCTGATTTGATTTTTCGCTGCGCGCACATATAAATTGTAGGAAATGCTGTGACCCGGGTCATACAACACAGTAGGGCCATCACATTTTTTGCAGTTAATAGCTATTACTGCTGCATTTGGAGACAAAGAGCACATTATAGAGAGAAAACAGAAGTCTTGAGTCGCGGTTTATTTTTTCTTTGCAAGTATGTGTTGCTTTTATATTTTTATTAATATTTTTGGTAGCCGTTTGGCCATTTGGTGAGAAAGTAAATGCCATTTTTAGGCGGGCTTTCGACCGTCTATTGTCGGCTTAAATCAGATTTTTGTGTACCTCTTTAGACATTCCTACTTTTAGTCCCCCAATCAAAATGTAAAACAAAAAAATTAATACAAAAAGGACACGCAATGAAACCAATTAACTTCGGCCGGACTGTTTGAAAATTTACAAAAGTTTGTAAAAATAGAGCTCATGACATTTTATGAACAATATTTCCTTTTTATTTTTTGTGTATAACCATATTCTAAAATAGAAGTGAAGGCAATGATCAGAAATCGATACAATTTGCCAACATGTACCATCAGAGACACCAAATTGAAAGAAACACAAATAAGAAACAACTAGACCCTAATGGATATATCAATAGTGGAAAGCCAAAAGGACAGTTACTTTCCAATTAAATGATCAATTGGCTATCCAAACCAAATATAAATACAAGCGATACACACACTAAAAGGCAAACTATTTAAAAATAAACCCCGTCATAAGAACCACCTTGGGAGGGCCACCGAAAAGAAGTTCACTTTGGGCTTAAATCCATATTACGCGGCTGCAAATACACTTTTATTGGCAGTTACTTTCCCCCAAAATTGCCAATTGGCTAGCCAAAACAAATATAAATACAGGCGATACACACACTAAAAGGCAAACTATTTAAAAATATACCGCGTCATAAGAACCATCTCAACGAAAAGAAGTTCACTTTGGGCTTAAATCGATATTACGCGGCCGCAATCCGAGCCCTTGATTCTGTCGCGAGTAAGAAAAATAATTTGTTCAGTCCGCATGAAGGCCACACCTCAGAGAACACAAAGCTCAAACAATCACAGAGATTAAACAAACGGTGAGGACTCGACAGCAACAAACCACTGAAATTCTGGAGCGATAGAAAACCGACAGTTAGACTCCGACCAACCAGAGACAGGGACATACACCCTTCTAAGTTCTATAGACGTCATTTCGATATTATTTCCAAATTCAATGTTAGACTTAAATTTCGGCCTATCAAAACCTAACTTTTATAGTAAATAAGTACATAGATTCAGATAAACATATGCTTGTAAAGATTTCAGTACCCAATTTCGTAAAAAAAAAAAAACATTCAAAATTGGGAGCAACATAAATGGTATTCGACAGTCAGCATGCATGGTAGATAGCATAACCACGGCTAATTTATATATCTCAGTTATGTCATGCTGGTGAGTCATCGTCATTGTCATATACATGTATTGGTTTGATTTTTTATGTTCTAGGAGGTGTTGCACTGATTAGTTAGAATTCTTAATGCGGAATTAACAAATTATTCAATTAAACCATGACAAAACAAAGGGCGAGGATTGTGGCAACGAAAAATCGATTCAACCCAATCCAGTAAAAACATTTTATTGGCCGTTCCAAAGTAGTACTTCGTTTGCGGTTTATTATTGATATGATATGTATAATGCAAATACACTTTTATTTTTGATAGTCGTTTGACCGTTTTGTGAGAAAGAGTACTTATTCTGTTGGGTTACGGTTTGTTCCCTGTTAATTATGATAACGTTGATTATTTTGGCTTTTTTTAATTGTGGTGTCTTTGATGGCAGGTTTGATGTATTTATATCGACTCCTGATCATTACGTTCATAGTTATTGTGAAATATTAATTCGGTCGTTGCATTTAAAGACAAAAAATATTTACTTTACTTCATTAAAGCGTCGTTATATTCATGTTGTATGATGGCAGTAGAGCGTCTCCTGTTCGCTTTGTAATTTTAGCATCGTCTATTTTAGTTCATGGGTCCATTTTAATTTCTTTGAAAATAAAGTATTGCCTATATGCACGCTAGATGCTTAAGGGACAGTCACAATTTCGGAGACAAAAGTTCTTGTGAAACAAATGTTCTTCTGAAACACGTCTCAATCCAACCAAGATTTCTTGTTTCTCTATATTCACGTGCTTTTTCTGCCAAAGGCAGTCTTTCAAACTTTATGACTGTTCTACTAAATGACACTGTTGTGTAACCTTATTATGTTTTGCAATTTGCCTTTCTTTTCAGTTCCATAAGTGCTTTGGACGAGGATTTACTTTCCAGATCTTCGTTTACTCCACATGTCCTCCATACAATGTTAGTATCTGTCCTTAAGTGCCCTAAATTCAGACCGTGTTTAAAATGATAAACAAGATGATTATTACCGAAATATCCGAAAATTCAGAGAAACAAAATTTATGTGCTGATGTGTCTTCCAATATTCATGTTTTTAGCTCCATGTACAAAACAGAAGTGAAGTCAATTTTAAGGAATCGATACAATTACTTTAAAACGCCCATCCAAGAAACTCCAGGGAAATAATAATAATAATAATAATACGAATCGATTAAAGTAGTACTAATATTTCATGTGGCTCTCGTTTTTCCCGGGTAGAAACCAGTACTAAGTAATGTGGATAAAGTTTCTTGCTCAAGGGAACAACACTTGATGTTAGCGGGGATCAAACCCGGTATCTCACCATCTCGAATCCGATGCTATACCACGGCATCTCACAAAAAGCATCCCCTCCCCCCCCCAAAAAAAAAAGGCAACGTCACTCAAATTTAAACATTAAAACAACACATGCAGAAAGCCAAAAGGACAGTCTTATTCCAACAAAATAGCCAAACGGCCCCTACCAGTGAGGAGGTAGTGAAACGAGGCCATATTTACCGATAAAATTTTGTTAACTTATTTTTTATAAGCTGAGTTTAGACTTCGGGTATGACCAGGGAAACGTTTCAATCAGGCAAACGTAATTGAAAGTTACATATTTTGCGGTGGGAAATGCATGGTCTAGGGAGGAATTTGTCAGATAATGAAGAAAGATCTCATTGCGGTAGCTTGTAAGCTTACGTCGGCACGATACTTCGAAGAAGTTGTGGAGCCATTTATCGTTTCATATTTGTACCACCGTCTCGCAACGTTACAACAGCGTGACAATGTGCAGCCTTATACTGCGAACCACATTGAAGCCATTTTAAGGCAAAACAACCTCCAGGTACTTGACTGTGGCAACCAAGATCACTAGATTTTCTGCCCTATAGATCACCTGTTGGACAACCTGGGCGTTAAGATCCGAAAATGTTTTGCCTTCGACAACGTAAGAGATTTGGTGCGGACAATGTGTGATGAATGGGGTTACATCACTATGCAGAAGTGTGGAAGCTGATTGGCACTATGCGAAAACGTGTCCGTCGGTCATTGAGTCAAGGGGAGGGGACTATAGCTACTTAATTCGGTTGTAACTCCTACGGAATTATGTGATGAAACATAGCCAGGTTCGAAGTAAAAACGATAATCAGGAATGGTCGTAATTACCTCACACAGCCATCCAAGACATCAAAGGTAAAGCAACAGGACTGCATTAGCTATTAATGAAACTTTGCAGATTCATTCTAAAATGAATACACTTTATTGTGTCTAATTTTGTATTGTTTTTGTAGCCATATTGCACTTGCCCAAAACTGAAAAAGGCTAAACGTTTCGTGATTAGTATATATCAAACAAGTGTTTGAAATAGTGACTATCGAGTCCTCGTTATTTAAAAAATAGAAGTGATGATAATTAGCCATCAAAGTTAATCTATAATTTGTTTATCAAACACTTCATGTTCGGTTCAGGTCGCATTTTTTAACTTCATTTCTTCAAGAGTTATCTATTTATTTGCAACAACCGGTGTAAATGCTGTTGTGGAGTTTGTAAAAGAGTTCCCCGTACTTCATGAATAATGTTGTTTATTTACTAAGTTAATGAAACTTCGAAGTTGATGAAATGTTATAAGTGCCCGGATAGCTCAGTCGGTAGATCACTTGCCTTGTAAACAAGGGGTCACCGGTTCGTGTCCGTTCCTGGTCGCACTTTTTCAACTTCATCTTTTAAAGATGTATGTATCTATTTGCCGACAAATGACATTTCTGTAAGTGAAAAGAACATATATTTCGCTGAAAATATACACCATAAAGTTTTCTTCATAACAGAGTATCTTCATTTTTTTAAAAATAAATATCTTTATACTACAGGCAATGTACAAAAATAGTCACTGCAAATCTATTGTAATTCATTAGTTCAGTAAGTGAATTCTCGTTAGCATACACCTTTAGGATAACAAGCGAAACAATATCTGCGACATTAAACATTATTATTTCCCAGTATACCTGCTATATTTTATAATCTTCGTGTTCATCACACTAAACATCTGCCCCTTTCTCGCCGTATTTTGTTTGTATTTCCTTGTCAACATATATTTTACTACTTTCTTTCTCATCATCGGTCATGTCGCAAAGATCTGTTTTACCCTCCAGGTTTACCAGTGGCGTAGCATTATTGGCATGTACACATGTATTCTCTGTCTGATTGACCATCGACGTGAACTCATATTTATCATTTTTTCCATTTTCTTTTCTCGCCGTTGACCGTGGAAATATGCTATTATCCGCAACGTGGCTGCTTCGGCTGTCGATGTAACGAGCACACTTGAATGCTTTCAGAAAGCTTTTACGAAATATTTCACTCAAAAAGGCATATAATAATGGATTGATCATTGAATTCGCGAAGGATAAGACCGTAAAAGCACTATAAAGATATATTTGCCATTGTTTTAATGGTGGCGATTTTTCAGATCTGAATGTTAAGTTCACTTGAAAACACCAATGTGGGAGCCAGCAAACAACATATACTGATATCATAGCTAATACCATTCGGGTAACTTTTCTGTTGGATTTCTTTCGCTCTTTTGACCTTTTGCTTGGACCAACACTTCGAAGTCGAAAAATAACTGAAACGTAAAAGACCGATATAAGAGCTACAGGTATAGCAAACCCCAAAAGAAATGTATACCAAACGAAAGCTTGGCCTGGCGGTATTAGTTGATCCTCTGGCCACATTATCGAACATGTCTCCTTCCCTGGGTAATTCCTGTTGTACGTTGTTGTCGCATACAGTATAATGGGTAACATGATTAAGAAAGAAATTGACCAGATACTGACACAAACGAAGAAAGCAATTCTTGTTGTACGATACTTTACAGAGCTGACGGGATGACATACGGCAAGGTATCTATCAACACTCATTGCTGTTAGTGTTAACACACTTGTAAAGAAATTTATAGAGAAAAAAACGAAATATATTTTGCACATAGCCTTTCCAAATATCCAATACTCTAGAATGGTCGTTGTCACAAGAAAAGGCAGGCTAGTTAGAAACAGAACATCCGACACGGCTAGGTTAAGAATGTACAGGTTTGTAACTGTTTTCATAGTTGAGAACCGCAGAACGACGTAGATCACTAGTCCGTTGCCAATAAGACCACAAAGACAGATGAAAACATACGACGTGATCATAAGTATCTGCAATACCGGTATTCCCTCTGAACTAGGTGAAGAACTATTACCGTTTTCAGAAGAATTATCCAAATAACAAATTAATTGGCTTTTGAAATAGTAGGTTCCATTGATGATACTATCCGTTGTAACATCTGTCGCCATTGTTAGAAATTGTCGAAACTACAGTATCGTATGCTCTGAAAAACAAAATAGCCAATAATTATGCTTGTCAATTTATAAGAAATTCAATTATGCTTGTCAATTTATAAGAAATTCAAATACTTGATTAGCCGGCGTCAGTGGCTCAGTCGGATGCGCGTCTGACTGGTGATCAGGAGGACGCGGGTTCGACTCCTGCCGGGGTCGGCAACATTCTTTCGTGGAGATTGATCATGAAATCTTTTCTACGGTCATTCTCTCTCTTCCGCTGATTCAAGAAGGGCAGTTGTCAGTTTCTGGCGAAAGAATGTGCACTGTACTGGTTAACCGCTTACGTATAAGCCTGCCCAGGAAAGTGTTGATAGGTAAACTGACCGGCTCAAAAATAACCTTAATAGTGTTGACTGGGCCGTAAAACTCCAATACAAACAAACATCAAATACTTGATGAAAATGGAGGATGAAAATGTTTTCAAAATTCAGCAGTGGTCATATAAAGGCGGCTGTTTGTTCCTATGTAAATCCTTATATTTGAATTGTATTTGTGATATAGGTGAACGTATTTTTGTATGTGTCAGTGTGTCTTCAGATCCCTTCCTAATATGCCTATTGATTGAGATGGATAGGTGTGTTTAGTTTTCTTTTAATATGATTGCTTACACTACTTCTCTTAACTTGTCTTGGTTTGTGGCTAGCACATTTGTCTCTTTTGTGAAATATTAACGACAATAAATATAATTTTCTAAATGAAGCAAGGACCTATTGAAATTCGGAATCTTTAATGCGTCATTCTTTTCTGTTGTTTCATCGTTATTTATAAACACAATTCATGTGGAGATGTTGATCATAATGAATAACAAAAAATAATAAGTATATAGTTGTAAGAAGAAACAGTAGAGAAGACATAAGGGGTAGTGCGGAATTTATAAATTACGATGATGAAGTGACGAAATTAAAGTTATTAGAAACGGTAAATTACATACAAAGTAAATATGAATGAAATAATGTTATTTATCATTTAGTTTCAAAACAACTCCCATTACCTTTTCCACTCTAATAGATGTAAGGAGAAAACCTATATCAGTAGGTGTGTTTTAGCTGTACTACTTAATTTTCCATCACGAGAACACGCCCATACAAATACATTATCAATTTTACAGACAAGAAACAAAATATTAAAGATGAAAAATTGTGATATTTTTGTTATTTCTGCCCGAAATATAGATTGTGGGGACTCTTTAGAACCATCTCGAGGAGGCGTTTCTAACGAGTACCCACAATCTATATTTTAGAGCAGAACTCAGAAAAAAAGGTTTACTGTTGGTTTTCGTTTGCTCCAGCATTTCAGTGGTTTCTTGCTGTCGAGTCCTCACCGTTGTCTCAGCTCTGTGGTTCTTTGATTTTAGTGTTCACGGAGATGTTGCACTGATGAGTTAGGAGGCCTTCATGCGGACTGAACAAATTATGTGTCTAAATCGCGACGGAAGTAAGGGCGAGGATTGTGGCCACGTAAAATCGTTTTAAGCCCTCCAGTGGAAATCTTCCACTGACCTTTCCAAGGCGGCTCTTCTGTGGCGATTTATTTATGTTGTTGTTTGTTACTTACTGTGTGTATCACTTGTGTATTTTGGTTTTGGATGGCCATATGGCCATTTTGTGGGAAAGTAACTGTCCTTATGGCCTTCCTTTGTTTAGGTTTCCATTATGGTCTGGTCGCTTAATGTTTGTATTTCTTTCCCTTTGGTGTCTTTTATGGGTGGAGTAAGTTAATTGTATCAATTCCTGATCTTTGTTTTACTTCTACTTTACCCCAGTAAACCCCAGTTTACCTATATAAAACACATTTTTGATTTTTATTATTCAAGGGGGTCAAAATTATATAGGAATGTTCTCGTGATGTATAATGTTGCTGCATATTGGTTACTGAAAAGGCACATAAAAGGTACATTGTCATCATCACTACAAGTGTACTTTTGGTGTCTAAAGTCTTATTTTCTTCGGAAACATTACAATCTGTTCTTCCAAAATGACAACTGAAATGAGTGCTTGAATATGAATGTTGACTATTGAGATATTTTATAATTATGCAGACCCATAAATCGTACGCAAATGAGAGAATAATCAACAAACAACATTCAGGTATAACTATGCAGTACATAGAAACAAAAATTATAATAAAAGAGACAATAAATTTGTCTAGATATCTACGGCATGTCATTACCAGAGGCTTTGATTTTAGTCTCTGAAACGGAAACTGTCGTTTCCAATATCCGCATTAAACCACCACAGTCACACAATAGCAATTAGAGTGCCATTCATTAAGCATGAGTTTATTTCTACTTCTCATTAAAGAGATTTTAGGTAAAATGAATTTGAAAATTATCAGAGCGAATCAGTTGTTATTTTATCATACTGTATTGACTAGACGCCTACACACCTCGTCCGAACACTTTAATGTCTGTCTCTGCTTCTCATTTGCATCACATGATTGCAGAATACAAAATCAAATATATTCCACAATACTCATCATTAAATGCATTTATGCATGTCTCACTTGCAATCGATTGGACATAACTGGTTGACGAATAGCAAACTGAAAGCAGGTAAAACCGAATGCTGCCTACGTATTACTACTTCTGCTGCCACTACCGCTGCTATTGTTGCTGCAGCTGCTGATGTAGATGCTGCCTCTACCTCAGCTACTACCACGTCTACTGCTAGAGTTACTGCTACTATAACTACTAATACTACAATGTCTATTACAAACACAACAATTGATTCTACTACTACTGCTGCTACAACAAGAACTACTACTACCACTACTAGCTTTCTTATATATCACATAAATTGTCTCTATGATTTTTTTTTATAATTCATTTTGTTATTTTAACCTTTATTACCTTAAGTGCAGTTTTATGTCTAATCTTAATTAATGTAAAAAAAATAGAAGTAAGATTCGGAGAAACACTTGCTGACATATTAATATTCTGATTGATTTAATGCTGTTGTTTCATTGCACAAAAATGGCTAACTGATTTTACGTCAATAGGATATAACACAAGCGAACACACCAATGGTAATTTTATTTTCCGCATTTACTTTTCTAAAGAACTGAGACAAAAAGTCATTTAGTTGATAGATCGATAAGGCCATCATTTCCTTCCATTCCTTTTAAGTCTTTGTTAATTCCATAGATAAAATATAGCTTCGTTATACTTCACAGCAGCTGGTAAAATGTATTGTGTTGTTGTGGTAGAATGTCTCCTTGTGTTTCATCCTAGTGTCGTATATTGTATTTTCCTTACGTCTTTATCACTGGAGAGCCAATTACAGAAAATTAATGCGAGCTTTACTGATGAAGCTTAATTGACAGAAAATAGCTACTTCACGTTGGTGGCCAATGCCAAACTCTACTGTGTATTTTTGTGATCAGAAAATGCAAATACAAATCAACAATGAGTTCCTTTAAGAGCAATGAAAACATTCATAAGAAAGAAAATGGGCCATACTAAGTAGTTTCGGTTAATAAAGCCTCATCAGTAACCCTGTAATGATCCGGCAAAGAAAGTCAGAGGAAACGTACTGCAATTTTGCGAATTTCGAATAGGCAGTCGATTCAAAGACTGATATATATCAAAATGGGGTCCAAATAATTAAAACCCTGTCTAGAATGAGTCTAAACCAATAATTTATTTCCAAAACCTGATCACAGGTATCACAAAAGGACGGCTGTTTAACCTCAAGACATTGAAGAAATTACCAATCACTCGAAACATTGCATGGCGACGCATCATAGAATAACATAGAAACTGATGACATGGTGCAAACAAGTAATGTTCATTGAGAGAATACATATAAAGCGTTAGAAAGTGCAAACTAAAATAAAAGGGAAAGCTACGACTAAAGATTACCATCATCGCTAGCTGCGGGAATAAAGGCTCCTTCACGAGTGGTTATTTTATATGAATTCATGAAACGAACGTTGGTAAGGTTTAATAAATTCCATATGAAATAACCGCGCGTGTAAGACTCTGGTTATCGAATAACGATTCTAAATTGGATTTAAGTTCGTAGTACATATTTAACGTCACTACAGCTGGTGATATGGGAACATGTTGCGGCCGTAAAATGTCTTTCTGCCCTTTTAATCAAAGGGTAGCTTATATTTTTTTGTCCATGTGGATCGTTGATTTAAATTGAAAATATTTGAGAGTCACTGATGAAGCCCAGTTAGTCGAAACTAGCTAGTATAGCCCCGATAAAAGTTTAGTATTTAGTTATGTGGGTACCATAAACTACGCAAAGCCTTTTCAAAATTTTATAGACGCCATTCTGATTTAATTTCAAAATTCAATATTGGACTTAAATCTCTTCTGCAACAAGGTCTATCGGAACCCGAATTTTATGGTGACTTAGTATATAAATTCAGAAAAATATATAACCGCAATGACTTCAGCACCCAATTTCGTAAAATCATTCTTCGATATAAAAAGATTGGGTACAACATGGATATTATACGACAGACTGCATGCATGGTAGTTAAACCAATCACGGTTGGCAACTTTGCTTCCCTCTTTAATTGCACGCCGATGGGTCAGGCCTCAGATTCTATGACGGCTCCAACGTAAAGGCTTATTGAAAATTATAGAGATAATGTTGGTTGGTGCCTGATGCTCTGTCTCTGGTCGGGCTCATCGGAGTCTAACTGTTGGTTTTCTTTTGCTCCAGCATTTCAGTGGTTTCTTGCTGTCGAGTCCTCACCGTTGTCTCACCTCTGTGGTTCTTTGATTTTTGTGTTCACGGAGATGTTGCACTGATAAGTTAGGAGGCCTTCATGCGGACTGAACAAATTATTTGTCTAAATCGCGACGGAAGTAAGGGCGAGGATTGTGGCCACGTAAAATCGATTTAAGCCCCCCAGTGGAAATATTCCACTGACCGTTCCAAGGCGGCTCTTTTGTAGCGATTTATTTATGTTGTTGTTCGTTACTTACTGTGTGTATCACTTGTGTCTTTTAATTTTGGATGGACATTTGGCCATTTTGTGGGAAAGTAACTGTCCTTATGGCCTTCCTTTGTTTAGGTTTCCATTATGGTCTGGTCGCTTAATGTTTGTATTTCTTTCCCTTTGGTGTCTTTTATGGGTGGAGTAAGTTAATTGTATCAATTCCTGATCTTTGTTTTACTTCTACTTTCAAAGGATAACCCGTTCGTAGTACATTCCAACGTCTCTAGCTGATAATAAGGGAATTTGTGACGGACTTAAAAATTAAAGTGAAAACAATGATCCCGAATCGATACAATTAAAAGTCCGTTGGGTTTTCTGCTAATGATGTTCTCATTAGGATCTCGTTTCATGTTTGCGTTTCTTTCCCTTTGGTTTCTCTGATTGGGGCTGTGGGTTAAATGTGTCGATTCCTGATCATTGCCCTCGCTTCAATTTTATTTTTGTATTATCTGTGATTTGGCACTGATGAGTTCGGAAACCATTATGCGGAATGAACAAACTATTCGCCTAAATCGCGAGGGAAGTAAGGACGAGGATTGCGGCCGCTTAAAATCGATTTAAGCAATCCCAGTGAAATAGTTTTCACTGACCTATCAAAAGCGGTTCTTCTGTTGCGGTTTATTTTTGTTATACATATGCAGATAGATGCAAATCCAAAAACGGGGCCTCAGTATACGAAGAATGCGTTTATTTAAATGAAGTTCTGGTGGGGGGGGGGGGGGGTTAAATTTGACTGAACAAACCATCGAAATTGGAATTGCCAATATTTATTAAAGATAGAAGTATAACAAAGATCAGGAATCGATTCAATAAACTTACTCCACCCATCAAAGACACCAAAGGAAAAAAAAAAACACAAACATTAAGCGACCAGACCATAATGGAAATCTAAACAAAGGAAGGCCATAAGGACAGTTACTTTCCCACAAAATGGCCATATGGCCATCCAAAATATAAAGACACAAGTGATACACACAGTAAGTAACAAACAACACCATAAATAAACCGCCACAGAAGAACCGCCTTGGAACGGTCAGTGGAATGATTTCCACTGGGGGACTTAAATCGATTTTACGTTGCCACAATCCTCGCCCTTACTTCCGTCGCGATTTAGACAAATAATTTGTTCAGTCCGCATGAAGGCCTCCTAACTCATCAGTGCAACATCTCCGTGAACACAAAAAATCAAAGAACCACAGAGGTGAGACAACGGTGAGGACTCGACAGCAAGAAACCACTGAAATGCTGGAGCAAATGAAAACCAACAGTTAGACTCCGATGGGCCCGACCAGAGACAGAGCATCAGGCACCAACCAACATTATCTCTATAATTTTCAATAAGCCTTTACGTTGGAGCCGTCATAGAATCTGAGGCCTGACCCACCGGCGTGCAATTAAAGAGGGAAGCATAGTTGCCAACCGTGATTGGTTTAACTACCATGCATGCAGTCTGTCGTATAATATCCATGTTGTACCCAAACATGACCAAAGTGTATAATTCTTATGCTCTTTAGAAGTGCAAAATGCATTTCTGACATTACATGCAAGATAGAGAGAATCTTCTCTGTGAAAAGCCCATTCAATTAAATCATTAAGCTTTTCTTTTATAAGATTATGAGGAAGTGTAGTGTAAAGAGTGGAAAAATCGTAAGTAGACAGACTCATATTCTAGACAGGTTTTTAATTATTTGGACCCCGTTTTGATTTTTATCAGTCTTTGAATCGACTGCCTATTCGAAATTCGCAAAATTGCAGTATATTTCCTCTGGCTTTCTTTGCCGGATCAGTACAGGGTCACTGATGAGGCTTTATTAGCCGAAACTACGTAGTATGACCCATCTTCTTTCTTATAAATGTTTTCATTGCTCTTAAAGGAACTCATTTTTGATTTTTATTTGCCTTCACTGCAGCTGGTGTTGTGCCGTATGGCGGCCGTAAAACGTCTCCCCGTACATCAACCATAGTGCAGTTTATATTTTACTTTTGGTCCTTTGAGATCAGCGTGAATATTCTGAGAAATCGGAAATAAATTATTGGTTTAGACTCATATTCTAGACAGGTTTTTAATTATTTGGACCCCGTTTTGATTTTTATCAGTCTTTGAATCGACTGCCTATTCGAAATTCGCAAAATTGCAGTATGTTTCCTCTGGCTTTCTTTGCCGGATCAGTACAGGGTCACTGATGAGGCTTTATTAGCCGAAACTACGTAGTATGACCCATCTTCTTTCTTATAAATGTTTTCATTGCTCTTAAAGGAACTCATTTTTGATTTTTATTTGAAGCACGAAAATGTCTGGATTTCAATTTATTTAAAACCTCATTCGAATTTTTTATAGACCAAAACAGATTTCTTCCTGATCTTTCAAAGACTTTATCACAATATTTAACCACATTCGTTTTAATAGCAGTAAGACATGAAGTTAATAATTTAGAAAGTTCAGTGGAAGTGCAAGAGCTAGAATTGGCAATAAACTGTGCTTTGTAAGGTCTTTTATGAAGTTTTGGTAACCAGTATAGCGTTATTTAGCGTCATTCAAATATTTAGCAGTCGAGCAGCTTCAATGTTTTCAGTTTAGGTTTCAAAGAAAAGAGACACTTTGAAATGTCTTTCATAATAAAACAAGAAAATATCAGCCACAAGGGGGGCGCAAATTTCACCCATCGGAATACCCACTACTTAATACCAAATCTGTGAATATTGTCATGTTGAAAGGTGAGAGATTCACACACTTTCAAACATGACCATAAAGTAAAATGTTGATGCCATTCAAAAGTGAAAAAAAAATAAAATAAAATAAAAAAAAAAAAACATTTTACATATTACATGCAATATAGAGCAAGTCTTCCCTATGAAATGTCCATTCCGTTAAATCATTAAGTATTTCTTTTATAAGATTATGGGTAAGTGTAGTGTTGAGGGTGGAAAAAATTATAAGTGGACGAAAACGTCTGGATTTCAATGTATTCAAAAGTATTTCCCTGGTGGGGTGGGTGGGGAGTCTTAAATCGATTAAAGGGCGGTGGTTTAAACATTTTTATAGTATTTTTTATACTTTTTGTGCACGCTTTTATGTCACAAATATAATTTTTCATTCTGGTTTACCATGACTTTTTTCAGTAGCCATGGATTTTCAAGAACTACATTTACATTCTACATATAGTTTATAACAGCTAGTGAAACCCTTTCAGTAGCTTAGCTAAAGCATTGTCGGATGATTCAACTATACCCCGTCTCTAAAATGGCATGCCTACAATCCACGCTAGGACTAGAATACGTTTTCTTTTAACACACAAGTCAACGTTGTATATCATGCCAATATTCTGAAATGGCATAAGAATACTAAAAAAACTTTGTTTCGGAACCTGGGAAGGGACATGCAATTTTGTTAAATATGTTGTGCGAACAATATATTAAGTTGTGCGCAAAAGATAATAAGTTGTGCGCACTAGATATAATATTGTGCGTAAAACATAATATATCTTGTGCGGACAACAAAATACATTATGCGCACAAAATAACAACTAAAGATCTTGTGCGCACAAGACATACCTTATTCGCACAACATATTATCTTATTTGCACAACAAAGCTCTTGTGCGGACAACATAATATCTTTTGCGTCTGATTTAAGTGGCTAGCAAGATAATATGCTGTGCAGACAAGATATGAATTTGATATAACATCTTGTGCGTACAAGATAATATTTTGTGCGTACAAGGTATAATATTCTCTGCACAAGATCTATGTTGTGCAAACAAGATAATAGGGCGGAACCCGGTGATGGACATGCATGTTTAATATGTTTTGCAAACAAGATATTAAGTTGTGTAAACAAGATATTATCTTGTGCGCACAATATAATATCTTGTTCGCACAAATTGATATCTTGTTCGCCCAAGATATTATATTGTTCTCATAACATTTTATCTTGTTTGCACCACATAGATCTTGTGCGAACAACATTATATCTTATGCATCTGATTAAATAGTGCTAACAAAATAATGTGTTGTGCTAACATTATATTAACTTGTGCAACCAAGATAATATCTTGTGCACACAAGATATTATGTTGCCCGCTCAAGATATTAAGTTGTGCGATCAAGATAATATCTTGTGCGCACAAGATATAATGTTGTCTGCACAAGATCTATACTGTACAAACAAGATAATATTTTGTTCGAACAAGATAATAACTTGTGCGCTCAATATGATATCTTGTGCGCACAAGATATTATGTTGTGCGAACAAGATAATAAGTTGTGCGCACAAGATATTATGTTGTCCGCACAAGACCTATGTTGGCCGCACGAGATAATATTTTGTGCGAACAAGATATAATCTTGTTCGCACAACATATTAAAATGAATTGCATGTCCCTTCCAGGGTTCCTTACTTTGTCTCTTACATGATAGAAGTCAGCACGCTTGTTAACACTATATGACACTAAATGTTTCTTACTTTCATGGTTCTTGCAAAATACGAGTATGTGCCTATATAAAGAGAAAGAAGATTGAAATAATAAGCATTTATTCCCGGTAGCCCATTATATTTTTTATACGATACAAAAAGTCGCCATTGTATTCCATACAAACTTTCCAACTTATAATTTTTTGTGGTTCTTGATGTATCATTTTGTTAAACCAAGTTTTCATTGGCTTAAAAAGATTTTCAAGTCATCATAATTGCATACTTTGACAAGTTTGAGCCCTTAAGCTTTTCATGTGCCATGCAAAATCTTTGACGATATAGAGAGTCAAACAAGAATGACAGACAAAACATGCAGACAAAACCATTGTATTGTGCAAAGTGCAGCCCGTCTCCATTGTATACTATACCAAGTTCAAGGCTCAAAGTTTTATGACTCTTTAGAAATCGGTAACGAAAGATTTTACAAAGAACAGCACCGAAAGAAAGAAGGAAGTAATAATGGGCGAAAAAATAGCCCAAAACACCAATTGAAATTTGCAAATTAAGAAACAAAAACCTTTTTCTTTGTTTTCTTATCCAAATGTGAGGCTCTTCAACGGCCCAAGGCAGTACTGCTATTTCGGTTGATTTATGTCAATGTTGTCTTTGAATGTACATCCTGGTCATATATATATATATATTGGATAGTCATTTGGCCATTTATTCCTTGATTGTTTTGATTACACTGAAGTTGTTTAATGTTGGCATTTTTCCTTTGGTGTCTAGGATGGGAGATGTAATATAATCGAATCGATTCCTGATCATTGCCTTCACTCTATTTGCATAGTACCTTTTCCGTGTTATTTAACTGTTGATCAAATAAGCTTTTTTTAATATCTATCGGTCTATTCAAAACGCATTACTTCTCGGATATAACAGCTGATTTGTGTGTCACATGTTAATGTTTATTATTTTGTATTTTTTATCCGAACCGGCCCTATTGTTGACTTAGGCTATTGATTTTTGAAGATCTGTATAAAATTCATCTTTCAATCATGATAAACGTCTTCTTCGATACAAGCTTCAGATACTTATATGCGTCTTAGCAGATATCTTGGATAGTAACCATGGAAACCATTTAAAGAGACGCAGGCTGAAGCCGCAGAAATACACTGCGAAATTAAGAAAGTATAAAAACAGCTTAAGAAGGCATTACATGGTCGATACATATGGTTTCTGTGGCATGTTTTTCTGAGCATAACTGATTTGTATTTTGCAAGATGAATTAAAGACGCAAGATGAATTTAACAGCACTACCGAATCTGTGCAATAAACACGCCACATTGCCAATGTTTCCTTAGAGACCGCATTAGGCCAGATTCAATTGCTGTCCTGTAAAATAGACGGCATCAGCGTGTTATCTTAATGAAAACTGAACAAACTGAAACGGATAAATTATAAAAACACAACTTTATGCGAAGACTAACTGAAATGCTCGAATAAAAGATAGAAGTGGAGGTAATGATCAGGAATCGATACAATTAACCCACAGCTCCCATCAGAGACACCAAAGGGAAAGAAACACAAACATGAACCAAGAGACCCTAATGGAAACATCAAAAGCGGAAAGTTAAAATGACTGTTACGGAAACAAACCAACAGTTAGACCCCAGTGGGCACGACCATCGTCAGATCCCATCAGTGCAACATCTCCGAGAACACAAGAAAAAAAACAACAACAACAACAAACAACCACATGAGATGAAACAACGGTGAGAACTCGACAACAAAAAAGATTACTGAAATGCTGGAGGAAAAGATAACGAACAGTAAGACTCCAATGGGGGCGACCACAGACAGCATCAGATACCAACCGACATTGCATATAACATTAAATTTTAATTTTAATTTAAAAGAACGACCGCTTTGGGAGGGGTCAGTAGTAAATTAGAACTGGGCACTATTAACCCACAGCTCCCACCAGAGACACCAAAAGGAAAGAACCACAAACATGAAAAAAACATACTTTCCCACAAAATGGACAATAGGCTATCCGAAATAAAATAATACAATCGACACAAACACCCAAAGACAAACCATAACAAAAACAAACCGCGACAGAAGAACCGCCTTGGAACGGTCAGCGGAAACAAATTCCACTTGGGGGCTTAAATCGATTTTACGTGGCCACAATCCTCGCCCTTACTTCCGTTGCGATTAAGATACATAATGTTTTCAGTCTGCATGGAGGCCTCCTAACTCATCAGTGCAACATCTCCGTGAACACAAAAATCAAACAGTCACAGAGATGAAACAACGGTCAGGACTCGACAGTAGGAAACCACTGAAATGCTGGAGTAAAAGAAAACCAACGGTTAGACTCCGATGGGCCAAACCAGAGACAGAGCATTAGGTACCAACCAACATAAGCCATTACGCTGGGACAGTCATAGGATCTGAGGCCTGACCCACCGGCGTGCAATTAAAGAGGGAAGCAAAGTTGTCAACCGTGATTGGGTTAACTACCATGCATGCAGTCTGTCGTATAACATTTATGTTGTACCCAATCTTTTTATATCGAAGAAAGATTTTACGAAATTGGGTGCTGAAGTCATTGCGGTTATATATTTTTCTTAATTTATATACTAAGTAACCATAAAATTCAGGTTCCGATAGTCCTTGTTGCAGAAAAGATTTAAGTCCAATAATGAATTTTGAAATTAAATCAGAATGACATCTATTCTATTTTGAAAAAGCTATGCGTAGTTTATGGTACTGATAACCCTGAGTAATAAGTTACAATCTCAAAAGCAAAATCATCGTGTTTATCATAATTTTTGCAAGAAAGAAAACCCATCTACAATAGATAGATAAATCCAAAAACGGTCTATCGGTATCAGAAGAATGTGCTTTATTTAACTGAAGTTGGGGGGGGGTTAAATTTGACTGATCAAACCATCGAAATAAGTATAATTAATATTTAATATTAAAACCATTTAAATATCTAGAAGTGGAGTCTTTTAATAGCTGTAAAACACGATGTTCGTAATATAGAAAATTCTGTTGTCGCACACAAACAAAAATAGTTATAAAACTCTATAAAACGAGATGTTGCACTTTTGAGTTAGGAAGCCGCCATGAGGACTGAACAAGTTATTTATCTTAATCGCGACGGAAGTAAGGGCGAGGATTGCGGCGTAAAATTATTTAAGCCCCTATGTGAAAACAGTTTCCCTGACTGTTCTGCGTCGGTTCTTCCGTTGTGGGTTATTGTTCATTTTCTTCTTCTCCATGTGTGTTGCTGGTTTCCTTTTTATTTTGGATAGACGATAGGCCTTATTCCCAGATGGCCAAACGGAGTGCGTCTGATGGTTTATATTTCCCTGGTTTCGTGCTGTATTTGTATAAACTGCGACGAAACTAAGGGCGAAGATTGCGGCCGATTCAAATCGATATAAGCCACCCCAACAGTGAAAAACTTACCATAGACTGTTCCAAGGCGGTAATTCTGTCGCGGTTATTTTTTCTATAATTCGTATTTGAACCTATGTATCGCTTTTAACGTTTTATTCTGGATAGCCAATTAGGCATTTTGTGGTAAAGTAACTGTCAGTTTGGTTTTTCGCTATTGACGTTTCCATTATGACTAGTTATTTCATGTTTGCGTGTCTTTCCCTTAGGTTTCTCTCATGCGAGGTGTTAGTTAATTGTATCGATTCCCAAATATTGCCTTGATTTCTACCTTGTAGCCTTCATTCTGAGGCCACTTACGAAGCAGAGAGCTTGTTTCTTTGCTTTCCGTTGTGTACGTTCTGTAAACGTCTAGTATTTTTTTGAACAATTAAAACAGAAGTGATCGCAATAATCAGGAATCGATACAATTAACCAACAACTCCCATCAGCGACACCAAAGGGAAACACAAACATGAAAAAACAAGACCCTAATGATAACATCAATAGCTGAAAGCCTAAAGGACAGTTACCCAATCCTTTTATATCGAAGAATGATTTTACGAAATTGGGTGCTAAAGTCATTGCGGTTATATATTTTTCTGAATTTATATATTAAGTCACCATAAATTGGTTTCTGATCTTGATATTGATACTAACACTCCTGATACATGTGATTGTAAAAATTCAGTGTATTGTTATCCAGCTGCTTGTCATTATTACTGGCAATTTAAAAAATATTACTGATTCTAGGATACGCAATATAATATCTAAAGGACCGAAATATCGATTTCCTTCTAAAATTGATTTCAATAAATGTAGAGATGAAATCGCTGCTGCCTTGAATGAATTTGGGTAATCGATGGTGTAAACGAGAGTATGTTGAGCATAAAGCTCTTAAGGAATGGAAACTAAGCATTCTGAAATTAGTGAACAAGCGCATTTCTTTTTATTCGCAAAATACGAACCTATTACCTCCTTAACCTAAGACGACTTCACGTAACCTTAAACTAGGTATTCAAAAATTTCATAGGAAGTTTGTTTTGGCTCCAGCTGATAAGGCCGCTAACAGTGTGGTCGTTGGTTGACGGCTTCACTATGTTAACACTCTTCAGCAAGAACTTTGGGTACTAAGGCCTATGATATGGCCATTTTGTGGGAAAGTAACTGTCCTTATGGCCTTCCTTTGTTTAGGTTTCCATTATGGTCTGGTCGCTAAATGTTCGTGTTTCTTTCCCTTTGGTGTCTTTGATGGGTGGAGTAAGTCAATTATATCGATTCCTGATCTTTGTTTTACTTCTATTTAGCTGTAAAGAGGGCTTTAGTTGATGACCACATTTGTCGTTTAGCCACCAAGTTTGCTGTCTGTGTTACAGAAAGCCAAGACAAGCTTCCTACGTTATATTGGATACCTAAACTTCATGCGGACAAATTTCACTGGGGGGCTTAAATCGATTTTACATCGCCATAATCCTCGCCCTTACCTCGGTCGCGGTATACACTAATTTTGTTCAGTCCGCATGAAAGCTTCCTAACTCATCAGTATAATATCTCCGAGAACATACACATAAAAAAACTACAGAGATTAAACAAGGTTGAGGACTCGTCAGCATACAACAACAGAATTGCTGGAGCAAAAGAAATCCAACAGTTAGACTCCAAGGGGCCCGACCAACGACGGAGCATCAGACGCCAACCAACATAAAAACTACTAAAATAAAATAAAATTCCATTTATGTTTTTACGCTGGAACCGTCATATAATCATAAGCCCGATCTACCGGTGTGCAATCAAAGAGGGAAGCAAAGTTGCCAACCGTGATTGGGTTAACCACAATGCATGCATCATAATATCTGTACATCAGTATCACCAGTATCACCAGTTTCTGCCGCAATGCATGTCGTCTATTCGTGAATCTGTATAGATTACCTTAAGTCCACGTTTGCTTGGCACTGTATCGCATGCCTAATGTCTGCAGTTTTGTTTCAGTCCATATATAATTTTGGGCCTGTGGTTGGCAAATCGATTTGTTACTATTGAGCAGATATTCTAATAAGTACATATGCGCTGTTTGTTCAGGGTGTATGTTGTTCCTAGATCGTGGTAGCATCTCAGGGAGACATCTTGATATCATCTTAGGGAGATATCATGGTAGCTATGAGTTTATTGAAGCTTTGTTTACACAGTGTTTTATTTGCAGTATGGAACCGATAACATTTTCACCTAGGTGTTGCTTTGGGCAGGTGTTGTACGAGATATGTCGTTGTTATGTAAATAGTGGGGTATATAAGTGGTCTATTTCTTGGGCTTGACACTCACAAGGTTTCGACACCTGAGGGCGTGCAGCTTGGCCAGGAATCGGCATTGGCAATTGGTAAGTGAATTATATTTATTCTTTTTGGATGTGCTGAAAATATACTGAACGCTATCGTTTCCTACATTTTACAGCAAGTGGGGTTTGAAAAGAAATTAGGCATTTTTCCATGTTATATAGAACTGTGCACAGTACTGAGTCGAGTCCGTTGTAATTATGATTGTGGTCTGTAAGTTGAAACTATGTCGATTCTACATCATGTCCATGCCCTTTTGCTGATTCAAGAAGGACAGTTGTCAGTTTCTGGCGAATGTATGTACTCTGTGCTGGTTGGCCGCTTGCGTGTGCGGTTGCCCAGAAAAAGTGTGGGTAAGTAGACTGTTCGGCTCAAAATGACCTAAAAAAGTGTGGACTGGGCCGTTAAGCTCCGAGACATACATACGTCATGTCTATTTTACAGTTAATCTTTATAACACAACACCTTTATAACGCGACACTTTATAACACGACATCTTTATAACACGACATCATTATTACAAAGTATCAGTCAATTTTGGTTTGGCTAGCTATACATGTAATCGTATATCGATACCGGCATTGGTGTTAACGTTGTCTGTTCATTTTACTGTAATCAACTTTTCACATGTAAGAGACTGGCTACACTTAGACTTTATCGTGTGTAATGACATCACGGGTTAGTTCATACTATGTAACGTGAATGGCTGTAATGTACGGATGTGAATTGTGTGTGTGCATGTTATGTAGGTACATGTAAACATGTACGGGTATTGCATTGTCGGGCAATATGTAAAGACAGTTGCGTTTATCCATGGTAATATTAAAAAGGGAGTAGTAATATTATCTGACACGGATGTATTGCGCATAAATGGGTTTAAATTTGGTGTCTTTTATGGGTGGAGTAAGTTAATTGTATCAATTCCTGATCTTTGTTTTACTTCTACTTTACTATGGCCATATGGCCATTTTGTGGGAAAGTAACTGTCCATATGGCCTTCCTTTGTTTAGGTTTCCATTATGGTCTGGTCGCTTAATGTTTGTATTTCTTTCCCTTTGGTGTCTTTTATGGATGGAGTAAGTTAATTGTATCAATTCCTGATCTTTGTTTTACTTCTACTTTACTGTCTATTGTTGTATGTACATTATATATAGCGCTCTTGGGGTTGGGTCTGATTACGCACTGATCGCGTCTGACTGGGGCTGGTTATCGTTTATTCAGTTGACTAAGAACAGGTTATTACATTTCAGACCTCTGTACCCTGCACCTTATATCTTGAGTCACGTGTCATCAATAGTAACGTCATCAAAACGCTGTAAATGGTTAAATGAAAGTGAAAGCTATGGTGGTCATCGAAACAACGCACCACTGAACTTGAATGGGGAGTATTATGATTACATTATATCAGCACCGGGGCTGACCTGGGTGGACATTAACAGCTTACCGACGTTTACATACGATCGGCACTGGGGTTGATCTGTGGCGGTTTGTGGCGGTTTGTGGCGTTGTACTCCGACGGGAAGTAACTGATGTGGGACTGGTCGTGTATAGGCAGTTAGAGATACCGGGCATGTGTGTAGCGCCGGTAGTAACACTTCATATTCGGAGGAACGAGTCTATTGTCGAGAGCGGAAGTATAGTGTGGGTCCAGGATCAGAGACATGACTAAGCGAAGTTAAGTTTTTTGTGTGAAACCATTTTTGTTTCTTGTTTCTTTTTTTCTCTTTCAACCAACTCTTGAAATATCTTTGTATAAATCATTTGTAAATATATTCATGTAAGCATTTACTGATAGTAATCACTGGCTTTCCCCACTCAACCACGTAATGTACTCGCAGATTGACGTCACAGTCGGCCATGCCCGGAAATATGATTGCTAACAGGTGATAAATCGGCATTTCCGGTCCCTGACTCGTGACAATCACCGCTTGGCAATTTTCAAACTCAAGGAAGGCACTATGTTAAAGAGACATCGCTTAACAATGTTCATGCAAACGTCAAGAAGCAAGGTTCACGTGCAAAGCAAGAATGTGAGCTACGGCATGGATACCCCTATAATATGGCTGAAATTCGGTATGGAGCGATCTGTTCAAAATTTGAGTTTGGGTCAGAAACATGCCAATCATTCGGTTATGCGTTATTTTGGGCTCCATAAGGACTTCATATATTATTAGGCGGTTCTTGGAAGAAGTTGAGATCGCTCAGGCTGTCGCCTTGCTCGAATGTGGGTTCGCCCAAAGGATCGCTGAACGCTTTGATGTATCGAAAATGCTGTTGCCAAGCTATGGAGACGCTACCAGGAGACGGGCGAGGCCGACACCGCATGGCATCACAAAGTAAAGATCAATATCTTCGAAATCTAGCGATACGAAATCGGCAGTACACGGCCAGAAGGCAGCAAATCGATTTCCAGCATGCTATTGGTCAAAGGATATCCGATTTAACAATACGTAACAGGTTCCATGAAGGTGATCTGACAGCCAGACGTCTGACAAGAGGGCCTATTCTCACCAGGCAACATCGTGCACGGCGATATGAGTTTGCCCAAGAACACCAGACCTGGCGAGTGCAAGACTGGCGTACAGGTCTGTCCACGGATGAAAGCAGATCTCACCTGAGTGCATGCGACCGACATGTTCGAAGCTGGAGAAGACCCGGAGAACGATACGAGGACTGCAACATTGTGGAAACAGACATATATCAAGGGGGTAAGTGGTGGTATGGGACGGATTTTCTTATGAAGGCCGAACGGACGTGTACGCTATAAACGGAGGTACATTAACTGCATTACGGTATCGAGATGAGATTCTAAATCCTACTGTGAGGCCTTTCGCTGGTGCAGTCGATGACAATTTGATTATGATGGAGGATAATGCGCACCCCTTTACTGCTGGAGTGTGCATAGATGACCTTAACCGTGAGACTATTGATGAATGGACTGGCCGGCACGTTCTCCCAACTTGAACACAATAGAACATGTTTGGGACATTCTTTACAGACGATTCACAGGGCGATAAATATCAAAGAACTCACAAACATCCTAAGATATGAGGGGAAAACACTAACTTTACAAACTGTTCAAAATTTGGTTCGTTTTATGCCTCGGCGATGCCAGGAGTGTTGTGCTGCTCGAGGTGGTCATACACATTACTGACTTGAAAAAGTGAAAGATTTACGCATGTCTATGACATTTGAAATAATCTGACGTAAAGATTGCGATTTCTCAAACTTTTATGCAAATTCTTCCTTAACAGGTTACAGGTCGTGATTTGTGAACTGGTTGCCAATGTTTGCCATTAACATGTTGCACATAAAGTTATTCATCTTTCTTAATCATTGTTTCATCATCATTATACAACATATTTATATTATGAGGAAATATGTGGTTGCTCCTTTAATTGTTTTGAGCAGTGTACCATTACTGATTTTATTTGAAAAAAAAAATATAATACCTCAGGCTGTTAGCGCATTAGTTAAATTTGTCATTGCCCTGGGCTATTTACCTGTGAAAGATGTGATTCACTTCTGTGCTTTGATTTATGTTTTAAAATAAGAAAATAGTGACATATCTAGTGACAATTTTGCATCAAAGTGATTCAATAATAGTCTTGAACATAACTGCAAAGTTTCAGTTCTAAAGAATTTGGAATAATTGAGAAATTTGAGAAAACATTTTTAGTCTTCCTTTCCTGTGTGAACAAAGAAATTAATACAGGTGAACAGTTGCTAAAATGTCTGGTTTTAGGCATGTTTTGAGAATAATCATAAATAAGAACTCTGAGTGAAAAAACAAAGCATAAAGCTCAGAGGCATCTAGCGGTACATCCAAAGCTGGTTTAAACATGTACTGTTAGAACTGTTCAACCAGAGACAAGATCACACTCAGAAGTGGCTAAGAGCAGTTTTGGCGATGAGATAACAATGCTCAATAAACAGCTGGAACGTACAATGATTGACCTACAAGAAACTAGGGAAAGTATCAAATTATTACTGATCAAAGAGAAAATAAAAGCTTTTATAATCAGTACTGTAGAAGCTCTAAATGAAGAGATAGAAAAAAGGCTTGATTGGAGGATAAATGAGATTGTTAAAAACAAAGTGGTAGAAACACTTGAAGAGGTGAAAGAGAAAAACAATGAGTTAAATGATAGGCTGGGTGGTTGGTTTTGGAGAATATACAGCGAGGACAAGACATTGAAAATTTGAAAACGTGAATGCCAGAAATACGCGAATGAAGCATTACATAAGAGCAACGCCAATGAACAGTATTCTAGAAATAACAATGTTAAAATAATGGGAATAGGAGAAGTAGAAAATGAAACTGAAGAAATATTGACAAAAAAAAGGTTTTGGCATTCTAGCTAAGAAGGCCAAGGTGAAGGCCGAAGAAGGAAAGATGATGGCTATACCGAATTCCTGGTAAAATAGGAACGCCGACGCCGGTCCTTGTAAAACTAATGAAAAAGAGCGAGAAAGCAAAGATCATGAGAAAGCGACAGGAGATGAAAAACGCTGGATATAAGCTGGTTGATGACGTGACAAAACTGAATACCAAACTAATTAACACTCTCCTACTCCATAAACAGACATACAGTGCATGCTACTTTAATGGCTGTGTCTTTGGCAAAACAAAATCAGGGAAGCGACATAAAAAGTAAAAGTAAAACAAAGATCAGTAATCGATACAATTAACTTACTCCACCCATCAAAGACACCAAAGGGAAAGAAACACCAACATGAAGCAACCAGACCATAATGGAAACCTAAACAAAGGAAGGCCATGAGGACAGTTACTTTCCCACAAAATGGCCAAATGGCCATCCAAAATAAAAAAAAAACACAAGTGATACACACAGTACGAGGGTAGGCTGAAAAGTTCTGAGCCTGACCAAGATCCAATGGTTTATCCATGTTGAAAATGCCTTATTTTCAACATAGTCTTCCTTCCTGTCCACACACTTCCTCCAGCGATGCTGGAGTCCTTGGATCCTAGTGGTATAGAAGGTCTCATCTTGGTCCCTGAAAAACTCCTCCACAGCAGCTATCACCTCCCCGTCTGACCGATAATGCTGCCCAGCCAAGTCCTTTTTCATGTTTGGAAACAGGAAATTAACTGACGGAGCTAGATCAGGTGAATATGGAGGGTGATCGACAAGTGTGAAGCCACAGTCATGCAGAACAGCCGTTGCGACACCCGATTTATGAGCAGGCGTATTGTCCTGATGGAACAAGACCCCTTTTGTCAATTTTCCGGGTCATTTAGCCATTATTGCTTTTCGCAATTGTTTTAGCAGATCTGCATAATACTCCCCATTAATTGTTCTGCCCTTTTGAAGGTAATCTATAAGTATTATTCCCTTGGCATCCCAGAATACTGATGCCATCACCTTCCCTGCAGAGGAGACGACCTTTGCCTTCTTTGGAGGGGGCGAGCCAGGGTGCTTCCATTGCATGGATTGTCTTTTGGTCCCTGGCTCAAAGTGATGAACCCAACACTCATCCTGAGTGACAAAAACGGTCAAGAAAACCATCTTGGTCTGCTTCAAAAATAGCCAAGTTGGCTTGTGACAGGTTCAGTCTGGTCAACTTTTGGTCAGGGGTCAAAAGCCGTGGCACCCATCTGGCGGAAACCTTCGACATTCCTAATTCACTGTGTAGAATGTTCTCTACTCGTTCACGGGAGATGCCAACAGTGTTAGCTAACTGATTCACAGTTAAACGCCTGTCATCCAACACGGCCCTGTGCACTCACTTGGCTGATTGTTTCCCAAGTTGCTGCCGTTGTGTGTTGTCCACACCGGTCTTCATCTTCAAGGCTGTCCTTGCCCATCTTAAAATTTGCTGCCCCTTCTTTTCACGGTTGCATACGAAGGAGCATCATCCCCTAATGTAGCAACCATATCGACATGAATGTCCTCAGGAGCTAACCCCTTTTTATGGAGGTACTTGATGACACCACGATGCCAGATTTTTTTCCATTTTCTCAAAAACGTGCTAGTATCAGTTTTCAAAGTATAGAATTTCTACGTTATTGCAGGTAAACTTGAACCCATTTGAGTCAAATCAAGTAATAAACGTTTGGATTTAATGAATACAAAATTTCATGGCTGTTCGATGCCTGCTTCTTGGTCAGACTCAGAACTTTTCAGCCTACCTTCGTAAGTAACAACTAACAACATAAATAAACCGCCATTGAAGAACCACCTTGGAACGGGAAGTGGAAATAATTCCACTGGGGGGGGGGGGGGTTAAATCGATTTTACATGGCCATATGCACAGACATAAACTATGTGATTGAGCCAAAGAACCCAAGAGACCCTAAAACTGTAACATAGCTGAACACAGACATTTAGAAATTTGAGAAAACTTCTTATTGACCTTTATCCTGTTGAATAAATTAATCTGACCACACCCATTTCTGGCTGTTGGCAAATCAAATTACTTGATATTATGTGTTTGATTGTGTTTGCAAACTGAATGACAGATAATGTTGATCATGATCAGATGGCTATCTGGATCTGTACGGTTTGCTAGGGCAGGGATTTTCTTGTTTCAGCGGGATGAGGGCCAACTTAGAGACACAAACTCAGTAAGGTGCTAGTGTTTAGTATGTATGAACTATGTATTAACGGTTATTTTCTTAATCTAATGGCTATATTACGAAACGCAGAGTGAGAAGGTAGAACCAAGTTAATAATAAATCTTTTTACTTTAAGTGTAAGCTGTGGTAGCACACACGCACGCACACACACAGGTACCCATGGTTGTGTTAAATTCTTGTTTAAAACTTACTGTTACTAATCTGTGAATGTCACTTCTACAGGCCTTACATTTTCCAGGCATTTCCATGACATTTTGCTTGAGTTCAGGCCTAAGACGTTGACTTTCCCTCATATATTATAATATAAAACTTGTCCTGCTGGATGTATTTATCTAGCCACACCCATTTCTAATCAAACTACCTGATATAATATACTCATTTAGTTTCACAAACTGTATGTCAGACAGTTTAGACCCTGATCAGATGGCTCATTATCCAGAAGCCAGCTGATCTGGATCTACACTGCTTGCAAAAGTATGGATTGTCGTGTCCAGCAGGACAAGGCCTTTCAAGCATGAAAAAGCTTGGTCAGTATGTGTCTAGACTCATTATGATAACATAATTGTATGCTAGAGAAACTTTTTTATTTCTCTAGAACTGGCATTCTTTTGGTCCTTCTTATATCTCGTCCGAGCAAGGATTGTTGGGACTCAGTAGTGAAAGGTAGTAAAGAATCTTATGATTGAGCCCAGAAATGTCATTAGTTCTAATTCTCATGTCACTGCTTCTCCGTTTTCAAGCTAAGGATTAAGTTCCTACATCACAGGTCCTGATGAATGAATGGCATTTGACGTGTCACCAGTAAAAAGTCATTTTTGATTTTTATTTGCCCTCACTGCAGCTGGTGTTGTGCCGTGTGGTGGCCGTAAAACGTCTCCCCGTACATCAATCATAGTGCAGTTTATATTTTACTTTTGGTCCTTTGAGATCAGCGTGAATATTCTGAGAAATCAGAAATAAATCATTGGTTTAGACTTATATTCTAGACAGGTTTTTAATTATTTGGACCCCATTTTGATTTATATCAGTCTTTGTATCGACTGCCTATTCGAAATTCGCAAAATTGCAGTATAATTCCTCTGGCTTTCTTTGCCGGATGATTACAGGATCACTGATGAGGCTTTATTAGCCGAAACTACGTAGTATGACCCATCTTCTTTCTTATGAATGTTTTCATTGCTCTTAAAGGAACTCATTTTTGATTTTTATTATTCTGAACGAGTCAATCAGTTCAAATGTGCAACTTTAACATACAAGCAAAATAAAGGGAAATCAAGAACATGTTATATATGTAGTAGAAGGATTGTAAGGAAAATTCCTGTTGTGTTCTTTTACCATGAATTGACCCCTGGGTTACAAAGCAAGCGACACAAACACGTGGCCAAACGGTATGTAACAGACTGGTAAAAGTTTCACTCTATATGTACTTTATATACCTATTTATGTTCTTACTAAAGCCGTAAAACTACAAATACTTTATCCATTTCAACAAATGTATTTCAGTATTCGTCAGTGATCATATTTTTCTTGAATTGCCTTTTTTCTACTTTAATTGCTTTGCATAATAAATTTAATTTACTTTTAATCTCGGTTGGTGCCTGATGGCCTGTCAAGGTTAACATCACGAGAACAAGTCCGTGAAATAAAGACCCCCCTAAACCCCACTTTATATGGAGAAAACTGGGGTTTACGGGGGTAAACATTATTTTCCTTATTTCTGCTCATAGACATAGGTTGTGGGTACTCGTTAGAACCGCCTCAATGAGGCGGTTCTAACGAGCACCCACAACCTATGTTTGAAGTAAAAATAACAAAAATATCACAGATTTTCATCCGAAAAGTAGCCATTTTGGAGATGTGAAAAAATGCACTATGCCGCACGGGTATGTTATCGTAATGAACCCGAGGCCATAATTTATAAAATTCTGAAGTACTCAGTCACCTGAAAAAAAAAGAAATAGAAGCCAAGGAAAGCCACGATCAAATATAAAAAAGAAGCGATGGAAATGATCAGGAATCGATACAATTAACCCTCAGCTCCCATCATCGACACCAAAGAGAAACGAAACACGAACCAAAAATAACTAGGCCCTAATGGAAAAGCCAAAATGACAGTTTCTTTCCCGCGAAATGGCCAATCGACTATGTTTAGTCCGCATAAAGGCCTCCTAACTCATCAGTGCGACATCACCGAGAACAAAAAAATAAAAAAACAAACAAACACAGAGATGAAAGACTGGTGAGGACCCGACAGCAAGAAACCACTGAAATGCTTGAGCAAAAGAAAACCAACAGTTAGACAGCGAGGGGTCCGACCAGAGACAGACTTCAGGCACCAACCAACATTACCAATGATACCAAGAGGAAGAGTAACTAACAATGAGGAAAACAAAAAAAAAGGAATCACTAAAAAAAACAACAATCAGCTTCCTCTTCCCCGCCCGAAGAGATCGCGGTGAAGCAGGCAAAATTAATGAAAATTAATTATAAATAAATTAATTAATAATAATAACCATAAGCACACACAGCATGAAGAGCCGAGTAGGCAAATCTGACAAAGCAACATTTAAAATGAAAAATATAAGAACCACCGCCTTTGGACGGTCAGTAGCGAGAACCACTGGGGAGTTTGAAGCTGCTTACGAAGTCTAAAGGAACTGATTTTGACCTTAGCGAAAATCGGTCAAGGTGAACCTAGGATCATCTTTTTGCAACCTTGATAGTAATCGGGCACAAAGTACTACTTACCAAGTTTCAAGGCAATCAGCTCAGTGGTTCTAAAAAGACCTTTAAGGTTTTTACCATACTTAAGCATGGCTGCTATCTTGGTCATGTGACCTAGACCATCTTTGCCTAGTAACATTTGAAAGTGGTGGACGACAGACGACGGACGGACGACAGACGGGCGACGGCGTCCTTCCATCCTATACGCTCCCCCGGACCCTTGGCTCATGGGGGCTAATTAACGCGCATTTGTCCTATAAACTTTATAAAGGCTTAAAAATCTTCCAAGATGAATGAAGACATAATCATTTATATTGTTTAACACAGTAAAACAAATCACAATCGGTAAAAAAGGGTAAATGTCACTTTTTCCTTTAATTAACGGGAAAAAGATACCAGAAGAAGTCCTTAAGAAGTGAGATAAATTTCAAATTCAACACTGATCGCGGAGATGTCACGGCTTATAACCGAATTACAGAGTAGAACTCAACATGTGGAAAATGTGCCATTAAGCATATTAATCTTAAGCGCCATGGTATCAGAAATAGATTTATAAATGACGAAACCGTTGGCAACAAATAATTTGTCTTGAACCTGGTATTCGTTGATGCAGTTAACATGGCCTTTGAAATACATATGATCTTCTGTTATATTTGTGTGCTGGCCAGAGTTCATTATACTCATCCCTACTAATAGTGTTGAATAGCCGAGTACGTGCAAGCCACATGACAAGGTGAAAAATCCTTTGTTTTATACTCATCCCTACTATTATGGTTGAAAACCGAGTATGTGTAGGCTACACAAGGTGGGTAATGCTATGTATTGATACTATAATTAAATAGCCGAGTAGGTGTAGGCTACAAAACAAGGTGAGTAAAGCTATGTATTGCTACTATAGTTGAATAGCCGAGTACGTGTAGGCTACATGACAAGTTGAGTAATGCTATGTAACGCTACTATAGTTGAATAGCCGAGTACGTGTAGGCTACATGACAAGGTGAGTAATGCTATGTAATGCTACTATAATAAAATAGCCGAGTACGTGTAGGCTACATGACAAGGTGAGTAATGCTATGTAATGCTACCATAGTTAAATAGCCGAGTACGTGTAGGCTACAGGACAAGGTGAGTAATGCTATGTAATGTTACTATAAGTAAATAGCCGAGTACGTGTAGGCTACATGACAAGGTGAGTAATGCTATATAATGCTACTATAAGTATATATCCGAGTACATGTAGGCTACATGACAAGGTGAGTAATGATATGTAATGCTACTATAGTTAAATAGCCGAGTACGTGTAGGCTACATGACAAGGTGAGTAATGCTATGTAATGCTTCTAATTATAAGTATAAGTAAATAGCCGAGTACGTCTAGGCTACATAACAAGGTGAGTAATGCTATGTATTGCTATTATAGTTGAATAGCCGAGAACGTGTAGGCTACATGACAAGGTGAGTAATGCTATGTAATGCTACTATAGTTGAATAGCCGAGTACGTGTAGGCTACAGGACAAGGTGAGTAATGCTATGTAATGCTACTATAAGTAATTAGCCGAGTACGTGTAGGCTACATGACAAGGTGAGTAATGCTATATAATGCTACTTTAAGTAAATAGCGGAGTACATGTAGGCTACATGACAAGGTGAGTAATGCTATGTAATGCTACTATAGTTAAATAGCCGTGTACGTGTAGGCTACATGACAAGGTGAGTAATGCAATGTAATGCTACTATAGTTAAATAGCCGAATACGTGTAGGCTACATGACAAGGTGAGTAAAGCAATGTAATGCTACTATAGTTGAATAGCCGAGTACGTGCCATGGTATCAGAAATAGATTTATAAATGACGAAACCGTTGGCAACAAATAAGTTGTCTTGAACCTGGTATTCGTTGATGCAGTTAACATGGCCTTTGAAATACATATGATCTTCTGTTATATTTGTGTGCTGGCCAGTGTTCATTATACCCATCCCTACTAATAGTGTTGAATAGCCGAGTACGTGCAGGCCACATGACAAGGTGAAAAATCCTTTGTTTTATACTCATCCCTACTATTATGGTTGAAAACCGAGTATGTGTAGGCTACACAAGGTGGGTAATGCTATGTATTGATACTATAATTAAATAGCCGAGTACGTGTAGGCTACAAAACAAAGTGAGTAATGCTATGTATTGCTACTATAGTTGAATAGCCGAGTACGTGTAGGCTACATGACAAGTTGAGTAATGCTATGTAACGCTACTATAGTTGAATAGCCGAGTACGTGTAGGCTACAGGACAAGGTGAGTAATGCTATTTAATGCTACTATAGTTAAATAGCTGAGTACGTGTAGGCTACAGGACAAGGTGAATAATGCTATGTAATGTTACTATAAGTAAATAGCCGAGTACGTGTAGGCTACATGACAAGGTGAGTAATGCTATATAATGCTACTATCAGTATATAGCCGAGTATATGTAGGCTACATGACAAGGTGAGTAATGATATGTAATGCTACTATAGTTAAATAGCCGAGTACGTGTAGGCTACATGACAAGGTGAGTAATGCTATGTAATGCTTCTATAAGTAAATAGCCGAGTACGTCTAGGCTACATAACAAAGTGAGTAATGCTATGTATTGCTACTATAGTTGAATAGCCGAGTACGTGTAGGCTACATGACAAGGTGAGTAATGCTATGTAATGCTACTATAGTTGAATAGCCGAGTACGTGTAGGCTACAGGACAAGGTGAGTAATGCTATGTAATGCTACTATAAGTAATTAGCCGAGTACGTGTAGGCTACATGACAAGGTGAGTGATGCCATATAATGCTACTATAAGTAAATAGCCGAGTACATGTAGGCTACATGACAAGGTGAGTAATGCTATGTAATGCTACTATAGTTAAATAGCCGAGTATGTGTAGGCTACATGACAAGGAGAGTAATGCAATGTAATGCTACTATAGTTAAATAGCCGAATACGTGTAGGCTACATGACAAGGTGAGTAAAGCAATGTAATGCTACTATAGTTGAATAGCCGAGTACGTGTAGGCTACATGACAAGGTGAGTAATGATATGTAATGCTACTATAGTTAAATAGCCGAGTACGTGTAGGCAACATGACAAGGTGAGTATTGTTATGTAATGCTACTATAGTTAAATAGCCAAGTACGTGTAGGCTACATGACAAGGTGAGTAATGCTATGTAATGCTACTCTAGTTGAATAGCCGAGTACGTGTAGGCTACATGACAAGGAGAATAGTGCTATGTAATGCTACTATAGTTGAATAGCCGAGTACGTATAGGCTACATGACAAGGTAAGTAATGTTATGTATTGCTACTATAGTTAAATAGCCGAGTACGTGTAGGCTACATGACAAGGTGAGTAATGTTATGTAATGCTACTATAGTTATATAGCCGAGTACATGAAAGCTACATGACATGATTAATAATGCTATGAATTCAACTTTTCCCTACTACTTTGGTTGAATAACCGTGTACGTGTAGACTACATGACAAGGTATGAAATGCTGTGTAATAGCCGAGTACGTTTAGGTTACATGACAATGTGGGTAATGCTGTGTAATAGCCGAGTACTTTTTTGCTACATGACAAGCTGATTAATGCTGTGCATTATACTCATCCCTACTACTACAGTTGAATTGCCGAGTACGTGTGGACTACATGACAAGGTGAGTAATGCTATGTAATGCTACTATAAGTAAATAGCCGAGTACATGTAGGCTTGATTGACAAGGTGAGTAATGCTATGTAATGCTACCATAGTTAAATAGCCGAGTACGTATAGGTTACATGACAAGGTGAGTAATACTACTATAGTTAAATAGCCGAGTACGTGTAGGCTACATGACAAGGTGAGTAATGCTATGTAATGCTACAATAGTTAAATAGCCGAGTATGTGTAGGCTACATGAAAAGGTGAGTAATGCTATGTAATGCTACTATAAGTAAATAGCCGAGTACGTGTAGGCTTCATGACAAGGTGAGTAATGCTATGTAATGCTACTGTAGTTAAATAGCCGAGTACGTGTAGACAACATGACAAGGTGAGTATTGCTATGTAATGCTAATATAGTTAAATAGTCGAGTACGTGTAGGCTACATGACAAGGTGAGTAATGCTACTATAGTTTAACAAGCAGAGTACGTGTAGGCTACATGACACGATGGGTAATGCTATGTAATGCTACTATAGTTGAATAGCCGAGTACGTGTAGGCTACATGACAAGGTGAGTAATGCTATGTAATGCTACTATAGCTGAATAGCCGAGTACGTGTTGGCTACATGACAAAGTGAGTAATGCTGTGTTATAAAGCCGAGTACATGAAAGCTACATGACATGATGAATAATGCTGTGAATTCAACTTATCCCTACTACTATAGTTAAATAACCGTGTACGTGTAGACTACATGACAAGGTATGAAATGCTGTGTAATAGCCGTGTACGTTTAGGTTACATGACAAGGTGAGTAATGCTGTGTAATAGCCGAGTACTTTTTTGGTACATGAGAATCTGATTAATGCTGTGCATTATACTCATCCCTACTACTACAGTTGAATTGCCGAGTACGTGTGGAATACATGACAAGGTGAGTAATGCTGTGTAAGTAATTACGAAAACACCCCTAATATACAAATAAATCGTAAATTTTGCAGCCGAAATAAATGATTTCTTTAAGATCTAAAATTGTAATATTTTTCTTATTTCTGCTCAAAATATAGGTTTTTGGCACACGTTAGAACCGCCTCAACGATGCGATTCTAACGAGTACCCACAATCAATAGCTTAGAGCAGAAATAAGAAAAAAAGCAAGATTTATCCCTGTAGACCCCAGTTCTACTCTATAAAGTGGGGTTCAAAAGGGTCTGAATTTGAATAGGTGTGTTTCCTGATGATGAGTGATGATGAGTAATGTCATGTCACTATGGTGAAGTCTGTATTAGGTGTCTGTTCATTCAAGTGTCAAATCAACAAACTTAAAGTGGCGCTTTGAAAAAAGTTGAGATCAACCAGTTTTGCCGTGTCCTTCCGTCATTTCATCCGTCATTCCTTCTTCTGTCCATCTTCATCCGGGATCATGTCCTGTAGTTACTTCCTTCGATAGGTTTTACAATTTACACGCAATGAAAAAGATTTATCAGGAACTAGGCAAGCAATTTTGTTTAAACTGGATACACACACGGTTGGCTGATGTATCCGGTATATCAAAGTCAAATCGCTATATCTATTGGAGTTATCCTTTAACATGTTCTCCAATTTGCCTTCAGTAAAACATTTTTGTTACGCTTTTTTTACGAACTGTCACCATAAAAATAATGAAATAAGGTACAAACATTGACCGATGATTGATGTAAGTACTATACCGGAATCAGGGGTTATGGCACATAACTCCTAAAGTTACTTCCCTCGATAGATTGTACAATTTACTATAAATGTAACACGTTCGTATATAAAGTTTTTCAGGAACTATGTAAAAAGATGTGAAGGCAATGATAAGGAATCGATAACATTAATCAACATCTACCATCACCGACACCAAAGGGACAGAAACGCAAACATGAAATAACTAGACCCTAATGGAAACATCAATAGCGGGCAGCCGAAAGGACAGTTACTTTCCCACAAAATGGCCCACTGGCTATCCCGAAACGAAAAGATATAAGCGATACACACATTCAAAGACGAGCTGTAACAAAACTAAATCGTGACAGAAGAACCCCTTGGAACTGTCAGTGAAAGGCATTTCACTAGAGGTAGGGGGTCTTAAATCGATTTTACTCGGCCGCAGTCCTCGACCTTAGTTCCTTCGCGCTTCAGTCAAATAATCTGTTCAGTCCGCATGTAAACCATATCCAAAAACACAAAAAAATCAAACAAACCACATTGATGAAACAACGGTGAGAACTCGAGAACAAGAAACCACTGACATGCCGGAGCATCGTTTAACATTTATGTTATAACCAGTCATTTTACCTCGAAGAATAATTTTATAAAATTGGGTACTAAAGTCATTGCAAGTACATACTTTTTTGAATTAATATACTAAGTCAACATAAAATCTGGTTCCGAGAGACCATGTTGCAGAACAGATATACGTCCAACAATGAATTTTGAAATTGAATCGGAATCGCGTCTATAAAATTTAGAAAGGCTTGCCTAGAACTTCAGTTAAATAAAGCAAATTCTTCTGCTAACGAGGCCCCGTTTTTGGATTTAGATCTATCTATTGTAGATGGATTTGTTTCGTGTAAAATTTATGATAAACGCGATGACTTTGATTTTGAGATTGTAAATTTTCCTTTTTTGGATGGTGATGTTCCTCGTGCGCCATCCTATGGCGTTTATATTTCGCAATTAATTCGATTTGCTAGAGTGTGTAGTCATGTAACTGACTTCAACACTCGTAGTAAATTATTAACGGCTTAACTCCTTAATCAGGGTTATCGGTACCATAAACTACGCAAAGCCTTTTCAAAATTTTATAGACGCCATTCTGATTTAATTTCAAAATTCAATATTGGACTTAAATCTCTTCTGCAACAAGGTCTATCGGAACCCGAATTTTATGGTGACTTAGTATATAAATTCAGAAAAATATATAACCGCAATGACTTCAGCACCCAATTTCGTAAAATCATTCTTCGATATAAAAAGATTGGGTACAACATGGATATTATACGACAGACTGCATGCATGGTAGTTAACCCAATCACGGTTGGCAACTTTGCTTCCCTCTTTAATTGCACGCCGGTGGGTCAGGCCTCAGATTCTATGACGGCTCCAACGTAAAGGCTTAATGAAAATTAGAGAGATAATGTTGGTTGGTGCCTGATGCTCTGTCTCTGGTCGGACCCATCGGAGTCTAACTGTTGGTTTTCTTTTGCTCCAGCATTCCAGTGGTTTCTTGCTGTCGAGTCCTCACCGTTGTCTCACCTCTGTGGTTCTTTGATTTTTGTATTCACGGAGATGTTGCACTGATGAGTTAGGAGGCCTTCATGCGGACTGAACAAATTATTTGTCTAAATCGCGACGGAAGTAAGGGCGAGGATTGTGGCCACGTAAAATCGATTTAAGCCCCCCAGTGGAAATCTTCCACTGACCGTTCCAAGGCGGCTCTTCTGTGGCGATTTATTTATGTTGTTGTTTGTTACTTACTGTGTGTATCGCTTGTGTCTTTTGGTTTTGGATGGCCATATGGCCATTTTGTGGGAAAGTAACTGTCCTTATGGCCTTCCTTTGTTTAGGTTTCCATTCTGGTCTGGTCGCTTAATGTTTGTATTTCTTTCCCTTTGGTGTCTTTTATGGGTGGAGTAAGTTAATTGTATCAATTCCTGATCTTTGTTTTACTTCTACTTTGCCCCGTACATCAACCATAGTGCAGTTTATATTTTACTAATGGCCCTTTGAGATCGGCCTGAATATTCTGAGACATCAGAAATAAATCATTGGTTTAGACTCTTATTCTAGACAGGTGTTTAATTATTTGGACCCCATTTTGATTTATATCAGTCTTTGAATCGACTGCCTATTCGAAATTTGCAAAAATGCAGTATGTTTCCTCTGGTTTTCTTTGCCGAATCATTACAGGGTCACTGATGAGGCTATATTAGCCGAAACTACGTAGTATGACCCATCTTCTTTCTTATGAATGTTTTCATTGCTCTTAAAGGAACTCATTTTTGATTTTGATTTACGTAGTTTATGATACCGATAACCCTGATTAAGAAATTTATCAGTTTACAATTCATTACGAATGCTGAAGTCATTTATTTCACTAGACACTCTGGCAAATCGAATTAATTGCGAAATATAAACGCCATAAGATGCCGCACCAGGAACATCACCATCCAAGAAAGGAACATTTACAATCCCGAAATCAAAATCATCTCGTATATTAAACGTTTTGTAGGAAACAATCAAACCCATCTGCAATAGATAAATGATATTCAAAAACGGGGACTCGGTTTCAGCATGATGTTCTGGAAGGTAAACTTAACTGATCAAACCATCGAAATAGGTATTGTCAATATTTAATAAATCATCCAGAAATTTAGATTTTTAGCTTAAGGCTTCAATGATTTCAGTTAGGCATCACGAAAACACGCCTATATAATTGTGATCCTCTTGAACCCCACTTTTATATAGTAAAACTGGGTTTCCGGGGGTATACCTTATTTTTTTCTTATTTCTGCTCTAAAATATAGATTGTGGGTACTCGTTAGAACCGCCTCGATAAGGCGGTTCTAACGAGTGCCAACAATCTATATTTGGAGCAGAAATAAGAAGTTATCGAGGAGGTTCTAACAAGTACTAACAATCTATATTTTAGAGCAGAAATAAGAAAAATATCACAATTTTTCATCGTAAAATTTTCATTTTTTGTCGGCGATAAAGGTGGCAATGTATTTGTAGAGGCATGATTCCGTAATGGGTGTGGGTTGAGTTCAATGATTTAAGACTGATTGATTGGCTATGAAATTGAAACTACGCAAAACCTTTTCAAAATTTTAAAGACGTCATTCCGATTTAATTTCAAAATTCAATGTTGCACTTAATTCTCTTCTGCAACAAGGTCTATCGGAACCCGAATTGTATGGTCACTTAATATATATATTTAGAAAAAAATATATAAATGCAATGACTTCAGCACCCAATTTCTTTAAATCATTCTTCGATATAAAAAATAGGGTACAACATAAATGTTTTCTGGCAGAGTGCATACATGGTAGTTAACCCAATAACGGTTGACAACTTCGCTTCCCTCTTTAAAATTGCACACCGGTGCGTCAGGCCTCAGATTCTATGCCGGTTCTAGCATAAAGACTTACTGATAGTTAGAGAGTATCTAATATTAAGTAATGTTGGTTGGTGCCTGATGCTCTGTCTCTGGTTGGGCCCATTGGAGTCTAACTGTTAGTCTTCTTTTGCTCAAGCTTTTCAGTGGTTTCTTGCTATCGAGTCATCACCGTTGTTCCGTCTCTTTGGTTGTTTGATTTTTTGTGTTCACGGAGATGTTGCACTAATGAGTTAGGAGGCCTTCATGCGGACTGAACAAATTATATGTCTAAATCGCGACGAAAAAACCCGGCGAGAATTTTGGCCACGTAAAATTGATTTAAGTCCGCCACCCAGGAAAATTCATTGCACTGGCCGTTCTAAGGCGGTTCTTCTGTCGCGGTTTATTTTTATGGTTTGTCTCTTAGTGTGTGTACCGCTTATATTATTTTGTTTTGGTTAGCCAATTGGTCATTTTGTGGGAAAGTAACTATCCTTTTGTCTTTCCGCTATTGATGTTTCCAATAGGGTCTAGTTGTTTCATATTTGTGCTTCTTTCCCTTTGGTGTCTCTTATGGTAGGACAAACGCCTTTGGCCGGTCAGTGATAATAATTTACTGGGGGTTGGGGAGGGGGGGCTTAATTGATTTACTGCGGCCGCAATCCTAGCCCTTACTCCCGTCGCGATTTTGACAAATAATTTGTTCAGGCCTCCTAACTCATCGTGAAATATCTCCGAGAACACAAAAATAAAATAATAATAATAAAAAATACGGAGATGAAACAACGGTGCGGACTCAACAGCAAAAAGCCACTGAAATTCTGGAACAAAGGAAAACCAACGGTAAGACTTCTCGACGATTGCCAGAGGGGGATGCATCTGAATTTTCAATGTCGTTTCACTGCATGTCTTAGGTAAATACTTTTATAGAATCAATAATACATATTCTGAAAGAGAAATTGCTAAATTCTAGAGAAAGCAAGTGAGACACGATTCGCAGTTTCCGCTAAGAAACCGCCATCAGTGATCCTTACGAGATGGGTACCAGGGCAAAAAGCTTAGTGTTTTATAGAACAACCATTTGAAAGATACTTATGTAAAGCAGGCCAAAAGTATTCTAAGTTAGTGGCTTAAATACATAATTCTAACCAGTTGTGTATTTGAAAAAAGGAGTGGTGATAACTGTCAAGAATAGATTAATTACCTTACACCTCCCATCCTACCCCAGCATAAAGCCCCTTCATCGTAATTAAAAAAACCTCAAGCGGAAAGCCAAAACGAGATGTCAGAGTTTTTTCCTTCTGTCTTTGGTAGCAGCTGCAGCAAAATTATTAAAGGGCTTGCTAGTTAATATAAATTCAAGATCATGTTGCAACTAATTACAAACCATCCATTACATGTTTTGATGATGTCGTTGGTTACCTAATTAAATCACTACCAAATGCCGGGGACAAATATCTTGTGAGGATAAATGATAGAATCCAGAGCTCCATGTAATTAATTTTCTCTCTTTTAGATAAGGTTTTGAACAAGATTATATAACACAAATCGGGAAAGTTTCAGAAAACAGAAAAATAAGCTAATTATTTTCAGATATTATTTTCAGAAAGTGTAACAGAACCTAGCTTAAACCTGATAAATAATCTGAGGTAGCACAGTGGACGCTTAAGCCGCAACATTTCATAATATGCATCCGTTTGGTTAGAAATCACCCAATCGTAAGATGGAAAAACCTGGCTGCTGAATCTATCAAAATGATATTTACGAAATAATGGCAGACTTAAGGTAGGTGAAATAAGATGACGATATCACACAGGATAAACTATGAAAGTAGAACACAGATATTTAAGATCACAGATAGAATACACGAGAATCAAATACACATCCATCTGCACTGAGAAATAGAGTACAAGAGATATGAAGAGCACAGCCATGTCAAGCAATTAACAGCATACACGAGAAATAAAGAACACAGGCATTCAAGTAATTGATTGAATATGCGATACAGGATGAATGCATGCATTTCTAGTCATCGATAGACTACACGAAAAATAAAAAATACAGCCATCTATAATAAACAATAGAATATACGAGAACTGACGGACACATTCAACTACGAAGAAATACACGAGAAATGAAGAACACAGCCCTCATTTGAAGGAATACACGAGAAATAAAGAACACCGCCATTGATGGAATACACGATAATTGAAGGACATATCCATTTTAACCCACCGAAGGAATACATGAGAAATGAAGAACACAACCATCTCAAGCTACCGATGGAATGTCCGAAAATTGAAGAACATGGCCATCTCAAGCCACTAATAGAATATATGTGATTGAAGAAAAAAGCCATCTCAGCCATCAATAGAATTTACGAGAAATGAAGACCACGGCCATCTTAAGCAACCGCCATCTAAAGCTACCGGAGAAATAAAGAATAGAGCCATCTCAAGCTACCAATAGTCTATACGAGAAATGAAGAACATGGCCATCTCAAGCCACCAATAGAATATACGAGAAATATAGAACATGGCCATCTCAATCCACCAACAGAATATAAGAGAAAAAAAAGAACAGCCAACTCAAACCACTAATAGTCTATACGTGAATTGAAGAACATAGCCATTTCAAGCCACCGATAGTCTATACGAGAAGTGAAGAACATAGCCATCTCAAGCCACTAATATTCTATACGAGACATGAAGAACATAGCCATCTCAAGCCACTAATAGTCTATACGAGACATGAAGAACATAGCCATCTCAAGCCACCAATAGTCTATACGAGAAGTGAAGAACAAAGCCATCTCAAGCCACTAATAGTCTATACCAGACTGGAAGAACATAGCCATCTCAATTCACTAATATTCTATACGAGACATGAAGAACATAGCCATCTCAAGCCACTAATAGTCTATACGAGACATGAAGAACATAGCCATCTCAAGCCACCTATAGTCTATACGAGAAGTGAAGAACATAGCCATCTGAAGCCACTAATAGTCAATACCAGACATGAAGAACATAGCCATCTCAATTCACTAATAGTCTATACGAGACATGAAGAACATAGCCATCTCACGCCACTTATAGTCTATACGAGACATAAAGAACATAGCCATCCCAAGCCACCAATAGTCTATATGAAAAATGAAGAACATGGTCATATCAAGCCACTAATAGTCTATATGAGAAAAGAAGAACATAAACATCTAAAGCCACCAGTAGTCTATACGAATAATGAAGAACATAGCCATTTCCAGCCACCAATAGTCTATAAGAAAAATGAACAACATGGTCATATCAAGCCACTAATAGTCTATCCAAGAAATGAAGAACATAGACATCTAAAGCCACCAATAGAATATCGAGAAATAATGAACATGGCCATATAAATCTACCGAAATGAAATGAAGAACACAACTATCGCAAGCCACCAATAGTCTATACAATAAAATAAAGAACATAACTATCCTAAGCCACCAATAGAACATAAAGAACACATCCATCTCAAAATAGAAGTGAAGGCAATGATCAGGAAAGGATACAGTTAACCCAAAGCTCCCATCAGAGACACCGAAGGGAAGAAACAAAAACATGAAATAACTAGTGTATTCAAAACAAAACAAAACAAAACAAAACAAAAAAAAAACAAAAAAAAAAAAAAAAAAAACAACAACAAAAAAACAATATAAGCGAAACACACCCTCAAAGACAAACCACAACAAAAATTAACGGCGACAGAGCCTGGAAACAGTCACATAAAAATAAAAAAAGTGTTCCTTTAAGAGCAATGAAAACATTCATAAGAAAGAAGATGGGTCATACTACGTAGTTTCGGCTAATAAAGCCTCATCAGTGACCCTGTAATGATCCGACAAAGAAAGCCAGAGGAAAATTACTGCAATTTTGCGAATTTCGAATAGGCAGTCGATACAAAGACTGATATAAATCAAAATGGGGTCCAAATAATTAAACACCTGTCTAGAATATGAGTCTAAACCAATAATTTATTTCTGATTTCTCAGAATATTCACGCTGATCTCAAAGGACCAAAAGTAAAATATAAACTGCACTATGGTGCAATAAATAAAGCCGCCAATAAATAAATGAGAAATGAAGAACGCAAATGGAATACACGAGGGACTCTGTAGACAGGATGACTCATGAAAATACAAATCAGTCACACATAAGTAGTTCATATATACTGCTAAGGAAACGAGTAAGACAAAGCCACTCAGGATAGGCTGGCCACACTCAAAATCCGCAGCCATATGAAGTCACCTTGACGACCAACTTGGTAGGTCAACACTTATTTTGGAGCTGTATAGCAATCATTTTGCATATTCGCAGAGTCTTACTTTCTATTACATTTTGGTTTCACTATAATCCTTTAAGATCTCTGGTGTGGTGGAACCAAAATAGTCGGAACAAGTGTGTCACAATCAGCTTTTGTTCACTGTTTGGATTCCGATCTGAACGCATGATTTCAGTTTTGCATCACTTTAGTGATGCAGCAGTCTTAAACTTTGAAGAACGTTACATATACATGTATATACTGTGGAATTATATCAACAAAACTTTCTTTATAAGAGGCGGTGGGTTCTTCTTTTGTTTATTATTATTGTTATAGTTCGTCTTTGTGTGTACGTTTGCCGTTTTTTTTCGGAAAAGTAACTGTCAATTTTATTTTCAGCTTGTGACATTTCATTATGATGAAAAGTACAAGTGAAGGCAACGATTAGGATTCGATACAATTAACGCACAGTTCCTATCAGTGACACCAAAGTTTGATTTATGTTGGTGCTTCTTTCCCTTTAGTATCTTGGACGAAGGTGTATGGTAATTTTATCGATTCCTGACCATCGCCTTTACTTCTATTTTAAACATTGAATGCTGTACCGAAAAGATATCTTTTTCAATAGACAAGCTATTTTGAGTGATTCTATTGCCTTGTTTAACATTATCCAACACCTGCCTTTCATTCCAATGCAGACATACAAACTTCTCCACATGGAGGAATCCTGGATCAAATGAGTGTCATAAAAGCGGCATACACATGTACAATAAACATCATGAACACAGCATGAAAAGCATCACTGTAGAATATGGTCGGATCCAATATTGCTGGAAAGGAGAATCTGATTCCTAGCTCACGAGATGATTCTGCGCACAGGCTGCAGAAAATGTTGATGTTATTATTTACATTCGTGTAAATGCAGTTCATTTTGATACACGCACGGTTCATGAATAGGTTGCAAATGAAAGTGTGATCTGTGGAAGAGGTCTACGATGAGTTGAACTGTGTTTTAAACAAACATCAGTAATGATGATCTGATCATATACCGACAAAGTATAAGCTGGCAGAGAATAAAAAAAAATGTTCCTAAAAATACCGACACGGAACATAAACATCTAAGGCATCGAAAGAAGCAAACGACATGAATGTATACAGGAAAAATAACAACACTAACAACGACAACTAAATATCAACGCCCGACAGGCAGCAGGAAAACAACGGGGCGGGGTTAGCTTCAACTCTGAAGTTTACCAGTGCTCGACGTTCGCCCGGAATTCCGCTGTAGATTCCAGACAAATATCAATCAACAAAATGACCAGCCTGGATGAGATTCTAGCACACTTAGAAATAAAAGCAGCATACAGATTTACGCTATTATGTATGAAATAAAACAAACTAGTTCACAGATGTGGAGTCAAAAGGTGATAAATTACCTGAGATACGGACTCAGTCTATGTTCATAATTCAAAGAAGGAAAATATTGGCATCAAAATGCTTAGAAATGCAAACATCAAAGATGAATGTACATAGGTGGCACGAAGAAGCAAACAGAAATGACAACATTTAAATTAACATAAAACAAGGCCCTAGTTCTCTCCCAAATGGCGGAAAGAACACCAATAATACCAACCACAAGCACCAGTCACGCAAATCTTGAAAGAACAAAGAAGCCTTAAGAGTCCAACGACATTCACAAGAACATTAAACAACAGTAATATAACCGTTCTAAAATTTCCTTGATTGGGGCCTAATAATTAATATGGTTACTGGACTTATAACTGTGGATTTCGTTGGTGTTGTGGTGACAATTATGACACTGGTAGCTCAACGAATACTACCCATTAGGATAATACACCCGTGCGACATAGTGCTTTTTATCACATCTCCAAAATGGCCATTTTTTCTGATGAAAATCCGTGATATTTTTCTTATAAATAATGCAAACGTAGGTTGTGGGTGCTCGTTAGAACAACGAGTACCCGCAACCTATGTCTTGGAGCAAGAATAAGAAAAATAATGTATACCCCCGTAAACCCCAGTTTTCTCTATATAAAGTGGGTATAAGGGGGTCTCCATTTCACGGGCTTGTTCACGTGATGCAGGAATACGAAAAAAGTGTAACTTCTATCTTTACAATTTATAAAATGAGTATTCATCCCTGAAATCGTCAAACTTGTGAGAGGTCTGAGATAGTGCAAATGATATGGTAGTAAAAATAATAAGATCTGCCAGCTCAGTTTTTCAGGACTGGGTGAGGATTTGGGTTAGATGTTATAAATTTTCCTGATGATTAACAAATATAGGTAAAATTTAATTGTGGTCATAGTACCAAAGTTGTAATCGAAACTAATGTTTCCGTAAACGAATGAAGAATCAGAATACTCAAACCAACAGACATGGACCCCAGCATCACGTAAACAACTCCGTGAAATTAACACCCCGCAAACCACACTGTATATAGAAAAAACTGGGGTTTATGGAGGTTTACCTTATTTTTCTTATTTCTGCTCCAAGACATACGTTTTTGGTACTCGTTTGAATCGCCTAAATGAGGCGGTTCTAACGAACACCCTAACCTATGTTTGAAGTATAAATAAGAAACAAGAGGGTCATGATGACCCTGGATCGCTCACCTGATCCATAGAGTAACAAGGGGGCCCTGGGGCGGGCAATTATTGACCCCAGGGATATAATGTGCATAATGTTGAGGGAGGTCTAAAAAGTGAAGGTTCATACCAAATATCAACAAAGGCTATAATTTGAACAATCTTGGCAAAGGTCCATTAGATGAAGCTACACACCAAATATCAAAGACCTTGGCCTTGCGGTTTCAAAGAAGAAATTTGTTTTACTAAAGATATTCCCTACATAAGCCTATGAAAAACCAAATGGCCCCAGGGAGGGGACATTTTGGCCTCAGGGCTATAATTTAAACATGTTTGACAGAGATGAAGCTTCTTACTAAATATCAAAGACACGGGCCTTGCAATTTCAGAGAAGAAGATTTTTAAAGATTTCCCTATATAAGTTCTATAAAAGGGTTATCCTTTGGAAGCAAGGAATACACCACAGAAGTGAAAAATATGGAGTGTACATGTTTTCTGGGCCAGACTAGCTAGTTTCGGCCAATTAGGCCTCATCAGTGACCCTAAGATATTTTCAAAATTCCACAATGGAATCAATGATCCCAAAGGACAAGAAAATATAATCTACACTATGATGTAGGGCGGAGAGACGTTTTACCGCCGCCACACATTCACACACACCAGCTGTAGTGAAGTTAAATATGTTCTATAAAAGGATTATCCTTTGGAAGCAAGGAATACACCACAGAAGTGAAAAATATGGAGTGTACATGTTTTCTGGGCCAGACTAGCTAGTTTCGGTCAATTAGGCCTCATAAGTCTATGTAAAACCAAAAGGTCTCGGGGCGGGGGCATTTTTGGCTCAAGGGCTTTAATTTGAACAACTTGATAGAGGTCCATCAAATGAAATTCGACACCAAATATCAAAGACCTTGGCCTTGTGGTGTCACAGAAGAAGATTTTTAAAGATTTTCCCCAACATAAGTCTATGTAAGACCAAAGGGCCCGAGGCGGGGGCATTTTTGGTCTCAGGGCTATAATTTGAACAATCAAAGTAGAGGTACACTAGATGTAGCTTCATACAAAATATTAAAGACCTAGGCCTTGTGGTTTCAGAGAAGATGATTTTCAAAGATTATCTCTATATAAGTCTATGTAAAACCAAAGGGCCCCGGGGCGGGGGGCAGGGCTATAATTTGAACAATCTTGGTAGAGATCGACTAGATGAACTCCATACTAAATATCAAAGACATATGCCTTGCAGTTTCAGAGAAGAAGATTTTTAAAGATTTCCCTATATAAGTCTATGTAAAACCAAAGGGTCTCGGGGCGGGGGCATTTTTGGCCCCAGGGCTTTAATTTGAACAATCTTGATAGAGGTCCATTAGATGAATTTTTACACCACAAATCAACGACCTAGGCCTTGTGGTGTCACAGAAGAAGATTTTTAAAGATTTTCCCCAAAATAAGGCTATGTAAAACCAAAGGGTCCGAGGCGGGGGCATTTTTGGTCTCAGGGCTATAATTTGAACAATCTTGGTAGAGGTCCACTAGATGTAGCTTCATACCAAATATCAAAGACCTAGGCCTTGTGATTTCCGAGAAAAAGATTTTTTTTTTCAGATTTTACCTATATAAGTCTATGTAAAACCAGAGGGCCCCGGAGTGGGGGCATTTTTGGCTCTAGCACTATAATTTGAACAACCTTGGTAGGGGTCAACTAGATGAAGCTTCATGCCAAATATCAAAGACCTGGGCCTTGCGGTTTCAGAGAAGAAGAGTTTTAAAGATTTTTCCTATATAAGCCCATAAAAAACCAAAGGGCCTCAGGGCGGGGTCATTTTTGACCCCAGCACTATAATTTGAACAATCTTGGTCGGGATCCACTAGATGAAGCTTCATACCAAATATCAAAGACCTGGACCTTGTGGGTTCAGAGAAGAAGTTTTTTTTTAAGATTTTTCCTATATAAGCCAATGTAAAAACCAAGGGCCCCAGGGCGGGGGCATTTTTGGCCCCAGCACTATAATTTGAACAATCTTGGTAGGAGTCCACTAGATGAAGCTTCATACCAAATATCAAAGACCTGGGCTTTGCAGTTTCAGTGAAGAAGATTTTTTAAGTTTTCGGTGAAAAAAAAAAACTATTTTTTGCTCCTTGACCTAGATGTGCAACGGACCGGAACCATTTGAACAACTTTGAAAGGGGACCACCTAAAGATCATTCCTGTGAAGTGTGATCAAAATCTGATCATTGGTTTAGGAGGAGATGTCGTTTGAAGAAAAACTTTACGCACGCACGGACGTACGGACGCACGACGGACGACGGACAAAAAGGGATCCCAAAAGCTCACCTCGTCACTACGTGACAGGTTAGCTTAAAAATCACTGATTTTCTTCAGAAAAGTAACTATTTTGGAGATGAGAAAATGCAAATTTCGCACGGATGTTTGATCGTAATGGAAAGAAGGGCGTTAGCAGGCATCCGCAGATAGTAAGCACTATATGGCTATCATGACTAGAGGCCAGAACATAGGAAATGTTTATTTAAGGGGATGGGCGGCATTTTTGAAAATTAGAAGTAAAGGCAATGATCAGGAATCGATACAATTAACTTACACCTCCCACCAGAGACACCAAAGGGAAAGAAAAACAAATATGAAATACAGTGTAATTAGACCCTAATGGGAACACCAACTGCGGAAAGCCAAAAGGACAGTTACGTACTTTCTAACAAAACGGCCAATTGGTCATCCAAAACAAAAATATATAAGCGATACACACATTCAAAAACGAACTATAAAAAGAAAGCAACGGACGTCTACTTGCCGTTCCAAGGCGGTTCTTCTGTCGCGGTTTATTTTTTTATGGTTTGTCTTTGGGTGTTTGTGTCGCCTATATTATTTTAACTAGGATAGCATATTGGCCATTTTGTGGGAAAGTAACTGTCCTTTTGGCTTTCCGCTGTTGTTGTTTCCATTGGGGTCTGCTGTTTCATGTTTGTGTTTCTTTCCCTTTGGAGTCTCTGATGGGGGCTGTGGGTTAATTGTATCGATTCCTGATCATTGCCTGCACTTCTATTATGGTTTGTAATTGGTAAAATTACCCGAAATATTACTGAATAGTAGTCAAGGCAGTGATTAGGAATCGATACAACCTCAAAGGGAAAAGAACACTGATATAAAACAACCATGCCATAATGAAAACTTGACAAGCGGACAGTTACTTTCCCATAAAATGGCAGGACGGCTTTCCAAATTAAAAATATATCAGCAAAACATACATGCAAAGACGTCCTACAACAACAATAAACCACAAGATAAGCACCGTCATCGTCTTTGAACGGTTAAAAATAACGTTTTTTCTTGGAGACTTAAATCGATAGCCATAGTCCTCGCCATTGGTTCTGTCGCGGTTTAGACAAATAATTTATTAAGTCCGCATGAAATTTGCCTCATTGTAGGGAATGACCAGACCATGATGTCTCCCATAGAACTGTGTGGTGTTTCTTACAGTGTGTTGTTTTGATAGCTGTGGATCAACAACCTTGTAATGAGCATTTTCCCACGCCCCACGAAGTCCTTATAATTGGAACAGGCTCTAGCATAACGGATTAACTGTGAAACGTAAACGCCTTATGCTGGTGCAAAAGAGATATTACTTCAGAAATAGGAAACTAGTAAGAAAAGATCACCCAGGAAAGGCCACAATCTAAGAACTCAGCATTTAAGCCACCATGGATCGTATTGGTTGTTTGAAGCTCTCTATTGTCAAAGTAGACAGGAATGAGGAGGAGACTGCAGTCTCTGTTCGTTTTTCTTTTTATTTTAAGTTCACGTGAATAGATAAATTTCAAATGCTCTGAAACGTTTGTGTTTTTCAAAGACAATACAGCATCTTCATAGCTGTAGGTGAAATTGAATTGTTGTGCAGGTTGTTTCTGGCCTGTTTTGTGTATACTTTGTACAAAGTAGTTTAGGTCGTAGTACCAAAGCGTTAATCCAAATTCATTAATCCATAGACAAAATGGCAAATATCAATGTTCGGATCAACAGACATGGACTCCAGAAGAGTGTAATCAGGCGTCCGCGGATATTAAGCATTACTTGGTAGGCAAGCTTCGCCCGCCATGCCCATCGACCCGAACGAAGAAAAGGTGTTAATGCCGGGAAGGGTATGCCCGAGATTTTGGAAGTCTTCCTATGGCTTTCCATTGGCAAACATATCAGAAATAATTCTGGAAATGGCCACATTGTACGGATTCACAAGATCATGGTGCCTCCAATAAAACTTCTTTAGTGTTGATACCAGTTTTTTATACCCTTGGCATACCAACCTGGTATTGAGCACCTTCCCACGTTTCATAAAGTCCTGATACTTTGAACAGGCTCTAGCATAACGGATTAACTGTGAAACGTAAACTCCATATCCTAGTGCAGACGGGATATTACTGCTCAGGAAGGGAAAGTTAACAATGGGAAAATTGAAGTCATCTCGTTTATCGTACAACCTAGTAGTAAGCTTCCCGTTGTCAATATAGAGATAACAATCCATGTATGAGGAGGAGGTTGCAGTCTCTGTTGTTTCCTTTATTTCAAGTTCACGTGGATAGATGAATTCCAAGTACTCTGCAAATTTAGCATTTTCCAGAGACAATAAATCATCTATATATCTGTAGGTGAAATTGAATTGTTTTGCAAGGCGTTTCTTGCCTGCTTTGAGGAGACCTTGTACAAACTCCGCCTCATACGAGTACAAGAACAAGTCGACAAGCAACGGTGCACAATTAGTACACATTGGTATGCCAATTGTTTGCTGAAATAATTGGCCACTAAACTCCACGAAAATATTGTCAATTAGATATCCCAGCATCCTTATGACATCTGCATCAGTGTACTTTTGTGGTGCATCAGAGTGATCTCGAACGAAGTATGTGTCTTTGTAGCCAATGACAACATACTGGTAGCGACAGTTACCATTCTTGTGGAAAAAGCATTGACTTCTACTTTCCTTGAGTTTAGATTTCAATTTATCATGAGGAATAGTTGTGTAGAACGTTGAGAAATCGAAGGATTTTATGCTGTCTACTGAGAGAAAAGACTGTGACTGAAGATGCTCTAGAAGCTCTTTGGAGTTTTTCAAGATCCACATCTGATTCACACCACTCCTGGCATATGCAGTGTCACAATATTTATGAAAGCCATCTGCAACTGCAGTAAGGATTCGTGTTAGGATCTGTGAAAGAGGCTTGGTTGAGCACTTAGCTGAACCCGCGATATATCTCTGCTTGTACGGATTCTTGTGAAGCTTAGGAATCCAGTACAATTTTGGAAGTTCCATATCTTCCTCTGGGAGGGAAATTCCAAACGAAAGCAGCACCGATTGGTGGTTTCGCAGAATTTCATCTTTTGACAAAGAAGAAAGATTATATGTTGGGTTGCCTGTCATAGTGCCCCAACCAAGCTCTTCCTTTAAGCAGTTTATATAGTGTGTTTTGCAAACAAACGCAATATTGTTAGATGCCTTGTCAGCTGAAACAACGACAAACTTCTGATGGATTTCAGCTAACTCAGCAACAATATCTGGATTATCAAACACCGAATAATGTCGGCGAGACAAGGTTCTGCTGAGTACTGTTATACGTCTGCTTACCAAGGCCATTACTGATTTTACCCATTCGGAGAGGGTGTCAAACTCCGCATCCTCTTTCCTAGCCCAGCGCCGTGCATACTCTTCAACAGAATCCAAAATTAATTTGGAATTCTGTTTCCAAGTAAAAGACTTTGGTTCCCTGTATTTGGGGCCTTTTGAAACAATGTCTCGAAGTTTGTCATTTCTAACAATATTGAGGTCTCCTGTAATGATGTGACCTGCTGGATTGTAACAAAAATCTGAGACATTACATGAACATTCGGAGGGGTTTTGTGCAAACACATCTCTTACGAGTATCAAAACAAGTGGGCAGACAACGGTTCACAGCTAGTACCCATCGGTATGCAGATTGTCTGCTGAAATATTTGTCCGCCCAACTACATAAAGCATTTCCACTTAGATATTCCAGTATCTTTAAAACATCTGAATCTGATTATTTTGTTGTGCGCCAGAGTAACGGAACGAAGTATGTGTCTGTGTAACCAATGAAAACATACTGGAAGCGACAGTAACCATTATTTTGCGAAAACACTGGTTGATAAGTTCGTTTGATTTAGAGAGGTATAGCTGTGTAAAGAGTAGCTTAATCTAAAGAATATACACTGTTGACGGAATGGAGAGACTGTGCCTTTAGAATTTTTAAAAGCTCAATTGGAGTTTTCCAGCATCCACGCTCATTTCACATGCGGATCATATGAATGCCTTTGATTGCGGTTAGGCTCCGTGATAGAATCTGATAAATGGGTTCTTCTTTCTTATGAATATTTTCATTGCTCTCAAAGGAACTCATTTTTGATTTTTAATTGGTTTAGCAATTACTCGAGCCCTCAATACATCTCTGCTTGTATGGATTATTGTGAAATATATGAATACTATTCAATTTAAAAATCAACCTACATTTATTTATTAAATCCACGGTGCACATATCTTAATTAAAAAGAGAAGCGATCAGAACTGAGACAATCTGATCCCAAACTATCCCCACAATATCACTAAGGAAATAAGTCGAAACATGGAGCGACGACAGTGAACAAAATAGACAAAAGATAAACCGAGTCAGCAGCTCTTTACCAGGTTGTGACTCAGAAAATCTAAACCTAATTAAAAAGAAGCAATACACATGGGGCCAAAGATCAGAATCATCAGCATGACAAACTTTAAACTGGTAGGCAACCTTACGAAAATGAACAACCAAAATGGGGGAGGATTCAGAATCATCAACTTAACAACATATATGATTAGGGAAATCATCAGATCCACAAATACAAAACATGAATGAACCACAGCAAAAGCACCGACTTGGAACGGTCAGTACAAATTACTTGTGGTTTTATCTGTTACTGATCATTGCCTTCTCTTCTTGTTTGAATTCCACAACCACCCTGCATGTATTTTTTATGAGTGTTTAAGAATGTGTTTTATTTATTGGAGAAAGGTTTTGTCACCCTAGAATCTTTGTGTGTAAGCATTAAAAACAACAAAGACACAAACAGAACACACGACTGTATAGCAGTAGGAAATCAGTGATTGTCAAAACGATTGCTTTTTCAATTCAATTCAAGATCAGCGGTTGGAAGCAAGCACCTAGTTTCCCCTCTTTGAATTTCCCTCGAGCACGTGTTTCCTTGCGTCACAGAAAGCATTAGCTAGTGCTTTCAAGTTGACACAAATCAAATATTGTCGCTATTTGTGCGCATTTGTCTTCATTTTATCAAGGCGAATGAAAAGTAATTGGCTTAGAAACATCGCAAATTGAATAGTAAAGGTTTAACAATTTTCAACAAATTCAAGTGCCGCAGGAATTAAATATACGCCCTGACGAGCATGTTTAATTCAGTACGTCACATGTTGTGCTATAAAGTGACCTTATGTACGGGGGCTGCCAGTGTAGTTTTTTAATTCGCGTCAGTCGGGAAATGCGGCGATAGAGTTAACACTAAAGTGTAACATAGGTAAAACTATTGCCGTCCACTTTACTGACGTTTGCACAGTGTACATTCCATTATAGCGTATATATAACAGTATACACAAAATGGTCGGCTAATAGCGTGCTTGAAATTAGAGCCAATATAAAAGGTAAGTCAAAACTCAGTGCAAAACCTGTAACAATCTTCCTTGAGGTATACAATGTCTATGAGGATGAAAAAATATCTTGCGGGATGATATGCAAATGGGTAGCCGACTCTAGAAGCAGACAGCAGCAATATAAAATGGTGCTCACGCAGGTCGCCTGCAACAACAACTAAAAGTAACATAGAAAAAAGTATCCGGAATATCCTACCAAATGATGCCTGATTCACAGTGAGGTAATTAGCCCGGTTGACAAACTTGTCGTTAGCACGAGTAATGATATTTTAAAAATGCATTTACAACTTAGACGGATATCCCATTTGTTGATAAATGAACAATAGAGGACCCGTATGTATTGTTAATCCAAACAAACTCCTAAAAATGGCGGCCGTTTTTTGGCAACATCTACCAAAAGGCGGATTGAGCTAAAATTATAATGAGAGGCCTCGGGGCAACATGGAGATTCTAAATTGGTCGCCAAGGTAGCTATCTTGAAATTTGTAAGTTAGGACTTGATCGATGTATCGGGGCGATATTGAAATTCAGGATGGATCAGGCCTCAGATTCTATGACGGTTCTAGCGTAAAGGGTTACTGAGAATGAGAGAAAATTAAATTTATGTAATGTAGGTCGGTGCCTGCTTCTCTGTCTCTGGTTCGGCCCACCTCGCATCTCACATCAGAGCCACTAAAGAGAAAGAAACACACACATAAAAAGGATTTATTTTTATTTTTTTCTTTTTTCTTTTGGTTTTGGTTTAACGGCCCTTTCAAGATTATTTCATTCATATCGAGCCGATCGTTAATCAGAGGTGGGCGAAAACCGAAGTACCCTGACCTTCCGTTGCAGAACTTGGCGTCTCACACGTGGCCCGAGCGAGGCTCGAACCTACGGCGGTGAGAGACCTAATGACTAAGATTCAGCGCGCTCTTATCCACTAGGCCACGGAGGCCCGTTAAAAAAGGATTTAATGGAAACATCAATACCGTAAAAACACACACATTCAAAGACATACCGTAACAAAAACAAACCGCGACAGAAGAACCGCATTGGAACGGTTAGGGAAAAGTATTTCACTGTGTCGGGCTTAAATCGCTTTTTGGTTGAACGGCGGTGGGCCGGACTCCTGACTCTTTGATTAGGGTCTAACCCTAAATCCTTTGAATTCGGGAAGGATGGAGCCGGATATTTCCTGGGTTTGATCCTCCGTGATCTAAATGGTGGTTTTCTTCTGCTCTGACGCCGGATTATTGTTGAGCCCTAAACCCTGATTCATGATAAAATTAATCTATACATAACCATTTTACCATGTATTTTCTCATGACTCACTGCTGAGTTCATCGGAGTCTAACTGTTGGTTTTCTTTTGCTCCAGCATTTCAGTGGTTTCTTGCTGTCGAGTCCTCACCGTTGTCTCACCTCTGTGGTTCTTTGATTTCTGTGTTCACGGAGATGTTGCACTGATGAGTTAGGAGGCCTTCATGCGGACTGAACAAATTGTTTGTCTAAATCGCGACGGAGGTAAGGGCGAGGATTGTGGCCACGTAAGGTCGATTTGGGCCCCCCGGTGGGGGTCTTCCACTGGCCGTTCCGGGGCGGCTCTTCTGTGGCGATTTATTTATGTTGTTGTTTGTTGCTTGCTGTGTGTATCGCTTGTGTCTTTTGGTTTTGGATGGCCGTATGGCCATTTTGTGGGAAAGTGGCTGTCCATGTGGCCTTCCTTTGTTTGGGTTTCCATTATGGTCTGGTCGCTTAATGTTTGTATTTCTTTCCCTTTGGTGTCTTTTATGGATGGAGTAAGTGAATTGTATCAATTCCTGATCTTTGTTTTACTTCTACTTTACAATACCACAGTGCAGCATATCATGATCAGCCTCAACTATGTTGGCAATTTCTTGCGAAAGGGGCGCATTGTTTCCTTCTGACAAGGTGTTTAACGTCTTGAACAATGCCCAGTGACTACATAATCTTGCTGTCACCCCAACAGTAAATGGGTATTAGATTTGTTTCCGGTTTGACGTTCGAAGCGAGGGTATCAAACTGTTGCGGCCAAGCAGTTCATATACATTACAAACCTACGGTCCAGCAACACTTTGTTTATTTGACTGGCTGTTAGACTAAGAGAAAGCTTTAATGATTCATCTTTGATTTTTCAAAGATAGGCAGTCATATGCCACCTGTTCATTAAATCCAAATAATTTCCGAGAGTAGTCAATCTTATGTCACCAGGGTATTTAAGTCAAATCAGCCGTCTACTTGAACAGATAATGGCTACTTTGAAAACTGATAGGCAAGGTTTATCTGCGAGAAATACAGCTAATGAAGCGTTTTTCTCGATTCTAGCACGCGTCATTTACCATACAGAAAAGTTATAAAAAGCTACATTCAGAAACTGACTTTCATTCAGAAGTACATGCTGTCTTAAATTTTTCAAGTGTTATCGCACAGGCTCTGATTTAGGGTCTTGTTCTCGTTTAAATTTCTACCAGGCATTTGAGTGCAAGTGTTTATGATTCCATAATAATTATGTGCTCACCCTTAGTAATCACGATATAAAACAGTGTATTGATACATCTGGGGAAAGTCGGTCAAAACTAATGACGTCGTTTGCTAACGAATAGTTGAAACTTTGATCACCATATAGTGCCAAGTTGCTAATAGATATGCTACAAGAAATAACAGTAGCATTTTTGCAGCAAAATAAGAGACTCTTATAATAGTTTACTTACTAGAACAGTTAACATTTTGGCCACTAACAAGCTTTTTAATTTTACCAGACTTTGACTGCATGCATGGTAGTTTACCCAAATGGCGGTTGACAATTTTGCTTCCCTCTTTGATTGCACGCCGGCGGGTCAGGCCTCCGATTCTAAGACGGTTCCAGCGTAAAGGCTTGAACATTGCATCCACTTCTATTTTAATGAGAATTAGAGAGATCTAATTCTATGAAAAGTTCGTTGGTGCCTGATGCTCTGTCTCTGGTCGGGCTCATCGGAGTCTAATTTTTGGTTTTCATTTGCTCCAGCATTTCAGTGTTTTCTTGCTGTCGAGCCCTCACCGTTGTTTCATCTCCATTTCGTTTTTTTTTTTTTGTGTTCACGGAGATGTTAAATTGATGAGTTAGGAGGCCATCATGCGGACTGAACAAATAATGCGTCTAAATCGCGACGGAAGTAAGGGCGAGGATTGTGGCCAAGTAAAATCGATTTAAGCCCCCCCCCCCCACCCAGTGGAATTCGTTTGACTGACCGTTTCAAGGCGGTTCTTCTGTCGCGGTTTATTTTTGTTATGATTTGTCTTTGAGTGTTTGTATCGCTTATATTATTTTGTTTTGGTTAGCCAATGGGTCATTTTGTGGGAAAGTAACTGTCCTTTTGGATTTCCACTATTGATGTTTCCATTAGGGCCTGTTGTTTCATGTTTGTGTTCCTTACCCTTTGGTGTCTCTGATTGGAGCTGTTGGTTGATTGTATCGATTCCTGATCATTGTCTTCACTTCTATTTTGAACAACTGGGTCCTGCCAATCACTAATATCTAGACATAATTGCTACGTAATATTTCTCGTGTGTTTGGCTATTTTTCTGCAGATATCGAAAATCGTTCCGATTGAAATTGCCCGATAATTGTCCATTAAAATACAATCATGTCCTGAGTGTAATTATAAGATGAAAAAAACTTGCCTATTGTGGTTAGTTGGTAGTTTTCTCTTTGTAAAATGCTTGAAACACAGCCACAAACAATGAAAACGAACATCACACTCATCGAATACCGAGAATGTATACATCTGTTACATGTGGGTTTACGGCGTCCCGCAAACCCCCATGCTGACAAGACAACCGAGCGTGATCTCTGACAGGTGTACGGGCAGCTGTGGGGTAAGGCACAAGAAAGATGTTAAATAAATGACATGAATTATTTACAGTATCTACATACAACACTTACTAACACAAAACATCACAATTTGTTGCTTCTGTAGCCAACTCACGACGTCCGCTCCGAAGGCAAAACACTGTTCTGTGCTCGGAACGGGTGACGTGAATACCTACAGAAGCAAACAACAAAAACAACAACAAAAATAAAAAAAGAAACAACACAAGACGCGACTGGCCAGTTTATAACTTAGGGTGAATCCCCCACTCGCGTGAAACTTCCTCTCGCGAACTAGCAGAACTAGTCTATCAACACAGTTGATAATCCTAGGTTTAGCGATCACGTTTGCCGATCAGGGGTTTAGCGATCGTCCAAATAACCTGCAGGTAAGTTGACCTCTTCCATGGTCTCACATTTGTTTACAACGAACAATGATTTAGATTCTGCTTCTACCCTGGTAGGCGCTGATTACGGCGGTCTGTCCGCCCTTGCTGGACCCTAACGCCTAGCGTCGTACCAGTACCTGCTGCTATGAAGCAGGGAGCAGCAGGTCACACATTGTTGTGCCTGCAATTTACGATAACGGGACTAGAAACGAGTCACAAAACATACATGCTATATCATGATCCCCCTCCCGGAGAAGTAAGAATATGTTCATGCATATACCATTATTGCGCATGCGCCGACCAGACATACAGGCTGGTTAGTGCATGCGACAAATAACCGTACAGCAGAACTCAACTTGACTGTGCATCAAATTATCAGCACCCAGCGCTTGACACAATAATACTCAATGTTCATGTTTCCTTACTGAGCACTACAGAAATCAATTAATGCTCACTACTACTGAGCATAATACTCATCAAATTTGTGCTCACTACATTATCACAAGTAAGAGGCAGTTGAACAGACCACGCCTTTGCGCTACCTGGTCAGCCGCCAATTACAGGAAACATAACAATCTCTATTTCATATCCTTCTCCGCAACACGGCTCACAAATATAGCTATTCACAAATTCATTACATTAATAACAGATAGAAACTACAAACAGAAGATTTTCATCTATAATCCACAACATTTGTTAGTGTCTCATAAGGGCCAACACTGTTTGCCGTAAATTCTCTCTGTATTTGGTAGGCACCCCGTCACAACCGTCCTCGCGACGCCGATGACGCAGCTGACGTCATCCCCGCCGCTCAGGCCGCTATGACGTGTGGCGACCAAATACTCCCACTTATCATCATCACGTTCTTTATATGTACATACATGCACAAACTGAGTTATCAGACAAAAACGGCATCATTACAAAATGAACTCGTAATTCTTCTTGAACAAAATTATTTCTAATCAACGTGAACATGCTTGTAAAATTAAATTCATTACGGTTCATCATCACGGATAACCCAACAGGCTCTTGTAAGAGTTTGCCCTGATGATGAAGATGTGGTTAAACCCGTCTTAAGTTTACGTCCCCTCTACACCTAATATCATATTGGGACGGAACCACGGTTTTCTAACCACAGCTAGTCACAAGTCATGGATCAAACAAGTGACCCGGCGTTTATTAATTACATTCTACAAAAGGGGTCTAAATGCCTAAATGAATCTAGAATGAGCGGGTGTCCAAACTTTACGTCTCACCAACATCTAGGGTCAGCATGAGACAGGACCTCACTTAGAAAGACTCATTCTACTACTGGAGAAGGCTGGGATCGATCCTGCGACGTCGAGCTGGCAAAGCTAGTAGCCTAATCACTACAGGCCTCAACAGTGAATTCAGAATAGGCTTCAGAAAGTTGGGGTATACTAGAAGTAAACCCCTCCAAAACCTACAAGCATGTTCATACAAAAATAATACTAAACATAGATTTAACATACCTTTCAATATACTTTCTATTTCCCCGTCACAATGTTGTGTTCACTCTTACAACTTGACCTGCTGCTAAAGTGTCCGCTTTTTCCAGGGTTTATATATCTATGAATACTACCGGAAAATCATGCCTACTCATATTACCTTGCTTTGTTCGTGGCGAAGTGGAGATACCGGCCACAAACAAAGCTAGATAGCAAAAATCGAGTAGATAATGGATTTGCGTTCAAATAGTATATTTCCCATAGGAAAAATTGATGAAACGACCCTATAATCAATGACATGACTCCTGTCAAAACGAACACCCACACAACACGTGACGGGAATAAAAATCATATATGGCACAATTTGGCGGTTGGCGATTTTTAGGCAAATTCTATAGGACTCGGCCTTTTAGCGGCCCCCTGTATTGTAAAAACAGCTCTCTATAAACCACTCATGCATACATCGTATGATATGTGCATGACTTGTTCATGGAGCCGCACAGTTTGCGTACCATATTTCACCTAAAATATTTCACTCGCACCGCCCTACCATATATCTACTAAAATAATTTAGATGTGCATAAGCACCAGAGAGGTTTCCTATTCCATCTCGCAACAAAGGTTTCCCCTTTTGGAGAAAAAACAATCAGAAATGTTTTTTCTTTGTGTACAGAGATGGAATAGGATGAACCTATTCCGGTTCATCCTATTCAACGCTCGGTTGTCTTGTCAGCATGGGGGTTTGCGGGACGCCGTAAACCCACATGTAACATTTGGTGTCAGTGAAGTGAGGATTTGATCTCTGGCTGGTGTTCCCGGCTGTGGAACAGCACATTGATACTCTGAATCATCAATTTAAAAAAAAAAAAAATGTATTGACAGCCACAGTTAGAAATTAACTTGAATCTTCCTTCCTGCGTTGATGAAGTGCGAAACCCATGTATTCAACTGAATGGATACTGACAAGTCGACAATTTCTGAGCAGGAAGGCAAGGCAAACCCCACTTTTTCTTGGTAACGAAAAATTTAAGTAGACCCCACTTAATTGTGTTACCTGACATTCTAAATTAAATTGGAGCTACTAATTGATCTTACCCACACATGGTTCTGACGTAGTGACGTTAACAATTTATTGACGTTGACATAACGGTAGCGTTGATATTTACGCAGTGGCTTGAGGTTAGGTATGACGTAATAGAAACATTAATGGTGACTTGTTATGATCGGAGTTTTGTAATGTGATGAAACTTCGGATTGTAGCATTTTACTGTAAACGTCGTCAGTTTATGACGTCATATTAGACTACCAGTACGCAACGTCATACTTTGCTGAAAGCATTTGACATTTCAAATCGCGTGTGCTTTAATAACTAACGTTTTAGTTAGATTAACGCGTATAACACATATCTTAACGTTTTAGTTAAGCCCATTCAATCATCACTGATCATAACTGATCAGTTTATAGTGGTTTTGATAGTAACGTGAGATTTACGTTATCAATAATGGAGCGTTTAATGCAAATGGGAAAGGACTTAGGTTATGAGGGGAAGGAGTTACAAGGTTTTGTTAAAGAGCAGAAAGATATTGAGCGGGCAGAAAGGCAAGAGCAAAGGGATTTAGAAAGGTTAAGGTCTGAAGAAAAGGAAAAGGAAAGGGCAGAAAAAGAAAAGGAAAGGGCACATGAACTAGCTAAGTTAGAAGTAGAAGCAAAGGAAAGGGAAAGGGTACATGAACTTGAAATGGCACGCATTAAGACTGAAAGGGAGGCAGAAGAGATTAGTGAGGCCCATTTAGAACAAATAAAACATGGGTTTGAGCTACAGCACCAAGAATTAAGGAATCAGTTAGAAATGCAGAGAGCGAAGCTCGAGCTAGAATTTGAAAGGCAAAAAGCTGAGAAGGTGGCTCATGCCCGGGATCCTAAGTTACCTTATTTTGAAGAGGGTAAAGATAAAATGGATAGTTATTTATCTAGGTTTGAGAAATATGCTACGGCTAATAAATGGGATAAGAGTGTTTGGGCCGCGTATTTAAGTGCATTGCTCAAAGGGCGCGCACTTGATGTATATGACCGGTTGTCAAATGAGGATGCGGCGGATTATGAAAAGTTAAAGGACGCTTTATTAAAGAATTTTGACATGACAGAGCGCGGATTTAGGAAGCAGTTTCGTTATAGTAGGCCCGAGAAATCAGAAACGTTCATACAGTTCAGCAGTAGACTGAGAAGTTATTTAGAAAAATGGCTTAATATGGCAAAGATAGAAAAATCTTTTCCGGCTGTCTGTGATTTCATGGCAAGGGATCAGTTCCTGGAGTCATGTAATAGAGAACTGTATGTACATCTGAAGCCAAAACAGTTTGGTAATTTAGATGAAATGGCTAGGGACGCAGATTTGTTTGCAGAAGCGCGCGGGGGCGTATATAGTTGCATTAATAAGGGGCAACGCGATAATAGAGGCGCAGCGCAGGGTAAACAGGACAAACCGAGTGGTAGACCGGATATCAAGTGTAGCATATGCGGTAAGGGGCATTTAACAATTAAATGTTTTAAGAACCCCGACAGGAAACAATTGTATAGCGCAGAGGTAGGAGCAACTGGAGTTGGGGATAGCGGTGTTAGGGAAAATTTTAACACGCGCGTAGAGACTCAAGGTTCTCAGGTTAAGAATGAGAATACGCAGAATGTAGGTCGTGGTTATACACGTGGTCGTGGTAATTTTAGAGGGTCTTTTCGCGGACGCGGTAAAAATAATAGCACACCACGTGGCGCAGCACACCAAGTTAGTTTTTGTCAGACGGAAGTAACTAGGAAAGGTGATGAGATTGGAAGTATTTTTGAAAATAAGGTTGGTGATCCTTTGATTTCGGATAGGGAGGAGTGTAGTAAGGAAACTAGGGAAGGTGTCTGTTACTTCTTAAAGGCAAGGTTACCGACGGCACAAGGATTGGTTAATAATAAAAAGGTGGTTGTATTAAGAGATACTGGGTGTACAGGCTGTGTCGTTCGGAGAAGTTTGGTTTCGGATAGTCAGTTAATAGGAAAGGAATCAAATGTTACGTTGATTGATGAATCCACACAAAGGTATCCTTTGGCAATGATTGACATTGATTGTCCTTTTTTCACTGGGAAAACTGAAGCTTTGTGTATGGATGATACGTTGTACGATTTGGTTATCAGTAACATTGATGGATCAAAACTTCCTGATATGTCTCATTTCTCAGCTGCGGCTGTAACTAGGTCTCAAACTAGGCAGGATGAGAAGCCTTACAGAAAACTTAAGGTTCCCGATCAGATCATTAACGATGACAAGGAGGCTTTCAAGCAAGCTCAGGTTGATGATCCAACTTTGGAAAACATCAGGAAAAGGGTTGTATCTGGGAACAAGACTGTGAGTCGTGGTTTAAACCGAGGTGAAACTAGGTTTATTGAGAAAAAAAGGTTTGGCATATAGGGAGTTCACCAAGGGTAACAAAGTCTCTTTCCAACTTGTGGTCCCTCAAAGTTTCCGAGGAAAGGTGTTGAAACTGGCTCATGAAACGCTTATGTCTGGACATATGGGTATTAGGAAGACATTGGATAGAGTTGTAACTGAGTTTTACTGGCCCGGTATTTGCGGTGATGTCGCTAGATTTTGTAAATCTTGTGACATTTGTCAGAGAACTATTCAGAAAGGTCGGGTCACTAAAGTACCTCTAGGAAAAATGCCATTGATTGATACGCCATTTAAGAGGGTGGCAGTGGACATAGTTGGTCCAATTGAGCCTCGATCTGATAGGAAATCTCGGTATATTTTAACCATGATAGATTATGCGACAAGGTATCCAGATGCGATAGCTTTACCGAGTATTGAGACGGAACGTGTCGCGGAAGCGCTTATTGAAATGTTTAGTAGGGTTGGCATTCCTGATGAAATGTTGACTGATTGTGGATCACAGTTTACTGCTGTGGTAATGAAGGAAGTCAGCAGACTTCTTTCTCTTCAACAGTTAACGTGTAGTCCGAGACACCCAATTTGCAACGGACTGATAGAGCGTTTCCACGCTACGTTAAAGCAGATGTTACGTCGCATGTGTGCTGAACGTCCAAAAGATTGGGATAAATATCTTCCAGCCTTATTATTTGCGGTTAGGGAAGTCCCACAAGAGTCTTTAGGATACTCCCCTTTTGAGTTGTTATATGGACGTAACGTCAGAGGTCCAATGGCAATATTAAGAGAATTATGGGCTGAAGAGGTACGCGATGAGCAAGTTCTTTCGACGTATCAATACGTTATTGAGCTTAGGGAACGGTTAGAGCAGACATGCAAATTAGCGCGTGACAATTTAAAGAAGGTTCAGATTAAGCAGAAAACTTATTATGATAAAGGCGCGAGGTCGCGTAAATTTGACGTCGGCGATAAAGTGCTGTTGTTACTACCGACAGACAGTAATAAATTATTGCTTCAATGGAAAGGTCCTTATGAAGTGGTTGAGGTAGTGAACAGAATGGATTATAAGATTGACGTCAATGGAAATGTTAACACATATCACGCTAATATACTGAAGCAATATGTTGAGCGTCAGACTGTGACGTCTCATTGTCTGATCTCTGAACCTATTTTGTCGACAGACAGTCATGACAGAAATGACGTCGACGAGTCTTCATTTGAAGACAGCAGTTTTCAAACTGCAGAGCAACCCGAAAGTGACGGTGACGTTAGCGTCCCACACACACTAACGTCAGAGGAGAGTGAGGAAACAGAAGGGCTGAGAGAACAGCGCCTTGCAGGACTGACATGTCAGACAGACCAAATTATATGCACCACATTTATGTCAGAACCTGTGAAATCAATCAAATCTGTTAAGCCAGAAAGGCCACCTCCAGTGAGATTAAAACGATATCCGTTTTCTAACAAACAACAGAGTGTCAGGGGAGCAGGAGAATTCTGGGGCAAACCACCATAGCTTAATAGCAATTTTACTAGCGAAAATTTGGGGGCAGACTACCTTAGTAGGTAATTCTTCGCACGGTTGTTGTGTAAATAGCTGTCTTGTTTAGATAGGTTCATCCTATTCCATCTCGCAACAACATCTCTTTATTACACTTTCAATAGTGATTTACCGGGTGAGTTATTTGATTTCGAAAGTTTTGACGTCATAATTGCTTAGCGACATTGCTGACGTCGTTTGTGGAGCGATGTGCACAGTGGTAAAGCATCGGATTTGAGATCAAGAGGGTACCCGTTCGAATCACCGCAAGCGCCATGGGCAAGAGACATTATCCACAATGCATACTACTGGTTTCTACCCAGGAAGAGGAAGAAAAGGGGGCTGCGTGGAAGACTAGTACTAGTTTACTAAAATGAAGTGGAGGCAATGATCAGGAATCGATACAATTAACCCACAGTGGTAAAGCATCGGATTTGAAGTCAAGAGGTAACCCGTTCGATCACCGCAAGTGCCATGTGTTGTTTCCTTGAGCAAGAGACATTATCCACATTGCATATTTTTGGTTTCTACCCAAGAAGAGGAAGAAAAGAGGGCTGTATGGTTTGCTTGATAATACAGTTCTTTTGTACTGATTTAAATAACTATGTTATATCTTTAACTTTTGCAGAATAAATTCTAACTTTTCTAAAACTAAGACTGACTTGTCTGGTGAGACATGATCTTAGCGGATTTGGTTACTATCCCCGTAGTATTACCGGTGTATAGTAATTACGGGTGTATTCTGTTTTACCCGAATTACTATCGCGTGCATTAACATTATTCGGAATTTCTCACATCATTGTTTACAAGGCATTTTTCTCTCTGTCTGTATTAAGAAAAAATATATCAGACCTGTCCGTTTCTCAGGGTGAGTGATTCTTTTATCTGTAATCATAAATAATGATGTTCTGTTTTGTGTAGTTGATAAAATGGTATTCTTCATATAACATGCTGTAGAAAAAAAAAAGCTTTCAAACAGGTCCTTTTTGCTTTCATTTTGAAGGCTAATAACTATTTCATTACAAAACCTCGTCCAATGTAGGCTCTTATACCCAAATAACTGTCAACAGGATTTGTTTACATATACACCGGTAATTAGTAACACCGGACATGCCAGATGGTGGCAGGGGTAGTCCAATATAAATAAACAATTTAGCCGGTTGGAGGTTTATTTTGAAAAAAATATATTGTTTATTTCCGTTGAAGGAATGAAACAATAGTTTGACTACACACAATTTATCAGAATCGGTAGAACAGTTTGTTTTATATACACAGTTTGTTTTATATACAGAGTTGAACAGTTAATACACCGGTAATTAGTAACACCAGTATACGTTTTGTTATATTTTAAATATTGCAAGTCTCGCTACTTTGGACACCTCCTTCCTGATGTCCGGGACTTCCGTGCAGTGTGGGCCTTGTTTGCTGATGTTGGCTCGGTGGGAGACGCATCGGGCGTCTCTTGCCTGATGCCTCCAGCTGACATGGCTCATGAGCTACGTCGGTCGGTGGATGCTCGAAAGGGGGAGTGGGGAAGTGCTGTGTTTGCCAGGTCTTGTTCATCATCCGTTTAGGTTTCAAAACTTTGGGGTTTAGACACACTGATGAAGATTAAATATCAGAAAGGCCTCTGTGTCACTAAATTTGGTATAGTTACACCTTAATTGCACGAACGGGATGAATTGATTTCTTGTTTTATTTTTGCATTTAAATGTAAACGAGATGGTAGCTGGTTTACAATGTGTTTTTCTCTATAAATAAAGTCGACTGATATTATTGTTATTATAGTTGACAGTTAGCGGAAATCTGGTCAAATCATTGTAGTCAGACATCAATTCCCAGTCCATTTTTAATTTTTTGAGGAAAGACATGCAAAACGAAGATAAAGTAGAAGTAAAACAAAGATCAGGAATTGATACAATTAACTTACTCCATCCATAAAAGACACCAAAGGGAAAGAAATACAAACATTAAGCGACCAGACCATAATGGAAACCTAAACAAAGGAAGGCCATATGGACAGTTACTTTCCTACAAAATGGCCATATGGCCATCCAAAATTAAAAGACACAAGTGATACACACAGTAAGTAACAAACAACAACATAAATAAATCGCCACAGAAGAGCCGCCTTGGAACGGTCAGTGGAAGATTTCCACTGGGGGGCTTAAATCGATTTTACGTGGCCACAATCCTCGCCCTTACTTCCGTCGCGATTTAGACAAATAATTTGTTCAGTCCGCATGAAGGCCTCCTAACTCATCAGTGCAACATCTCCGTGAACACAGAAATCAAAGAACCACAGAGGTGAGACAACGGTGAGGACTCGACAGCAAGAAACCACTGAAATGCTGGAGCAAAAGAAAACCAACAGTTAGACTCCGATGAGCCCGACCATAAAGTATGATTTGCATGATGTCCATTTTTATATATTGGAGAAATAAAACAAAGATAAAATAGAGGTGGTGGCAATGACCAGGAAACGATACAGTCAACCCACAGCTCCAATCAGAGACACCAAAGGGAAAGACACACAAACATGAAACAACAGACCCTAATGGAAACACCAACAGCGGAAATCCAAAACGACAGTTACTTTCCCACAAAATGGCCAATAGGCTATCCAAAATAAAATAACACAAGCGACACAAACACCAAAAGACAAGACATTAGAAAAATTAACCGCGACAGAAAAACCGCATTGGAACGGTCAACGGAAACGAATTCCACTGGGGGGGGGGGGGGGGGGGGGGGGCTTAAAGCGATTTAACGTGGCCACAATCCTCGCCCTTCAGTCCGTTTGAAGGCCTCCTAACACATCAGTGCAACATCTCCGTGAACACAAATAATCAAACAGCCACAGAGATAAAACAACGGTAAGGACTCGAGAGCAAGAAACCACTGAAATGCTGGAGCAAAAGAAAACCAACAGTAAGACTCCGATGGGCCCAACCAGAGACAGAGCATCAGGTACCAACCAACATTACCTTGAATTATATCTCTCCAATTCTCAATAAGCCTTTACTTTGGAACTGTCATAGAATCTGAGGCCTGACCCACACGTATGATTTTGTAAGGCGTTCGTGTTTTAAAACACATTGATTTTCCCTCACTCGTTTTTTTTTAACTCGGAAACCTTACAACCTTTGTGAATTATTTCTCCGTATTCGGCCAAAAAATAAAAATAAAATAAAATAAAAAATACACTTGAAAGCAGTGCTTCTGCTGTGATTTATTTTTATCATTGTATGTCTTCTTATGTACATTCTAGTAGTATATACTGATTTATTTTTGTGAGTGGTTTGAGTATTTTTGGGGAAAGGACTTGTTCTTTTACGTTTCCTCGAAATATCTAATGTATAATGCCGTTGCGTTTTAGCGTTTTTCATATCCTTTTGTGTTCACATTATTAAGATTTCATGGTGCCATGCGTGTAAAATACTGGGACCTACGCTTTAAACAATTCTATTGTATACATCTTGGTCTGATTGGTTACTTCATTATGGCAGTCCCAATGTTTATTTCTAATATCTTGGTCAATGACAAGCCATAAGTAGACTTCCAGAATCACACACATACGCTTCTCCCTGCATTTACTTCGTCCAGGCTGATTAGCATGGCTAATTAAGCTTTATCACCAAGTAATTCTACCTAATCGCAGCCGCCAAATTAAACCCTTCCGCGTTCATTCCTGTTGGTTTGAACGTACCGATTTGTCGTTTCTCTACGGATTTGTGAGTTTGGAATATGGTTGGATACTAAACATGAAAAGCTCTAACTTTCAACACAAATAAATTTCAACACTCAAATTAGCGTCGCTATACTGCGAATATGTATTGTCGAACGCAATGATCAATTTAAACTAAGTGACGGATTTATTAACACAATATCTGTTTCAAAATAAGCTTTGGACCCTTTAGCTTATAGCAGTTTATTAAAAAAAATAGAATGCCACCTAACACTAACCCTTCCCTTCGGCTTATTTAAGAAAGGAATTTCCTGTGAACGAATTTGCAGTATATATGTAAACCGCTTATGCATAAATAAAATAATCGTAACTGAAATGATCAGAAATCGATACAATCACCACAGACCCTCCATCCAATATACGAAAGGAAAGGGGAGCAAAAATAAGACACCGTAATTGAATCATTTCAAGTAGAAACCCAAACAAACAGTTAATTTCCCAAAGCACGGAACTATTAACTAAAATAAATTATGTAAAAATCATAGGAAAAGAAGAATTTTCTGGTCAATATAATACAATTATCATGCGATGCAAGCGCAATGACTGAAATTAAGATTGCAGTCTTCATATTTGGTGGCTAATGGAATCAAGGTTCACATCTGTTATGTCCTCTTTAAGTGCCCGGCGGTGGGTCAAAGTTTTGACTCTGTAATAGCCCGAACATAAAGCTAAATATTTGGGTTGTTGAGGCTCGACAATTATCTGTGTCTTCGTCCGTGGGGTTTAAACTAGTGGTCTTATTTTTCTCCAGTGTCCATTGGTGTTGCTGACGCCCAGAGATCTCCAAGTGTCTCAATGCGTTGAATCTGTCGAGTTCTTATCACTTCTTTATCACAACCATTTCGTTGATTTAATTGTAGCCCGTGATGGCACAATGATAAGCTAGGAGACTCTCATGCGAGCTGAAGAGCCAATTAAAATGCTTAAATTGTTGCGGGAGATGTGGGTGACGTTGGGGCCCCGGTAATTATTACTGGTCGCCCTAAGCGATATTTTTGTTGTGGTTTGATTTATTGTATGTTCGATGCTGTTACATTTTTAAGTGTTTTCATTTAAAAACTTCTGTGTGTTCAAGTTATTTAGTCCAGTAAAGGTAACGGATATGTCGCCTAATTCGGACAGAGCTACTTACTCAGCTAGTCGCCTGTGATTTTGTTGTTTGTCCATATTTTTCTTTGATGTTTGGGATTGGCTTTGGGTACGAATTCCTGGAGTATCTTTGTTCATTGAGTTACCAGTATTTTTATGCACAAACGATGAAAATAAAAGACGACAACATAAGCACCGCTTTCCAACAGTCAATAAAATATTTTACTAGCGTGGCCATAATCATGTTCAGGAAATGTATGATTAATTCAACTGACCGGCTTGATATGATCGAAACAGTGTTTACTGGGCCTTTGATCCCCAAACAAACAAATAAACAAAACGTCTGGAGTGCTCGTAGGATGTTTAAACAAAAACAAATGCCCAGGAAAAGTCTCAATAGTAACAATACGCCTATAAATATATCCCTTGTTTCCAAAGGCAAATTCTTAAAGCTTTATTGTATTTAAGAGATCTTGACTTCATAATAATAATAATAATAATAATAATAATAATAATAATAATAATCGACCTTGTTTAGTTGTCTTGTCAATTAATACGGTTCAGGCATAGTCATCTGAGCTGAAACTCGACCGCTATCTGATATCCACATTTTTCGCTAAATCCCGCTTGATGTTGCCTTATTCTGTCTCGCACTAACACTAACCACCAATTAGACCGATTTTGATTGATGATGGTTATTTTCGTACGGATTCGTGTTTTACGCTCAACGTGTGTGCTGACAAAGGAAAGAAAGGCTTCTCATTTTGACGCGATGTATGTTAAATTCGATTGCGAAATATTACTGCGTTATCATTTTTGTATGACAAATTTTCATATAATATTTCAGTGAAATTTATTGCATCTAAATTAGTTCAAAGATACTTGTTGTTGGAATTGGTAAACTATAATAACAAATATGTAATATAAAACCAAATCCTTTTCGGCCATCCAGTTTGTATCACTTTCTTAATGCATAAACAAGCAATATCACATCGCTATATGCATCAAGTTAAACAAATATGTCAGTAAACTATGTCACTTAAGGTTACAAACGGCACGGTATCTATTCACTAATAAAACGGCAAAAGAGCGACCGCCTTGGGACGATCAGAGGTAAAACCAATGGGGGGCTTCCACTACGGAGTTTATGAACTTTCAACCCTTGTTCTCAGTTGTAGTGCAGTATCAAACATGATGACAATAATAAATTGATCCATTCCATGGTTAAACAATTAGTCTAAATAAGATATGAAGTTAAAACTTCATGTATAGATGAATAAGAAGGCCACCGGTCGCTCAGGAAAAGCTATCCCACGATCCCGTATTTTTGCGCATGCGCAGTTTTTGGTGTGACAAGAAAATAATAGTCAATGAACAAAACGTAACCGGATATTGATAAACTATCACGAAAACACGTCTTTACAATTTTAACCCCTTAAACCCCATTTTTATATGAAAAAAAGGTTCTTTGAGTGTGTCGTTCGCTTATAAAATTTTGTTTTAGATACCCAATTGGCCATTTTGAGGGGAACTAACTGTCCTTTTGGCTTTCCGCTATTGGTATTTCCGTTGGGGTCTGGTTGCTGCGCGTTTGTGTTTCTTTCTCTTCGGTGTCATTGCTGGGAGCTGTGGGTTAATCGTTTCGATTCCCGATCATTGCCGTCACTTCTGTTTTACACACATATATATTTTTCTTATTTCTGCTTAAAAAAAAGAATGTGGGTACTCGTTAGAACCAGCTCGTCGAAGTGGTTCCAACGAGTACAAATATTTTTGTTTTTAACAGAAATGCGATAAATGTCACCATTTTTTATCTGAAAATGTATTTTTTACAGTGGTAAAATATTCAATATATTTTCAGTCAAAAAGTAACTATATCAATTCCGGATAAATCCCAGTAGCTATCCGGTAGCTGTTAATAACAATAATAGACTTTATTATACGAGAGTTACACAATTAGTATAATAACTAATCTCCCTTGTGGTCCTCAATATTTACAAATTATACAACAAATGGAAAAGTATTAGTTGCGAGGATTTAAGACAATGGTCGTTGCCTCTGACACTCACAATGCTAACACTTACATACGTATAATGATTGATTGAATAGACACATTAATGGACAAAAAATAAAAATAAAAGATGATGAACAAACCGGAAGTCTGAATGAACCAATAATCAGCTAGACGAATGAATGAATCCATGGATGTATGGATAAATAAATGAGTGAATGCATCAACCAGTCATTCAATCAGTGAATTCAATGGTTCCCGGAATGAATGAATTAATTAATAAAAAATCAACCAATCAACCAGATTAATGAGCAACTTATCAACTAATGATTTCGATCAAACGAACAAATCCGAAATTCAGTTCATCAATTCGTTAAGTCTGCAAGATAAAAACATGAAGTCTGTACAAAGGAGTTGTAGCATGAAGATATGCATATCAAGAATGAATGAATGAATGAATGAATGAAATATGTACAAATATAAACAATTATAACGAAATGATATGGTTATAATGTCAGGGTTAAATGAGTTAAAATGTCAGTGTTAGCCTTTCATCCATTTGATACATCTTAAATAAAAAGATTCAAGAGGAGCACTATTAACATTGGGATCAAGGCAGCCTCACATAACTGGACCGGAAAATGCCAAACTGCCTTTCTATAATCCTGCCCGTGACTTTGGCTGAATGATGGCTGTAGACATGCGAATCGGACGTTTAGCTACAAAATATACAGACCAGCTTCCGGTAATAACCCATTTTTTTGTTTCAACTAACGCGAAATCATCTATTTTCTCCGAAACAAAACGCGAGAAAAAATAAAATGAGAGAGAAATTCCTCGCTCCCGGTTTCGCGGAGAAAATCCGCGGAGAATCTCGGCGAAAATCTGACCGATTGCTTTCATTGAAGATGAAATTACCCGCGTTTCGCGGAGAAAAAACAACAACTGGGCTTTCGTGATAGTAAATGTCAAATTTGCGGCTCATTATTATTTCTTCGTTAGTTTGGCGTTGTTTTTGTAAATGAAGGCAAATGGTAGTCATTGTAAATTCATAATCAAATATTCTTTCATGTTACACAATTTCAGTTTAGTAATTTATTTCTCCATTGTATAATCCCTTTTTAAAAGTATCACGACAACTTTTATTCACATCACGAAAACACGCCTATTTATTTGTTACCCGCTTAAACCCCACTTTTAACTTGGGTTTACAGGGGTATACATTATTTATCTTATTTCTGCTCACATAGATTGCATGATGCTTCCACGCAGAGCTGAAACCGACCCGCATGCGAGTACTGGTAAAACGCTTACAGGATTTAAGCCTGCCCAGGCAAAGTGGTGCGAGTCGGACCGTCAATGCTTATAAATCCTGTTGGTTTCATTGGGTGGCAGGGCTTGAGATGTCATTTCATCTCAAAGTCGGGTAAAAGTCCCACAAAATTGGAAGCGACGTCTCCAAAATGACCTTTACAGCGTTGACGGGGACGTAAAACCTCAAATCAAACAAACAAAACCAAAAGCTCAGATTCGCCTCAATTATTTATGATTACAAACTGTCAAATTGGTGCAGCAAGCGTTGCACTGAATGCAAAGTTAGTGACCAGTTAACGAGGAACACATGGATTCAACGGTAGGCTAGGTCTCTCTCGCGGACGAACGGACGGACGGACGAAAAAACAGACACCTATATCGCGCCATGCTTCATGCAGGCACGTGAAAAGGACATGCTACTTTGTATTTGCACGCATTATTTGCGTCACCAATTCTCCTTCCCCGACCCCTCACCTCCCCCTAACTAATTAATACTCCCAGTTGGAGCAAATAGGTGGTGCATCAACATGTTAATAAAGCCCATGCAATGAACCACCCACTATTCCCCATTTTACATGCACACATATAGAAGTGGAGTTTACAAGGTATACATTTTTCCTTTATCTGTTCCTAGAGGTCCAATGTAGGATGTGGGAACTCGTTACCAACTATCTCAGTGAGACAATTCTAATGAGAACCTGCAAGTTACTTAAGGAGTAAAAAAGGAAATATATCACATATTTTCATCAGAAAACCGTTTTAGGTATGAATGATTGCATATGAGTGTGTTATCGTGATGTGTACTGAAAATATTTCGTATTAAAATGATATAAACAGTAAACATAGAGAGAAGAAAACAACACCGTTCTTCTACCTGTAGTGGTGACTGATCATGAAATCTTTTCTACGGTCTTCTCTCCCTTCCGCTAGTTCAAGAAGGGCAGTTGTCAGTTTCTTGGGAAAAGAATGTGCACTGTACTGGTTAACCGCTTACGTATAAGCCTGCCCAGGAAAAGTGAGGATAGGTAAATTGTCCGGCTCAAAAATGACCAAAAAAAATGTTTACTGGGCCGGTTTAGCTCTGCGCGGAAGCATCATGCTGCCTAATCTATTTCATTAAGCCCCGATGGGCGGGCCGAGCTTTGTCGTCTGCTTGTTACCTTAAGAGTCATTGTTGCAAACAGTGTGGATCCCGATTAGACTGCTCTGCATTACGAAAACACCTATATTCTTTTCACTCCATTAAACCTCGACTTTGTATAGCAAACGTGGGGTTTACGGGGGCAAACATTATGTTTTTATTTTGCTTGAAAACATCGAGGCGGTTCCAACGAGTTCCTACATTCGACATTTATATTTTTGGCAGATTTTTTTAGGAAAATTAGCAATTTCTTTCTGAAAAAAAAAAAACAAACAAAAAAACCAAACACTTCTTGACAGTAAAATTTAAAATATTATTTGGAATAGGCGTGTTTCCGTAATATGTAAGACGATCTGGGCTGGGTCCACAATGTCGGGCTTGTATGCAAATATAAACATGTATTTATATTATATTTGAAAGGGAAAAAAAGATTAATCAGACGGCCTAACATTACTATAACACACTCGTGCGACATACAGGATTTTTTTCACATCTCCAAAATGGCTACTTTTCTGTTGGAAATATGTGATATTTTTCTTATTTTTACTGTTGTGGGTGCTCGTTAGAACTTTCCTCCTTGAGGCAGTTCTAACGAGTACCAACAAACTATGACATGGAGCAGAAATAAGAAAAATAATGTCTACCCCCGTACACCCCAGTTTTCGATATATAAAATGGAGGTTAGTTGGGTGTTCATTTCACGGACTTGTTCTCGTGATGAATAGACAATATTTTGAGGTGATTTTTATCTCGTCGCGTCAATGGTTTTATGTGTATTGGACTTCTTTTCAGCTTTATTGTGTCAACACTTTTGGCGAACAGTGAAGACCCTGATCAAATGCCGCGTTCTGCTTTGTCTGGTCTGGGCTTCACTACTAGCCAAAACATACATGTACAAAAGTGTTTTAATCATCATATCATTGTAACATCAGAAACGAATTTGGATGAAACTGATCCTTTTTACTGATACCTTTTTTTTCAGATACTTTTTTTTCCTGATACTTTTTTTCACACCACCGTGACTATTGTCATATTCTTATCAAAAAACAAATGTGGACGTTTAACACTGTTGACTTATTGTGTTACATGAATATACTCGTACATGCGTGTTGCAAACTCAAAACTCAGCCTTCACTTACCTTTTTTCACTTGAATACGATTCACGGGAAGAACGAGAGGAGAAATTAATTTATAAGTTTTATGAACCTTTCAATAATCTTTCACGCATATTGAATCGTTCGTGCCGCACAGAGGTGAGCGTGCACAAGATAACATGGAGAAAATCACTTGACCACCCGTTAGTTGATCATGTTTTACCACATGTAAACTGAGCGAGGCGTGTCCCCGCCATCCGGGGCACGAAAAAATACAAGTAGATTCTGCAGGAGGGTGCTTTCATGCAGAGCCAACCCACAGGATTTGTTTGTATTCCACTTTTACTGCCCAGGCAACACAATTTAGATAATTTTTGAGCCGGTCATTTAACCATTTAACCATTGTCAGCCTCGATAGCGCAGTGGTTAGCGCGTTGGACTTATGATCGAGAGGTTGTGCATTCGAATCCGGCCACCGGTATTGAGGTGTGTGTCCTTGGGAAAGGCACGTAATGACAGTGCCCCACTCCACCCAGGTGTAAATGGGTAGCAGTGGTGTAAAAGCCACTGCCTCTCGCGAGCGAGCGTGAAAACATCCGGAATGAGTGTTCGAGAGCGATTCAACAAGCTTGAAGCTTTCATCGCAATCGAACTAAAATAAATTAGTATAAACTAACCATGGACTGGCTTATACGTAAGCGGGTGACCAGCAGAGTGCACATTCTTTTACCAGAAACTGACTACTTCCCCTTATCGAATCAGCGCAGAGGAATGATTTCATGATCAATTTCCACGAAGGAATGTTGCCGACCCCGGCGTTTCCTCCTGTTCAACAAAAAGGCGCACATCCGACATAACCGCACATGAGTACTGGTAAACCGCTTAGAAAGTAATCTTGCCCAGGCACAGCGGTGCCCCTGCATATAAACCCTGTTGGTTTCGATCGGCCACAGGGCTTGAGATGTCATCGGGAAAAACTCCCACAAAATTGGAAGCAACGTCGTCAATATGACATAAATAGTCTTGATGTGAACCTCAGATCAAACACTTTGAGCGAGTCCCGAACCCCAGTGGAAGGACTAACTAGCGGCACTCCTAGGGCTAGCAATATTGATTCAGGTGTGTTGCATGTTATCCCATATCAACTCCTTAATCTCGGAGGCTATTGGGGCAGGGTACATTACATTCCAATAACAGCTCTCCATCTGTCTGCCCCGCTGATAGTTATGAAGTCATGAAGAGAGTCATGAAACACCGTCCATTTCTTGATGATGCTTTTTTGCACTCCATCTTCCATCATACTTGTCTTGTTCCTCGGTTTGATTGGTGATTTGATCTTACGGTCCTTTCAAGATTATTTCTCTAATTACAAGCTGGTCGTTAATAAGAGGTGGGCTTAAACCGGAGAAAGTGTTTGAGGTACATACTGCGGTGAGAGGCTAATGATTAAGTGACAGCGTTCTTACCAATTAAAACACGGAGGCCTGTTATCTTCGGGATTTATAGAGGATTTACGGCACGTCATTACGAAAACACGCCTATACAAATACAGTGTGAACTTTACCGCCGAAGTAAATGAAATTTTAAGATGAAAAAATATGATATTTTTCTTATTTCTGCTCAAAATATAGATTGTGGGTGCTGGTTAGAACCGCATCGTCGAGACGGTTCTAACGAGTTCCCACAATATTTATTTTAGACCAGAAAAAAGAAAAATAAGGTTTGCCCCTGTAAACCCCAGTTTTACTATATCAAAGTGGGGCTCAAGGCGGTCAAAATTATATAGGCGTTTTTTTCATGATGTCAGGACAAATTCATCCGACCGCGCTCAGCTCGCAACGTTGCAGAACTTGAACCGAACAAGGTGCGAACCACAGCGGTGAGAGACGCCCCCGCCCACTGGGGCTTGAAAAAATAAATGGGCTGCATGATGCTTCCACGCAGAGTTGAATCTGACCGCACACGACCACTAGTAAACCGCTTAGAGGATCTAAGCCAGCCCAGGCAAAGAGGTGCGACTCAGACCGTCCATGCTTATAAACCCTAATGGTTTCATTGGGCGACAGGGCTTGAGAAGTCTTTTCATCTCAATGTCGGGTAAAATCCCCCAAAATTGGAAGCAACGTCTCCAAAATGACCTTTGTAGTGTTGACGGGGACGATAAACATCAAATCAATCAAACAAACAGCGGTGAGAGTCCTAATGAGTGTCAGCGCGTTTTCAATAGGACAAGGATGTCCATTATCCTCGGGGTGTTTAGTGGATTTACGGCACTTTCAAGATAATTTAACTACTTTCGAGCGGACCGCTAATCAGAGTTGAGATAAAACCGGAGTAAGACCACCTTCTTTTGCAGATATGGGCGTTTCATATGTGGCCCGAGCGAGGCACAAACCACAGCGGAGAGACCTAATGACCCGATGATTAAGAGTCAGCACTCTTACCCATTAGGACTCGGTGGCCAGTTACCTTCGGGGTGTACAGTAGACTTAACAATTTACCCAGGTTGCATGTCTGTACAAACTTCGTTGATTATCTTGGAGACTTTTGTAGTTCTGCTCCAATAAAGGCGTAACTATACCAAATTAAGTGACACAGAGGCCTTTCTGATATTTAATCTTTATCAGTGTGTCTTAACCCCAAAGTTCTGAAACCGAAACGGGTGACGGGCAAGACCCGGCAAACACAGCACATCCCCCTCCGAGCACACACCGACCGACGTAGCCTATGAGACAGGTCAACTGGAGGCAGCAGAGAAGAGACGCGAACCCGCGGCCTTACAGGCGTCCCCCACCGAGCCAACATCAGCACACATTACCCGCGATCCACGGAAGTCCCGGGCATCAGGAAGGAGATGTCTAAAGTAGCGAGACTTGCAACATTTAAAATATATCAAACAAGAGGACCAAGCTAGCTTGGTCCTGTATCGCTCACCTGAGTGAACAGATTCAGTTTAAGGAAGTGCCAACCTTTACTGAAGGCTTTATGGGAGGACATGGTGATGACAGGGTAAGCATTTTCTGAAAATCAAGTAGAATTTAACTCTATGATAAACAGGCTGACCTCACCGGTTTTCAAACTCATTCAAGCTTTTATTCCTGACTTGCTAAGAAGATCCGATCTAAACTGAAGTGGCTATGGTGATGACAAGTTCAAAAACAAGAGTTTTCAAACTCCTCCAAGCTTTCTGCCTGACTTCCTTGTTTGTAAGTTTCATGAAGATCCGTTCAAAACTAAAGGGGCAGCAGTGATAACAATGTCGAAAATAGGCATTTTCAGCAATCAAAGGCACGTCACTCTATGATAAATGTGCCGACTTGGCCAGTTTTCAAACTCACCTGAGGTTTTATTCCCAGCCACCTTACATGTAAGTTTCAGAAAGATCCGATCAGACTTGGCCAGTATTTAAACTCATCCAAGATTTTATTCCCAGCCACCTCACGTATAAGTTTCAGAAAGATCCGATCAAAACTGAAGGGGCTACGGTGATGACAAGGTCAAAATTTGGCATTTTTAGCAATCAAAGGGATGTTACTCTAAAATAAATGAGCCGACTTGGCCAGTTTTCGAACTCATCCAAGGTTTCATCCCCAGCCACCTTACATATAAGTTTCAGAAAAATCCGATCAAAACTGAAGGGGCTACGGTAATGACAAGGTCAAAAATCAACATTTTCAGCCATCAAAGGGACAGAACTCTATGATAAATGGGCTGACTTGGCCTGTTTTCGAACTCATCCAAGATTTTATCCCCAGCCACCTTACATATAAGTTTCAGAAAGATCCGATCAAAACTGAAGGGGCTATGGTGATGACAAGGTCAAAAATCGGCATTTTCAGCAATCAAAGGGACGTAAATCAATGATAAATGGGCCAACTTGGCCGGTATTCAAACTCATCCTAGGTTTTATCTCCAGTCACCTTACATATAGGTTTCAGAAAGATTCGATCAAAACTGAAGGGGCTACTGTGATGACAAGGTAAAAAATCGACATTTTCAGCCATCAAAGGGACATAACTATATAGTTAATGGGGCAACTTGGCCGGTTTTCGAACGCATCCGAGGTTTTATCCCCAGCCACCTTACATATAAGTTTCAGAAAGATCCGATCAAAACTGAAGGGGCTACAGTGTTGACAAGGTCAAAAATCAACATTTTCAGCAATCAAAGGGACCTAACTCTTTGATAAATAGGCCACCTTTGCCGGTATGCGAACTCATCTGAGGCTTTATCCCCAGCCACCTTGCATATAAGTTTCAGAAAGATCCGATCAAAACTCAAAGGGCTACGGTGATGACAAGATCAAAAATCGGCATTTTCAGCAATCAAAGGGACGTTACTCTGTGATAAATGGACCAACTTGGCTGGTTTTCGAACTCATCCGAGATTTTATCCCCAGCCACTTTACATATAAGTTTCAGAAAGATTCGATCAAAACTGAAAAGGCTACAGTGATGACAAGGTCAAAAATCAGCATTTTCAGCAATCAAAGGGACGTTACTCTACGATAAAAGGGCCAACTTGGTCGGTTTTCGAACTCATCCGAGATTTTATCCACAGCCACCTTACATATAAGTTTCAGAAAGATCTGATCAAAACTGAAGGGGCTACGGTGATGACAAGGTCAAAAATCGGCATTTTCAGCAATCAAAGGGACGTAACTCTATGATAAACTAGCGGACTAGGCCGGTTTTCGAACTCATCCGTGGTTTTATCCCCCGCCACATAACATATAAGTTTCAGAAAGATCCGATCAAAACTGAAGGGGCTACGGTGATGACAAGGTCGAAAATGGGCATTTTCAGCAATCAAAGGGACGTAACTCTATGATAAATGGGCCGACTTGGCCGGTTTTCGAACTCATCCGAGTTTTTATCCCCAGTCACCTTACATATAAGTTTCAGAAAGATCCGATCAAAACTGAAGGCGCTACGGTGATGACAAGCATTTTCCCATAGTAAGTCTATGGGACCTTGTGGTTGCCATAGGAACCAAAGTTTTAGAGCGATTTAAAAAAAAAAGTTGATGTCATCAATGCCCCACCAGAGGCATACTACAGGTGAGAAATGATTGAGATCAGCCTGCAGGATACTGAGATATAGCTGCTCAAAAGTGTGGACGGACGACGGACGGACGACGGACGACGGACGACGGACGACGGAGGACCCACTATACTATAAGCTCCCCTGGAGCCTTCGGCCCAGGTGAGCTAAAAATGTAAACCAAATCCGCTAAGATACATGTCTCACCTGACAAGTCAGTCTTAGTTTTAGAAAAAAAAAATTAGAATTTTATTCTGCAAAAATTAAAGATATAATATAGTTATTTAAATCAGTACTTGAGCACTGACGTCAACACCGCAGTATCAACCTCAGCACTAAGGAACTGATCCAAGTTAGAGATCAGATTTATATGCAGCCTTGGAATGCTTGCCGCGCAATTTCCCCATATTAATGTACATGTATGAGCAAAATTGAATTGTAAAGGCAAGAAACACAAGCGGGCCTCCACGGCCTACTCTTAAACATTAGATTTCTCACTCGGGCCACATGTGAGCTAAAGTGTAAGCATCAGTGATGTTTAATTACTTGCAAGAAGAAAAAGATCAACCAAAATGTAGAGTGTGATCAGCGCCCATACATACATGTACAAGCAGGATCGCCATTATTATATACACTGAGTTTTCTTAAGTATTTACTTGAGAAAAAAAATTAAGTTATCCCAATATTGTGAACCGATAGAAAATCAACAGTTTTCCATTTATGAGGCGTTTACACAACAGTAAAAAGGGAACACAGAAAACATTCATCATGTTCATACTGCGAAATTTTAATGCAAGAAAAAAATACATGCACATGAACAAATATAGGCAGATTTCGCGAAGAATCACCGTGAAGGACTTCACCTGTATTAACTGTCTTTCTACGAGAAAAAGCGATGCTCGCGGAGAAATTTCGCGGCGTTTTGCGGAGAAATTAACCGCTTTTAAACGCGAAATGTTTTTCTTCTCGGAAAAAGTTCTCGCCTGTTCTCCGAGAAAAAAAGCCTATTACCGCGGAGAAAAAATACGGGTTACTACCGGTAGCCGGTCTGTACAAACTTGCCCTGATGAGTAAGGAAAAATAGAAGTGAAGGCAATGATCAGGAATTGATACATTTAACTCACAGCTCCAAGCAGTGACAGCAAATGGAAAGAAACACAAACATGAATTAACTAGACCCTAATGGAAAAACCAATAGCAGAAAGCAAAAAGGGCAGTCACTTTCCCACTTAATGGCTATCCAAAGCCATACACACACTCAAAGACAAACCATAACAAATTAAATCGCGACAAAAATAAACAGCGACAGAAGAGAAAGGTTGACAACTTTTCTGCCCTCTTTAATTTCATGCCGGTGTAGCGTAAGTTTATTGATCCCGCGAGATCCTTCAGTCACACCAGAAGCGGCTGACATCCCTCACGGAGGGGTGTGAGAGAATTTAGCCGTGAGAAGTATAATTATCAGTGTGTTTTGATAAGCATGGGGACAACAGGAAATGTCAAAGTAGAAGTAAAACAAAGATCAGGAATCGATAAAATTAACTTACTCCACCCATCAAAGACACCAAAGGGAAAGAAACACAAGCATTAAGCGACAAGATCATAATGGAAACCTAAACAAAGGAAGGCCATAATGACAGTTACTTTCCCACAAAATGGCCATATGGCCATCCAAAATAAAAAGACACAAGTGATACACACAGTAAGTAACAAACAACACCATAAATAAACCGCCACAGAAGAACCGCCTTGGAACGGTCAGTGGAAAGATTTCCACTGGTGGGCTTAAATCGATTTTACGTGGCCACAATCCTCGCATTTACTTCCGTAGCGATTTAGACAAATAATTTGTTCAGTCCGCATGAAGGCCTCCTAACTCATCAGTGCAACATCTCCGTGAACACAAAAAATCAAAGAACCACAGAGGTGAGAAAACGGTGAGGACTCGACAGCAAGAAACCACTGAAATGCTGGAGCAAAAGAAAACCAACAGTTAGACTCCGATGATATGAAAACATAAATGCTATACGGCAGCCTGCATGCATAGCAGTTAACCCCAGCAAGGTTGACAACTTTTCTTCCAATAAAACACACATGTTGATCACCGTGGGATATAGCTAACTTATATAATGTAAATTCCACGAAACCCAGGTTTAAAGGGTTTAATACCTTTTGGAAGCTAGGAATACACCGTTGATCTAAAAGGTAAGAGTGTACATGTGTTTCATTTATTCTAGGCCTCGGTCAATTACATCTAATCATATTTTCTGAGGTTTTCTAAAATCAATGCATCATGTTGTTATATGTACTCGTGTTATAATGTTCACTACTATGAATAAATGCCATAAGTTTCCAATAAGGATGAATAATAATATTTTTATTGCCATTATGATTACTATTATCAGTATTATTTATTATAATTGTTATTATTATTGTTATTTTATTTTCATTATCATTATTATCATCATCATCTTTATTATTATTATTATTCGTATTTGAGAACAGATTTATGCTTCAATGTTCCAATTCATTTAGACAGAATAATAATTTTCAAATTTCCAAGAACATCTTGATTTAAGTATTAATTGCGAAAACACGCCTATTAAATGTATATTGGAGTTTACCATCAAAAACTGAAAATTTTTAGATAAAATAATTTGATATTTTTCATATTTCTGTTCAAAGCAGATTGTATGTACTGGTTAACCCTATTTTTTTCTGTATAAAAGTGGGGTTTGAGGGGATGTAAAATTATATAGGCGTGCTTTCGTGATGATTTCAAGAAAATACCTGCATATTTTTTTATTTTTTTCCTTTTGACCACCTGGAAACCTGGCATCTATAAATACGGGTATCTTTCGAAAAAATGATAAATAAATAAATACACCTTGTAATAAATAGTGTTCTATTTAATAATCGTAATTTTAGCAGATTTCTTTAGAAAGTTTAAACATAGGCTCAAGATGAATGGGACAGGAGGTAACAGGAATTGATGACATTACTCACGACCTTCCTGCGCATGCGCAATATACCTTGGTACTAAGTTTAACGGGTTTAAAGACATAATGCTACACCGTTCTGTTTCAGAAAATGTCGGTCGGTGCCTGGTGCTCTGATTCTGGTCAAGCCCATAGAAGTCCAACTGTTTGTTTCCTTTTGCTACAAAAGTTCCGTTTTTTTCATGCTGTCAAATCCTCAGATGATGACTTTATATTCGTGACTATTCGTGTTGGGTTGGAGCCGTTGTCACATTAGCAGAGGCGATAGACAAAAACAAAAGTCGGTCCTTGCCGCCAAAGGACGCTTCTTTCATAGAACACATTTAACGTCACTACAGCTGGTATTTAAGGCAATGTGTTGCGGTCGTAAAACGCCATTCTTCCCTTTATCATAGTGTACTTTATATTTTTTACTTGCCCTTTGGGATCATTGATTCTATTGTGGAATTTCGAAAATGTTTGAGGATCGTTTGCGTGGTCTAATTGACAGAAACTAGCTAGTCTGGCCCAGAAAGACTTGGGTGCTCCGAACAATCTAGTTATGTGGTCTAGTTCTTGCTTCAAACTGTCAATCCTTTCTAAGAACAGACATATTCAGCCCCTTTACTGTTGTCCGGTGCTGTTCAATTTTTAAAAGTTTTCATTTTGACATACCCGTGTGTCCAAATAAGTTGTTTCAGTAAAGATAACTGGGTTGCAACCATTTTGGGGAAAGTGCTTCTAACTCGACTTGTCGCTTGTGAGTTTGTTGTTTGTCACGATCTGTTTGTTCATCTTTGCCTTTGATGTTTGGGATAGGCTGTTGATTCTGATTCGACCAGTTCATGAAATGTACTCATTTTGTTTGATTTGACGCTTGCAGGTCGAATTCCGGGCGCCCGTCAGTATCCGTCTATTGTTTTTATTTTCTTCTGCTTCAGCGTCACAGTTGTTTCATGATGTCGGTCTTCATCGGTGTTTCGTCACTGTATTTGTGTATTTGTTTATTCTCTGGGAGCCGTTGCAGTGATGGGTTCGAGGGCTTTCGTACTGACTGAGCGGGTTTATTGCCTATAACACGGCGTAGGCAGTGGCGAGGATTGTCGTATAGTATGATCGATTTGAGCCACCACTGAAGTTTGCCTTGCTAATTGTTCCAAAAAAGAAGTGAAGGCAATGGTCAGAAAGCAATACAATTAACCCACAGCTCCCATCAGCGGTATCAAAGGGAAAGAAACACAGGCATGAAATAATCAGATCATAATGGAAACGTCAACAGCGGAAAGCATAAAAGACAGTTACTGTCCCCAAAAAACGGCAAATTGGCTATCCAAAACATAATAGAAGTAGAGGCAATGAACAGAATTGATACAACCAACCCACAGCTCCCATCAGAGACGCCAAAGGGAAAGAAATACAAACATGAAACAACACACCCCGATGGAAACATCAATAGCGGAAAGCAAAAAGGACAGTTACTTTCCAACAAAATGGCCAATAGGCTATCCAAAATAAAATAATATAAGCGACACAAACAAACAAAGACAGACCATAACAAAAATAAACCGCGACAGAAGAACCGCCTTGGAACGGTCAGCGGAAACGAATTTCACTAAGGGGCGGGGGCTAAATCGATTTTACGTGCCCCACTCCACCCAGGTGTAAATGGGTAGCAGTGGTGTAAAAGCCACTGCCTCTCGCGAGCGAGCGTGAAAACATCCGGAATGAGTGTTCGAGAGCGATTCAACAAGCTTGAAGCTTTCATCGCAATCGAACTAAAATAAATTAGTATAAACTAACCATGGACTGGCTTATACGTAAGCGGGTGACCAGCAGAGTGCACATTCTTTTACCAGAAACTGACTACTTCCCCTTATCGAATCAGCGCAGAGGAATGATTTCATGATCAATTTCCACGAAGGAATGTTGCCGACCCCGGCGTTTCCTCCTGTTCAACAAAAAGGCGCACATCCGACATAACCGCACATGAGTACTGGTAAACCGCTTAGAAAGTAATCTTGCCCAGGCACAGCGGTGCCCCTGCATATAAACCCTGTTGGTTTCGATCGGCCACAGGGCTTGAGATGTCATCGGGAAAAACTCCCACAAAATTGGAAGCAACGTCGTCAATATGACATAAATAGTCTTGATGTGAACCTCAGATCAAACACTTTGAGCGAGTCCCGAACCCCAGTGGAAGGACTAACTAGCGGCACTCCTAGGGCTAGCAATATTGATTCAGGTGTGTTGCATGTTATCCCATATCAACTCCTTAATCTCGGAGGCTATTGGGGCAGGGTACATTACATTCCAATAACAGCTCTCCATCTGTCTGCCCCGCTGATAGTTATGAAGTCATGAAGAGAGTCATGAAACACCGTCCATTTCTTGATGATGCTTTTTTGCACTCCATCTTCCATCATACTTGTCTTGTTCCTCGGTTTGATTGGTGATTTGATCTTACGGTCCTTTCAAGATTATTTCTCTAATTACAAGCTGGTCGTTAATAAGAGGTGGGCTTAAACCGGAGAAAGTGTTTGAGGTACATACTGCGGTGAGAGGCTAATGATTAAGTGACAGCGTTCTTACCAATTAAAACACGGAGGCCTGTTATCTTCGGGATTTATAGAGGATTTACGGCACGTCATTACGAAAACACGCCTATACAAATACAGTGTGAACTTTACCGCCGAAGTAAATGAAATTTTAAGATGAAAAAATATGATATTTTTCTTATTTCTGCTCAAAATATAGATTGTGGGTGCTGGTTAGAACCGCATCGTCGAGACGGTTCTAACGAGTTCCCACAATATTTATTTTCGACCAGAAAAAAGAAAAATAAGGTTTGCCCCTGTAAACCCCAGTTTTACTATATCAAAGTGGGGCTCAAGGCGGTCAAAATTATATAGGCGTTTTTTTCATGATGTCAGGACAAATTCATCCGACCGCGCTCAGCTCGCAACGTTGCAGAACTTGAACCGAACGAGGTGCGAACCACAGCGGTGAGAGACGCCCCCGCCCACTGGGGCTTGAAAAAATAAATGGGCTGCATGATGCTTCCACGCAGAGTTGAATCTGACCGCACACGACCACTAGTAAACCGCTTAGAGGATCTAAGCCAGCCCAGGCAAAGAGGTGCGACTCAGACCGTCCATGCTTATAAACCCTAATGGTTTCATTGGGCGACAGGGCTTGAGAAGTCTTTTCATCTCAATGTCGGGTAAAATCCCCCAAAATTGGAAGCAACGTCTCCAAAATGACCTTTGTAGTGTTGACGGGGACGATAAACATCAAATCAATCAAACAAACAGCGGTGAGAGTCCTAATGAGTGTCAGCGCGTTTTCAATAGGACAAGGATGTCCATTTTCCTCGGGGTGTTTAGTGGATTTACGGCACTTTCAAGATAATTTAACTACTTTCGAGCGGACCGCTAATCAGAGTTGAGATAAAACCGGAGTAAGACCACCTTCTTTTGCAGATATGGGCGTTTCATATGTGGCCCGAGCGAGGCACAAACCACAGCGGAGAGACCTAATGACCCGATGATTAAGAGTCAGCACTCTTACCCATTAGGACTCGGTGGCCAGTTACCTTCGGGGTGTACAGTAGACTTAACAATTTACCCAGGTTGCATGTCTGTACAAACTTCGTTGATTATCTTGGAGACTTTTGTAGTTCTGCTCCAATAAAGGCGTAACTATACCAAATTAAGTGACACAGAGGCCTTTCTGATATTTAATCTTTATCAGTGTGTCTTAACCCCAAAGTTCTGAAACCGAAACGGGTGACGGGCAAGACCCGGCAAACACAGCACATCCCCCTCCGAGCACACACCGACCGACGTAGCCTATGAGACAGGTCAACTGGAGGCAGCAGAGAAGAGACGCGAACCCGCGGCCTTACAGGCGTCCCCCACCGAGCCAACATCAGCACACATTACCCGCGATCCACGGAAGTCCCGGGCATCAGGAAGGAGATGTCTAAAGTAGCGAGACTTGCAACATTTAAAATATATCAAAAAATGTAAACCAAATCCGCTAAGATACATGTCTCACCTGACAAGTCAGTCTTAGTTTTAGAAAAAAAAAAAAAATAGAATTTTATACTGCAAAAATTAAAGATATAATATAGTTATTTAAATCAGTACTTGAGCACTGACGTCAACACCGCAGTATCAACCTCAGCACTAAGGAACTGATCCAAGTTAGAGATCAGATTTATATGCAGCCTTGGAATGCTTGCCGCGCAATTTCCCCATATTAATGTACATGTATGAGCAAAATTGAATTGTAATGGCAAGAAACACAAGCGGGCCTCCGTGGCCTACTCTTAAACATTAGATTTCTCACTCGGGCCACATGTGAGCTAAAGTGTAAGCATCAGTGATGTTTAATTACTTGCAAGAAGAAAAAGATCAACCAAAATGTAGAGTGTGATCAGCGCCCATACATACATGTACAAGCAGGATCGCCATTATTATATACACTGAGTTTTCTTAAGTATTTACTTGAGAAAAAAAAATAAGTTATCCCAATATTGTGAACCGATAGAAAATCAACAGTTTTCCATTTATGAGGCGTTTACACAACAGTAAAAAGGGAACACAGAAAACATTCATCATGTTCATACTGCGAAATTTTAATGCAAGAAAAAAATACATGCACATGAACAAATATAGGCAGATTTCGCGAAGAATCACCGTGAAGGACTTCACCTGTATTAACTGTCTTTCTACGAGAAAAAGCGATGCTCGCGGAGAAATTTCGCGGCGTTTTGCGGAGAAATTAACCGCTTTTAAACGCGAAATGTTTTTCTTCTCGGAAAAAGTTCTCGCCTGTTCTCCGAGAAAAAAAGCCTATTACCGCGGAGAAAAAATACGGGTTACTACCGGTAGCCGGTCTGTACAAACTTGCGCTGATGAGTAAGGAAAAATAGAAGTGAAGGCAATGATCAGGAATTGATACATTTAACTCACAGCTCCAAGCAGTGACAGCAAATGGAAAGAAACACAAACATGAATTAACTAGACCCTAATGGAAAAACCAATAGCAGAAAGCAAAAAGGGCAGTCACTTTCCCACTTAATGGCTATCCAAAGCCATACACACACTCAAAGACAAACCATAACAAATTAAATCGCGACAAAAATAAACAGCGACAGAAGAGAAAGGTTGACAACTTTTCTTCCCTCTTTAATTTCATGCCGGTGTAGCGTAAGTTTATTGATCCCGCGAGATCCTTCAGTCACACCAGAAGCGGCTGACATCCCTCACGGAGGGGTGTGAGAGAATTTAGCCGTGAGAAGTATAATTATCAGTGTGTTTTGATAAGCATGGGGACAACAGGAAATGTCAAAGTAGAAGTAAAACAAAGATCAGGAATCGATAAAATTAACTTACTCCACCCATCAAAGACACCAAAGGGAAAGACACACAAGCATTAAGCGACAAGATCATAATGGAAACCTAAACAAAGGAAGGCCATAATGACAGTTACTTTCCCACAAAATGGCCATATGGCCATCCAAAATAAAAAGACACAAGTGATACACACAGTAAGTAACAAACAACACCATAAATAAACCGCCACAGAAGAACCGCCTTGGAACGGTCAGTGGAAAGATTTCCACTGGTGGGCTTAAATCGATTTTACGTGGCCACAATCCTCGCATTTACTTCCGTAGCGATTTAGACAAATAATTTGTTCAGTCCGCATGAAGGCCTCCTAACTCATCAGTGCAACATCTCCGTGAACACAAAAAATCAAAGAACCACAGAGGTGAGAAAACGGTGAGGACTCGACAGCAAGAAACCACTGAAATGCTGGAGCAAAAGAAAACCAACAGTTAGACTCCGATGATATGAAAACATAAATGCTATACGGCAGCCTGCATGCATAGCAGTTAACCCCAGCAAGGTTGACAACTTTTCTTCCAATAAAACACACATGTTGATCACCGTGGGATATAGCTAACTTATATAATGTAAATTCCACGAAACCCAGGTTTAAAGGGTTTAATACCTTTTGGAAGCTAGGAATACACCGTTGATCTAAAAGGTAAGAGTGTACATGCGTTTCATTTATTCTAGGCCTCGGCCAATTACATCTAATCATATTTTCTGAGGTTTTCTAAAATCAATGCATCATGTTGTTATATGTACTCGTGTTATAATGTTCACTACTATGAATAAATGCCATAAGTTTCCAATAAGGATGAATAATAATATTTTTATTGCCATTATGATTACTATTATCAGTATTATTTATTATAATTGTTATTATTATTGTTATTTTATTTTCATTATCATTATTATCATCATCATCTTTATTATTATTATTATTCGTATTTGAGAACAGATTTATGCTTCAATGTTCCAATTCATTTAGGCAGAATAATAATTTTCAAATTTCCAAGAACATCTTGATTTAAGTATTAATTGCGAAAACACGCCTATTAAATGTATATTGGAGTTTACCATCAAAAACTGAAAAGTTTTAGATAAAATAATTTGATATTTTTCATATTTCTGTTCAAAGCAGATTGTATGTACTGGTTAACCCTATTTTTTTCTGTATAAAAGTGGGGTTTGAGGGGATGTAAAATTATATAGGCGTGCTTTCGTGATGATTTCAAGAAAATACCTGCATATTTTTTTATTTTTTTCCTTTTGACCACCTGGAAACCTGGCATCTATAAATACGGGTATCTTTCGAAAAAATGATAAATAAATAAATACACCTTGTAATAAATAGTGTTCTATTTAATAATCGTAATTTTAGCAGATTTCTTTAGAAAGTTTAAACATAGGCTCAAGATGAATGGGACAGGAGGTAACAGGAATTGATGACATTACTCACGACCTTCCTGCGCATGCGCAATATACCTTGGTACTAAGTTTAACGGGTTTAAAGACATAATGCTACACCGTTCTGTTTCAGAAAATGTCGGTCGGTGCCTGGTGCTCTGATTCTGGTCAAGCCCATAGAAGTCCAACTGTTTGTTTCCTTTTGCTACAAAAGTTCCGTTTTTTTCATGCTGTCAAATCCTCAGATGATGACTTTATATTCGTGACTATTCGTGTTGGGTTGGAGCCGTTGTCACATTAGCAGAGGCGATAGACAAAAACAAAAGTCGGTCCTTGCCGCCAAAGGACGCTTCTTTCATAGAACACATTTAACGTCACTACAGCTGGTATTTAAGGCAATGTGTTGCGGTCGTAAAACGCCATTCTTCCCTTTATCATAGTGTACTTTATATTTTTTACTTGCCCTTTGGGATCATTGATTCTATTGTGGAATTTCGAAAATGTTTGAGGATCGTTTGCGTGGTCTAATTGACAGAAACTAGCTAGTCTGGCCCAGAAAGACTTGGGTGCTCCGAACAATCTAGTTATGTGGTCTAGTTCTTGCTTCAAACTGTCAATCCTTTCTAAGAACAGACATATTCAGCCCCTTTACTGTTGTCCGGTGCTGTTCAATTTTTAAACGTTTTCATTTTGACATACCCGTGTGTCCAAATAAGTTGTTTCAGTAAAGATAACTGGGTTGCAACCATTTTGGGGAAAGTGCTTCTAACTCGACTTGTCGCTTGTGAGTTTGTTGTTTGTCACGATCTGTTTGTTCATCTTTGCCTTTGATGTTTGGGATAGGCTGTTGATTCTGATTCGACCAGTTCATGAAATGTACTCATTTTGTTTGATTTGACGCCTGCAGGTCGAATTCCGGGCGCCCGTCAGTATCCGTCTATTGTTTTTATTTTCTTCTGCTTCAGCGTCACAGTTGTTTCATGATGTCGGTCTTCATCGGTGTTTCGTCACTGTATTTGTGTATTTGTTTATTCTCTGGGAGCCGTTGCAGTGATGGGTTCGAGGGCTTTCGTACTGACTGAGCGGGTTTATTGCCTATAACACGGCGTAGGCAGTGGCGAGGATTGTCGTATAGTATGATCGATTTGAGCCACCACTGAAGTTTGCCTTGCTAATTGTTCCAAAAAAGAAGTGAAGGCAATGGTCAGAAAGCAATACAATTAACCCACAGCTCCCATCAGCGGTATCAAAGGGAAAGAAACACAGGCATGAAATAATCAGATCCTAATGGAAACGTCAACAGCGGAAAGCATAAAAGACAGTTACTGTCCCCAAAAAACGGCAAATTGGCTATCCAAAACATAATAGAAGTAGAGGCAATGAACAGAATTGATACAACCAACCCACAGCTCCCATCAGAGACGCCAAAGGGAAAGAAATACAAACATGAAACAACACACCCCGATGGAAACATCAATAGCGGAAAGCAAAAAGGACAGTTACTTTCCAACAAAATGGCCAATAGGCTATCCAAAATAAAATAATATAAGCGACACAAACAAACAAAGACAGACCATAACAAAAATAAACCGCGACAGAAGAACCGCCTTGGAACGGTCAGCGGAAACGAATTTCACTAAGGGGCGGGGGCTAAATTGATTTTACGTGGCCACAATCCTCGCCCTTCCTTCCGTCGCGATTTAGACAAATAATTTGTGCAGTTCGCATGAAGGTCTCCTAACTCATCAGTGCAACATCTTCGTGAACACAAATAATCAAACAACCACAGAGATGAAACAATGGTGAGGACTCGACAGAAAGAAGGCACTGAAATGCCGGAGCAAAAGAAAAACTATCAGTTAGACTCCGATGGGCCGGACCAGAGACAGAGCATCAGGCACCAACCAACATTACCTAGAATTAGATCTCTCTAATTCTCAAAAAGCCTTTACGCTGGAACTGTCATAGAATCTGAGGCATGACCCAACGGCGTGCAATTAATGAGGGAAGCAAAGTTGTTAACCGTGATTGGGTTAACTACCATGCATGCAGTCTGTCTTATAACATTTATGATGTACCTAACTTTTTTATATCGAAGAATGATTTTACGAAATTGGGTGCTGAAGTCATTGCGGTTATATATAAATATAAGCGACAAACACACTCAAAGACAATCCATAACAAAAAATAAACCGTGACAGAAGAACCGCCTTGGAAGGGTCAGTGAAACGAATTCCACTGGGGGCGGGGCTTAAATCGATTTTACGCAGCTGCAAATCTCGCCCTTACTTCCGTCAAGATCTAGACAAATAATTTGTTCAGTCCACGTGAAGGCCTCCTTACTCTCCAAGACACAAAAATAAAAAAAAAACACAGAGATGAAAGAATAGTGAGAACTCGACAGCAAGAAACCAGTAAAATGCTGGATCAAAAGAACACCAACAGTTAGACGCAGATGGGCCCGACCAGAGACAGAGCAACAGACACCAACCAACATTAAACAAAGTTAAATTCTCTCTAATTCCAAGTAAGTCTTTACGCTGGACATTTATTCATTTCATGTTTCTTTCTCTAGCTACCTTTTTTGTTTTGAATTCTGCTTTTATACAAAGTAGAGCGGTAAAACTGCATGCTCGAATGCACGTATACTACTTTCGCTATAATTTCTGACCATTGTGTTTAATATTGATAATACATCCTTCAGCAAGAAAATTATTCGAAAAAAAAAACAACAAAAAAAAAACAATAATGTTGAAGTCTATCATAAATGTATCATATATTTAACAGTACTGACGTTTCAAAAATACTGTGTCAAAAAACATGCAAAAATAAATTGCATTTACCTGAAAATGTGACACTGACGGCAAGGTAATTAGTTTCTAGGAACCTTAGATTCTCTTTATTCGCATAGAAAGTAACAAACAAGAATGGCTCGAAAAGCATATTATTGTCTCCCGTAGATGAATACAAATAGCTCAATATTGCCTGTATAAAGCCAAACACTTGCATGCTAGCATATGCTATATTGACGTTTTATATCAAAGGCAATTTATAATTGTTCTTTGGAGACAGCTTTCATGTTTAGAGGCACTTGAAGTCTAACGTTGGTGATTACTGATTTATGAATCCATATCTATGCAGGACTTTAATCTGCCAATATAAACACGATTTAGCATAACTTATTGCAGGGTTAAGTGCTAGGTCAATTCAAGTGATACGCTTGTTAGTAGATCTGACAAAATTTTTGAAAATAAAAATATACGCCTCTTTAAGCCGGTGGTGCCAAACATATTCTATATGCAGTCTCTATAATTTTTCATTTTGCATGTATTTGTACTTTTATGTCAACTAGTTTAACGAATGAATGATGCACAAGTTTATAAAAGTGGTATTGAAATGTGAATTTGTCAGCCATTTTAACTTGTAGGGACAGTCCAAATGCAAAGCATGTTTCTAGATCCGTTTTTAAGAAAACGCCCCCCGAAAAAAAAAAAAAAAAAAAAATTAAGAACCAGTTTTGCGGTTTTGCTTGTCCCTTTTATCATACATCACGATTTTCCGTGACATAACTTCATTGAATTACCCTTAGGTCGCGTTACGAACAAAGAATATTTATCAATTTCACAAACCAAGAATAATTTGATTCCACACATCCCCCAGAGATTGAAATGACGTGCGACTTTTGCGGACGAATAAATTACTTGCATCTACAATCTTAGTTTTGTACCACTTATTTAAGGCTTAACTTCGTTTGTACACTACTACTTAGCACATGTTGCGATTTGTAGATGGACATCTTCATGCGACTAACGTACAGCTCAAGAGATCTACAGCATGCCTTATCTGCGGTAAGGAGAACTAAATATTCATTAGCAAGGACAACTTAATCCCAAATGTCACATCATATACTGACACATGTCTCGCAGTTAGAATTCGGAGGCCATACGCAGAAGCAAATCTTGAATTGGCGCTAATGAGGATCAATAAATTAATGTTTAGCAGCTGAGGCTCAGGAATCTCATGGGGAATTTTGTCTTGTTTGTGATGAAGTTTCTATTTTTGATACAATGACAGCTGTGCAAGACCCTAAAATGAAACGTACTGTTAAAATGCACTGTTAAATTTACCGCCGACAAAACGAAAATATTTTGATGCAAATTGGTGATAATTTTCTTATTTTTGCTCATAATATATATTGCGCACTCGTTAGAACAGCCTCATCGAGGCGGTTCTAACCGATGAGGCTGTTTTAACGAGTATCCACAATCTTAATTTTAGAGCAGATATAAGAAAAATAAAGTTTACCCCTGTAAACCACAGTTTTACAATATAAAAGTGGGGTTCAAGGGGAGTCAAAATTGTATAGGTGTGTTTTCGCGATGACTTTAAATCAACAAGATAAGCCTTTACGCTCTAACCGTAATAGAATCTGAGGCCTGACCCAGCTGCGTGCAATTAAGAGGGAAGCAAAGTTATCAACCGTGATTGGATTAACTACCATGCATGCAGTCTGTCGTATAACATTTATGTTGTACCCAATATTTTATATCGAAGAATGATTTTACGAAATTGGGTGCTAAAACCATTGCGGTAATATATTTTTATGCCCCCGGAATCTAAGAGATTCGGGGGCGTGTAGTTTTTGGTCTGCCTGTCTGTATGTCTGTTTGTCCGTTGTGCCCGTTTGTCTGTCTACAAAAACCTTAACACTGGGCATAACGTTTGAATGGTAATAGATAGAGCTTTCATATTTCACATGGTTATACCTTATCACAAGTCCTTTCCAATGGTTCCATAATTTTTGATCTCGTGACCTTGACCTTGACCTTTGACCTACTTTTTTCAAATTTTTAGAAATTTTAACATTGGCCATAACTTTCAATTGGTAATAGATAGAGCTTTTATATTTCACATGTTTATTCCTTTTCACAAGACCTTTCTAGCGATACCATGATTTTTGACCTCGTGACCTTGATCTTGACGTTTGACCTACTTTTTAAAAACTTTAACATTGGCCATAACTTTTGATTGGTAAGTGGTATGGCTTTCATATTTCACATGTGTATTCCTTGTCACAAGACCTTTCTAGAGGTACCATAATTTTTGACCTCGTGACCTTGCCGTTTGACCTACTTTTTCAAAACTTTAACAGAGTCTATAACTTTCGATTAGTAAGAGATAGGGTTTTTATATTTCACATATGCATTCTCTGTCACAAGACCTTTCCAGTGGTACCACAATTTTTTGACATCATGACATTGACCTTGACCTACAGTTTGAAAACGTTAACATTGGCCAAAACTTTCGATTGGTAAGTGTTAGGGCTTTCATATTTCACATGTGCATACTGTGTCACAACACCTTGCAAATGATCGCACAATTTTTGACCATGTGACCTTGACCTACTTTCTAAGACTTTAACATTGGCCATACCTTTCGACTTAGTGATACTGTTTTCATATTTAACATGCGCTGTCCGGGGGCATCGGTGTTTCACAAACACATCTTGTTTAAAATTTTTTCACTAAGTCATCATAAAATTCGGGTTCCGATAGACCTTGTTGCAGAAGAGATTTAAGCCCAATATTGAATTTTGAAATTAAATCAGAATGGCGTCTATAAAATTTTGAAAAGGCTTTGCGTAGTTTATGGTACCGATAACCCTGATTAAGAAGTTTAGCCGTTAATAATGTATTATAAGTGTTGAAGTCAGATACATGACTACACAGTCTGGCAAATCGAATTAATTGAGAAATATAAACGCCATAGGATGGCGCACGAGGAACATCACCGTCCAAAAAAGGAAAATTTACAATCTCAAATTCAAAATCATCGCGTTTATCATAAATTTTGTACGAAACAAACCCATCTACAATAGATAGATGTAAATCCAAAAACGGGGCCTCGGTATCAGAAGAATTTGCTTTATTTAACTGAAGTTCTTGAGGGTAAATCTGACAGATCAAACCATCGAAATAGATATTATCAATATTTAATCAATCATCCAAATATCTAACACTGGAGCTAAAAGCTTCAATGATTTCAGACTGGTTTTAAGCAGAAAGGGACATCATGAAGTCTCTCTTATAACAAAACAAAAACAGATCAGCCACAAGTGGTGCGCAATTAGTACCCATCGGAATACCAACAACTTGTCTAAATAACTTAGTGCCAAATCTTATGTAAATATTGTCAAGTAGAAAGGTTAGACCTTCACACACTTTCTGACATGACCATAAAGTATAATTATAATGCTCTTCAGAAGTGAAAAAAGCATTTCTTACATTACATGCATGATAGAGGGAGTCTTCTCTATGAAATGTCCATTCAATTAAATCATTAAGTTTTTCTTTTATAAGTTTATGAGGAAGTGTAGTGTTAAGGGTGGAAAAATCATAAGTAGACAGACTTGAAGCACGAAAACGCCTGGTTTTTAATTTATTTAAAACTTCATTAGATTTTTTATAGACCAAAACAGATTTCGATTCGCTGGAATGTCTAGTCATGTATCCGACTTCAACACTCGTAATAAATTATTAACCGCTAAACTTCTTAATCAGGGGTATCGGTATCATAAACTACGTAAAGCCATTTCTAAGTTTTAAAGACGTCATTCTGATTTGGTTTCAAAAATCATTGTTGGACTTAAAACACTTCTGCAACAAGGCCTATCGAAACCCGAATTCTATGTTGACTTTGTATATAAATTTTGAAAAATACATACCTGTAATGACTTGAGTACCCAATTTCGTAAAATCGTTCGTCGATATATAAAGATTGGGTACACCACAAATGTTATAAACAGACTGCATGCATGGTGGTTAACCAAATCACGGTTGGCAACTTTGCTTCCCTCTTTGATTGCACACCGGTGGGTCGGGCCTAAGATTATATGACGGTTCCAGCGTAAAAACATAAATGGAATTTTATTTTAGTATTCTTTATGTTGGTTAGCGCCTAATGCTCCGTCTTTGGTTGGTCCCCTCGGAGTCTAACTGTTGGTTTTCTTTCGATCCAGCAATTCTGTTGTTGTATGCTGTCGAGTCCTCAACCTTGTGTCAACTCTGTAGTTTTTTGATTTGTATGTTTTCGGAGATGTTACACTGATGAGTTAGGAAGCCTTCATGCGGACTAAACAAAACTAGTGTACACCGCGACAGAGGAAAGGGCGAGGATTATGGCCATGTAAAATCGATTTAAGCCCCCCAGTGGAATTCTTTCCACTGATCGTTCCAAGGCGGATCTTCTGTGGCGGTTTATTTATGTCAGTGTTTGTTACTTACTGTGAGAATCTTATTATTTTGGATGGTCATTTGGCCGTTTTGTGGGAAAGTAACTGTCCTTATGGGTGGAGTAAGTTAATTGTATCGATTCCTGATCTTTGTTTTACTTCTACTTTCTACCTGGTCTTCGAAGACTTTGTCGCAATATTTTATCACATGTTTTTTTTTATGGCAGTCAAACATGAAGTTAATCGTTTGGAGAGTTCAGTGGTGGTACAACAGCTTGAATTTGCAATAAACCGTGCTTTTGTGGTCTATTATGAAGTCTAGATAACCAATTTAACGTAGGAAGCTTGTCTTGGCCTTCTGTAACACAACAGCAAACTTGGTGGCTGATTGACAAAAGTGGTCATCAACTAAAGCCCTCTCTACTGCTAAAGGCTAAAAGTCATAGGCCTTAGTACCACCTAATTCTTGCTGAATAGTGTTAACATAGTAGAAGTAAAACAAAGATCAGGAATCGATACAATTAACTTACTCCACCCATCACAGACACCAAAGGGAAAGAAACACACATGAAACGACCAGACAATAATGGAAACCTATACAAAGGAAGGCAATAAGGGCAGTTGATTTCCCAGAAAATAGCCAAATGGCCATCCAAAATAAAAATACACAATTGATACTCACAGTAAGTAACAAACAACAACATAAATAAACCGCAACAGAAGAACCGCCTTGGAACGGTCAGTGAAGCCGTCAAACAACGACCACATAGTTAGCGGCCTTATTAGCTGGAGCCAAAACAAAAGTCTTTGAAAGATCAGGAAGAAATCTGTTTTGGTCTATAAAAAATTCGAATGAGGTTTTAAATAAATTGAAATCTAGACATTTTCGTGCTTCTAGTCTGTCTACCTACGATTTTTCCACTCTTTACACTACACTTCCTCATAATCTTATAAAAGAAAAGCTTAATGATTTAATTGAATGGACTTTTCACAGAGAAGATTCTCTCTATCTTGCATGTAATGTCAGAAATGCATTTTTCACTTCTAAAGAGCATAAGAATTATACACTTTGGTCATGTCAGAAAGTGTGTGATGCCCTCACCTTTCTACTTGACAATATTTATATTAGATTCGGTACTAAGTTATTTAGACAAATTGTGGGTATTCCGATGGGTACTAATTGCGCACCTCTTGTGGCTGATCTGTTCTTGTATTGTTATGAAAGAGACTTCATTTTGTCGCTTTCCATTGATAACCAATCTGAAATTATTGAAGCTTTTAGCTCTACTTCTAGATATTTAGATGATTTATTAAATATTGATAATACCTATTTTGATGGTTTGATCAGTCAGATTTACCCCCTTGAACTTCAGTTAAATAAAGCAAATTCTTCTGATACCGAGGCCCCGTTTTTGGATTTACATCTGTCTATTGTAGATGGATTTGTTTCGTGCAAAATTTATGATAAACGCGATGACTTTGATTTTGAGATTGTAAATTTTCCTTTTTTGGATGGTGATGTTCCTCGTGCGCCATCCTATGGCGTTTATATTTCGCAATTAATTCGATTTGCTAGAGTGTGTAGTCATGTAACTGACTTCAACACTCGTAATAAATTATTAACGGCTAAACTCCTTAATCAGGGTTATCGGTACCATAAACTACGCAAAGCCTTTTCAAAATTTTATAGACGCCATTCTGATTTAATTTCAAAATTCAATATTGGACTTAAATCTCTTCTGCAACAAGGTCTATCGGAACCCGAATTTTATGGTGACTTAGCATATAAATTCAGAAAAATATATAACCGCAATGACTTCAGCACCCAATTTCGTAAAATCATTCTTCGATATAAAAAGATTGGGTACAACATGGATATTATACGACAGACTGCATGCATGGTAGTTAACCCAATCACGGTTGGCAACTTTGCTTCCCTCTTTAATTGCTCGCCGGTGGGTCAGGCCTCAGATTCTATGACGGCTCCAACGTAAAGGCTTATTGAGAATTAGAGAGATCTAATTCAAGGTAATGTTGGTTGGTGCCTGATGCTCTGTCTCTGGTCGGGCTCGTCGGAGTCTAACTGTTGGTTTTCTTTTGCTCCAGCATTTCAGTGGTTTCTTGCTGTCGAGTCCTCACCGTTGTCTCACCTCTGTGGTTCTTTGATTTTTGTGTTCACGGAGATGTTGCACTGATGAGTTAGGAGGCCTTCATGCGGACTGAACAAATTATTTGTCTAAATCGCGACGGAAGTAAGGGCGAGGATTGTGGCCACGTAAAATCGATTTAAGCCCCCCAGTGGAAATCTTCCACTGACCGTTCCAAGGCGGCTCTTCTGTGGCGATTTATTTATGTTGTTGTTTGTTACTTACTGTGTGTATCACTTGTGTCTTTTGGTTTTGGATGGCCATATGGCCATTTTGTGGGAAAGTAACTGTCCTTATGGCCTTCCTTTGTTTGGGTTTCCATTATGGTCTGGTCGCTTAATGTTTGTATTTCTTTCCCTTTGGTGTCTTTTATGGGTGGAGTAAGTTAATTGTATCAATTCCTGATCTTTGTTTTACTTCTACTTTTCCTATGCAATTCTTGAATACCTAGTTTAAGGTGACGTAAATACGTCTTAGGTTTAGGAGGTAATATGTTCGTATTTTGCCTCATTAGAGTTTTTGATGGACCAAAACAGTTTTTCGCCTATTCTTTCATAGATTTTGCAGCAATTTTTAATCACATGCTTTTTGAAGGCAGTTAAACAAAAAGTCAACACTTTAGAAATTCAGTAGTGCTACAACAACATGTTTTTTAATAAACCGTGCTGTCTATGGTCTTTCGTGAAGTTTAGGTAACCGGTACAGCATATAAATATGTTCTATAAAAGGGTTATCCTTTGCAAGCAAAGAATACACCACACAACTGAAAAATATGGAGTGTGCATGTTTTCTGGAGCAGATTAGCTAGTTTCGGCCAATTAGGCCTGATCAGTGGCCCTGAAATATTTTCAAAATTCAACAATGGAATCATTGATCCCAAAGGACAAGAAAATATAAACTACACTATGGTGTAGGGCAGGGAACACTGTCTGGGCTTTCTTTATTACTTACAGTAAACTTGATGGTTGAATAATAGATACAATTATTAACCACTTTCCAGCTTAACTGTCAATGGGCATATGTACAGTGGTGCAGTTGTAAAGCATCGGATTTGCGATCGAGAGGTACCGGGTTCGATCCTCACATGCGCCATGTGTTGTTTCCTTGAGCAAGAGACTTTATCCACATTGCTCAGTACTGGTTTCTACCCAGGAAAAGAGGGCCACATGGAAGATTAGTATTAGTACTAAATGTGTTACCCTCTATAAATAAGGTCGATTATTATTATTATTTACCTGTACCTCCAAATTATTGGGTATTAAACAACGACGATCTTGTTTGCCGCCTTGTCTGGTGAAGCCAAATAATTATTCCAATGACATTCTTGAATGCTCAGTTTAAGGTGACTAAAACATCTCCATTTTAGGAGGTAATAAATTAGCGTAAGGCATTAGAAAGAAATGCGTTTATTGAATATTCTCATAATGCTCAGTTTTATTCTTTAAGTGATTTTCACACAAAATACTTTTGTTTATACCATTCATTGCCGAATTCATTCCAGGCAACATCAATTTTTTAACCTTCTACTTTTTAATCAGTCTAAGAAGGAAAATAGAAGTGAAAACAATGGTCAGGAATCGACATAATTGACCCACACCTCCCATCATAGAGGTTGTGATGGGGGGGGGGAGGGTGGATGGGATACAATATAAATATTATTCGATAGACTAATTGGTAGTTAGCCCAAACAACATAGGTGAGACAACGGTGAGGACTCGACAGCAAGACACCACTGAAATGCTGGAGCAAAAGAAAACCAACAGTTAGACTCCGATGGGCCCGCCTTGATGAGGCGGTTCTAACGGGTACCCATAATCTATATTTTGAGCAGAAATAATAAAAATATCACAAATTTTCATCTTAAAATTTTCAATTTTTTCAGTGATAAATTTGTCAATGTATTGTATAGGCGTGTTTTCGTAATGACACTTTTTCAACTTCGTTTCTTCTAGATTTATGTATTTATTTGCAACAGCTAGTTTTAAGTGCAGTTATGGAACCTGTAAAAAGGTTTTCCGTTCTTTATCAATAGTGCTGTTTATTAACTAAGTTCTTAAAACTTCAAAACCAAGGACGAGGATTATGGCCAGGTTAAATCAATTAAAGCCACCCCCCCCCACCAAAGTAAAAATTCCTTTTGCTTTCGTTGGATAGCATATTGGCCATTTTGTGGGAAAGTAAGGTTTAATTGCTTTAATTACTTCATGCTCGTGTTTCTTTCCCTTTGGTGTCTTTGATGTGATGGTAGGTGTGAGGTAATTGTGTCGATTCCTGATTTGCATGCACTTTTATCTCGTATTCGGGAATCTTGAAATATTTTAAAATGCACAGAAATTATATGGCCTGCTTATGGGTAGCAAAGCATTGAGTGTTTGCAGTCTTATGTCCCAGGAGTATTTGTATTAAGGTATAAAACACATTTATTCAACTTGAAAATGATAGATCAAACTGCTTTGAGCTTGATAGACAATTTTGTTTTGTAAATCGCGGCGAAAAATAAAGAATAAGGTTGGGGACCCCGTAAATATGTTCTGGAGGAAGGTACTTCTTTGGAAGCAAACTTGTTTACCACCCCCAGGTTGAGGCTTCATTTGTTTCATGTTGGATGCTGCTCGATTTTTAAATTTTTAAATTTCATCACTTCCGTGTGTTCAAAATATTTAGTCCAGTACAAGTAATTGAGTTGCCACCTGCTGGGAAAAGGGCTGCTTACTCGGCTTGTTGCCTGTGATTTCTTTCTATAGTTTTATAAGATGTATCTGTTTGTCTTTCCCCTTGTTGCTTGGAATTGGCTTCGGACAAACATATATGTTGAAATGCAACACATTTCAAAATTAAACCGCAGAGAATGCAAAACAAATGAAACTGCAACGGGAATATCTCCTAGGTGGGGTTGGGGGAAGAGTTAAGCCGGTTTATGGGGCAAACATCATCATCCACACCTTCAACCACATTCTACTAAATCTAGTTGACTGTTCAATGTGCCACCACGGCCAACCATTTCAGGCTATGGTGAAGCAAGGATAAGGACTTGACATTTAAAAACCCGTTGAGACACTTGGTGATACTGGTGCGCAAGCAACACCACTGGACATTTGAGCAAAAGAAGACCAGGAGTTGAAAAGTAGAAGTAAAACAAAGATCAGGAATTGATACAATTACTCCACTCATAAAAGACACCAAAGGGAAAGAAATACAAACATTAAGCGACCAGACCATAATGGAAACCTAAACAAAGGAAGGCCATAAGGACAGTTACTTTCCCACAAAATGGCCATATGGCCATCCAAAACCAAAAGACACAAGTGATACACACAGTAAGTAACAAACAACAACATAAATAAATCGCAACAGAAGAGCCGCCTTGGAACGGTCAGTGGAAGATTTCCAGGGGGGGGGGGGCTTAAATCGATTTTACGTGGCCACAATCCTCGCCCTTACTTCCGTCGCGATTTAGACAAATAATTTGTTCAGTCCGCATGAAGGCCTCCTAACTCATCAGTGCAACATCTCCGTGAACACAAAAATCAAAGAACCACAGAGGTGAGACAACGGTGAGGACTCGACAGCAAGAAACCACTGAAATGCTGGAGCAAAAGAAAACCAACAGTCCCGATTGGCCAGGAAACAGACGGGTCTCCGGTCCCAACCAACCGTAGCTTTATTTTGGGGCTATCATAGATTCTGAACCCCAACATAGCTAAAGACCATGGCCGTCAGCGTTTCCTTTTTTCACTTTATAAAAAGCATATAGAAAGGCTCTGAAACCACGATATTTTTAATCGGAGGCGTGCCAGATATGTTACTAAGAGTTTTTATTCACAAATAACTGTATCTTCAGTCGTAAACAAGACAGTTCACCGACACGAAAATTTACCGACACACATTTAAAAGACGGTCCAAATGTGAGCAAACATGAAAGTGGAAACGTGTCAGCCTGGGTGGGCATTGTCAGCACGACATTGTTGAATAATTACGATGACAGCTTCTCCAAATTCTAGCCCATCACAAAAACATGCCTATATAAGTTTGACCCCTTGAACCCCAGTTTTATATAGTAAAACTGGGGTTTACTGGGGTAAAACTTATTTTTCTTATTTCTGCTCTAAAATATAGATTGTGGGAATTCGTTAGAACCTCCTCGATATCGAGGCGGTTCTAACGAGTACCCACACTCTATATTTTGAGCAGAAATAAAAAAAATGTCGTAATTTTTCATCTTAAAATTTTCATTTTTACGGAGATAAAGGTTACAATATATTTGTATAGGGATGTTTTCGTAATGCTTTCAACATTTACAAAGATGTTTACAGTTAAATGATACACCAATTTAGTATTTTGTCATTGAAATGTCTTTAAAAAAGCGGTGATGGCGAAAGTTTGGAGCATCTGTCATCGTTAGCAATTCTCATTCTTCTGCTTAGTGCACCCAGGCTAGTGATTTTTCGCCGTTCGAAAGTTCTTTATAATAACAATTGGCTACATTTGGTATACATATCGCCCTGAGTGATTTACGTTTTAACATTATGCGAAAATTAAACAGACAAAAACGATCAGGAAATGATAAATCGGATCCCGAATTCCACAATATCACTAACGAAGGACTCTAAATGACAAAATAGAAAGCAAAAAACACACAATATATATACCGAGTTTTTCACTTATTTATTCAACCCTAAGTAAAAAATAGAAGTGAGGGCAATGGTCAGAAATCGATGCATCACGAAAACACGCCTATATGATTTGACCCCCATGAACTCCACTTTTATATAGTAAAACCGGGGTTTACATGGGTAAACCTTATTTTATTTATTTATGCTCTAAACATAGATTGAAGGTACTCATTAGAACCGCCTCATCGAGGCGGTTCTCACGAGTTCCCACAATATATATTTTGAGAAGAAATAAGAAGAATATCGTACTTTTTTATCTTAAAATTTTCGTTTTTTTCGGCGGTCAAGTATGCAATGCATTTGAATAGGCGTGTTTTCTTAATGGCAATTAACCCCATGCATCCAATCAGAGACAACAAAACAAAAGAAACACAAACATGAAATGACTAGACCCTAATAGAAACAACAACAGCGGAAAGCCAAAAGAACGGTTACTGTTCCACAAAATGACCAATTGGCTAACCAAAACAAAAAGATATAAGCGATACACACATTCAAAGACGAACAAAAGCAAAAATAACAAGTAAGAAAAGGTCATTCAGGCGTAACCACAACCGAAAAACGTAGCCGTCTCAAGTCACATATAGAAAGTGACAAGGAGCACACACAACAACAGATGAAACATGAACCAACGGCTCAAAGCCAACTACCAAATAAAGCAGAAGTAAAACAAAGATCAGGAATTGATACAATTAACTTACTACACCCATAAAAGACACCAAAGGGAAAGAAATACAAACATTAAGCTACCAGACCATAATGGAAACCTAAACAAAGGAAGGCCATAAGGACAGTTACTTTCCCACAAAATGGCCATATGGCCATCCAAAATTAAAAGACACAAGTGATACACACAGTAAGTAACAAACAACAACATAAATAAATCGCCACAGAAGAGCCGCATTGGAACGGTCAGTGGAAGATTTCCAGGGGGGGGGGCTTAAATCGATTTTACGTGGCCACAATCCTCGCCCTTACTTCCGTCGCGATTTAGACAAATAATTTATTCAGTCCGCATGAAGGCCTCCTAACTCATCAGTGCAACATCTCCGTGAACACAAAAATCAAAGAACCACAGAGGTGAGACAACGGTGAGGACTCGACAGCAAGAAACCACTGAAATGCTGGAGCAAAAGAAAACCAACAGTTAGACTCCGATGAGCCCGACCAGAGACAAAGCATCAGGCACCAACCAACATTATCTCTCTAATTCTCAATGAGCCTTTACGTTGGAGCCGTCATAGAATCTGAGGCCTGACCCACCGGGGTGCAATTAAAGAGGGAAGCAAAGTTGCTAACCGTGATTGGGTTAACTACCATGCATGCAGTCTGTCGTATAATATCCATGTTGTACCCAATCTTTTTATATCGAAGAATGATTTTACGAAATTGGGTGCTGAAGTCATTGCGGTCATATATTTTTCTGAATTTATATACTAAGTCACCATAAAATTCGGGTTCCGATAGACCTTGTTGCAGAAGAGATTTAAGTCCAATATTGAATTTTGAAATTAAATCAGAATGGCGTCTATAAAATTTTGAAAAGACTTTGCGTAGTTTATGGTACCGATAACCCTGATTAAGGAGTTTAGCCGTTAATAATTTATTACCAGTGTTGAAGTCAGTTACGTGACTACACACTCTAGCAAATCGAATTAATTGCGAAATATAAACGCCATAGGATGGCGCACGAGGAACATCACCATCCCAAAAAGGAAAATTTACAATCTCAAAATCAAAGTCATCGCGTTTATCAAAAATTTTGCACGAAACAAATCTATCTAAGACTGCAAAAGAACGACCGCCTTGGAGGGTCAGTAGGGGGGCGTCGACTCCGTAGTTTATGAAATTTCAACCCACGCCCTCAGTTCCAGTACAGTATCAAACAAAATAACAACAACAAATTGATCCGCATGGCTCAACAGTGAGTCATCATAAAATACATGGTAAAATGGTTGTGTATGGATTAATATTTTCATGAATCAGGGTTGAGGACTCAACAACAATCCGACGTCAGAGCAGAAGAAAACCACCAGTTAGATCACAGAGGGTCAAACCTGCGACAGAGGAACCGCCTTAGAATGTTCAGGGAAAAGTATTTCGATTTTATTCTGCCGCAATTATCGCCCTTACTTTCGTCGTAATTTAGACAAATAATTTGTTCAGTCCGCATGAAAAATAGAAGTGGAGGCAATGATCAGGAGTCGATATAATTAACCTACAGCTCCCATCAGAGACACCAACGGGAAAGAAACACAAACATGAAACAACAGGCCCTAATGGAAACATCAATAGCGGAAGGCCGGAAGGACAGTTACTTTCCCACAAAATGGCCAATAGGCTATCCAAAATTAAACACAAAAAGACAAACCATAACAAAAATAAACCAGAATTTAATTTAATGTAATGTTGATAGGTGCCTGATGCTCTGTTTCTGGTCGGGCTCATTGGTTAGTTTTGTTTTGCTCCAGCACATCAGTGGTTTCTTGCTGTTAAGTCCTCACCGTTGTTTCATCTCTCTGGTTAGTTTATTTTGTGTTCTGGGAGATAATGCAATGATGAGTTAGGAGTCTTTTATGCGGACTGAACAAATTATTTGTCTAAATCACAACGGAATTACTCAGAAATTTTACAACTGCAGTGACTTCTGTACCCAATTTTGTAAAATGATTCTTCGATATAAGGAGGTTGGGTGCGGCATGAATGTTGTACGACAGACGGCGTTTATGGTGGTTGACCTAGTCGCGGTTGGTGGCTTTGCTTCCCTCTTTGATTGCACGCCGGGGGGATAGGCCTCCGATTCTATGGCGGTTCCAGCTTTAAGGTTTACGTTTGATTTTTGTGTTCTCGCAGATGTTGCACTGATGAGATAGGAAAATAGAAGTAAAGGCAGTGATCAAGAATCGATACAATTAACCCACAGCTCCCATCAGAAGCCTTCATGCGGACTGAACAAATTATTCGTCTAAATCGCGACAGAGGTAAGGGCGAGGATTGCGTCCGCGTTCAATCGATTTAACCCTCCGCCCCCAGTGAAATTTATTATTTTCACTGACCGTTCCACGGTGGTTATTCTGTCGCTGTTTATTTTTGTTATGGTTTGCCTTTACGTGTGTGTATCGCTTATATATTTTTGTTGTTTTTTGATAGCCAATTGGCCATTTTGTGGGAAAGTAACTGCCCTTTTGGCTTTCCGCTATTGGTGTTTAGGGACTAATTTGGGTTAACTGTATCGATTCCTGATCATTGCCTTCACTTCTATTTTGCACATTTTTGTTGTTCTGCAAGTATATGTTTTTTTTCTGTTTTTTTTTTTCAGCTTCTTAGGTGAACGACTGACATTTACAGTGAAAGTATTGTTGAAAGGGTATTAAATTCGTTGCCAGGGTTTTCGAATTAGAAATGAAGGTACTGGTTACTGATACAATTACCTCACATCTCCAAACCAAGACACCAAGATACGAAATCCTGATAGTGGCGGTCTTTCCCAAAATTATTCCACATGGTTGGAGCTGATAGTTAACTGATATTTAAACAGAAGTGGGCGATCACCAACCACACACCGAAAAAACCAAAAAAAAAAAAATAAATAAAATAAAATAAAAAATGCATCCTCCCTTACGTTGCACAATGTGGTGTGTATCATATGTAATCAGAGTGAGGCTCGAGACCATAGCGGTAAGAGATCTAATATTAAAGAGCAGCGCTTTCAACTCACTTCCACACATCCCATCCTCACCAACACCCCATTCAAGAAAAAAAAAGAAAAAAAAAAGAAAAAAAAAAAGGAAACATGCTACCCATTACAAACTTCATCACAGATTCACACTTGTTTCTTCGTCAGTAGAACATATCACTGAGCACCATGGACCATGGGAAGACTGCGACGGCTTTCACCGCTTGTTCAGGCATTTTTCCTACCCAGAAAACAATCTTGCACTTTCAACGTTTTTTTTTTTTTTTTTTCAGTTCTGAGCCGCAGTTCTTGCTGCCAAAAGATTGCATTTTTATAAACAAAAATGTACCTCATCAGATCTGACGTTAAGGGAATGTGTGACAGACGTAAAACTCTCCCTGTCCTTTATCATATTGTGTATTATTTTTCTACTCATTTGGAAAAATTGGTTCGAATGCTGAATTTTGAAAATATCCGAGGGTCATTGGTGAGGCCTAATTTGCCGAACTAGTCCGGTCCATAAATACGTTTATTCTCTAAGATTTTCACTTCTACGTTGCAGTTATTTCTTCTAAAGAATTACCTTTGTATAGAACATTTAAGCTAGAAACATCTGGATACAGTCGTTTCCCGTGATTATAATACATGCATTTTCCATATCGAAAGGAAACAATTTAATAACCCGTCGGCCAATATCATTAGCATCGTCATAGATCTTTGTTGTAGACCATTGTTTGAATTAAGTAACATAGAGCTAACCTTTTCAAAGGATGGGTAAATAAAGCCTGGTAAATATAACCGTCTGGTGATAAAGATCGTATTACAAAGGCTATTGATATTGTTTCAAATGATCCTAGGCTTATCTCCTAGAACGGCTTACAAATAGGCTTATCTCCGAGAGGAGCTTACAAGCTTTGCCTGTGTGATAGATCAGACAAATCAATGAGAAACGCTTTGTAAACTATTAACAATTTTAATGTTACTAAGTTGCTAGTTAGACGGGAGTCAGTCTTATGGAACAATAGTTGATGTTTTTGTCCTTTCTAGTGATTCAAATTTTAATTCTGACACTTTGAATTCTTGACATTTGGTGTCCAATTTTAGAACTTGCAAGGAAACGGTCAAGGTCCAGAAACCAACCTTGGCAAAAATTCCGAATTGCAATAAACGCTAATCAAACATGGGAAAGGTCATTCTGACACCCAATGAGAATAAACTAGGTTTCTCCTTCTCCTTCCTGATGCCCGGGACTTCCGTTGAGCGTGGGCCATGTTTGCTGATGTTGGCTCGGTGGGGGACGCCTATCTGGATCGGACGTCTCTTGCCTGATGCTCCAGCTGACATGTCTCATGAGCTACGTCGGTCGGTGTGTGCTCGGAGGGGATGTGCTGTGTTTGCCGGGTCATGTTTATCATCCGTTTCGGTTTAAAAACTTTGGGGTTTAGACACACTGATGAAGATTAAATATAAGTTAGGCCTCTGTGTCACTAAATTTGGTATAGTTACACCTTAATTTCGAACATCTGTAGGTATACAGACAGCTAAACAAATTGTTACCCCATCACCTCAGTGCATGCATCGGAACAAAGCAAGTGTATCAAATTGAATTACAAATATTATACCTAACACGCCTTCTCAGCAAAGCAATAACATATTGCACTCTGATTTTTTTTAATTTTCTTTCCAATTTGGCTTTCATGTCCCAAGGGATTTGATCAATTAATAGATTGTGTACAGTTTACTTAAAGTCTCAGACAGAATTAGGTAGTGACCACTTAAGAAAGGAAAGTACTTCACCAGAATATACAACAAGAACTATATGTAGAATCTCAAGAGGTTATAAAACGAGGTTCACGTATTTAAGACCCATTATCATTTAACGTTCTATTTGTCCTTTGTGGCCAGATATATTGTGCAACAAGACTGCGTTAGCTCGACAAGTATACAAGTAGTCTTATAACTGAACTTCCAAATTGTTAAATAGAATATATTTACTATCGTGTCGTTGAGTCTAGCCGTTGGTCCGACCACCTAAGCCATTACTGTTTTTCTTGAGTCATGTTGTCATTGTTTAGGGCGTTTTTTTCGGGTGTTTTCTATGTTTTTCTTACGGCGTTTATTTCATTTACTTGTTTTCTGTGATGTTTTGCTGAATAAGTTTGGGAAACCTCAATGAGAACCGAAAATCATGTATCATTACGAAAACACGTCTATACAAGTGCATTGTAACCTTTACCGAAGAAACTAAATAAAAATTTAAGATGAAAAATTTGTGATATTTTTTCTGATTTCTGCTCAAAATATAGACTTAGGTACTCGTTAGTACCGCCACATTGAGGCGGTTCTAATGATAACCCACCCTATATATATCAGAAAAGATAAAAGAAAAATAAGGTTTACCCCTGTAACCCCCAGTTTTACCGTATAACAGCTGGGGTCAAGGTGGTTAAAATTATATAGGCATGTTTTAGTGATGGTTTTGAAAAATATTGAACCCTGGTAGACGACTTGCATGTCGTAAACTCAATTTAAGTGTTATCGCGGCTGATCGCCACTCTGTTGTTCATTCTGTTCTGCCCGCTGCTACACGGATGCTTTTTCATGTTGAATGATGTTTGATAAATAAAGGATCTTACATGAATGTTCAAGTATTATTAAATTTATTAAACGAGATGAGGAAAAAGGATGAAATGCAAGGCTTCACCCAGCATTTTATTCTTTTTCCTCAGCGAATTGATTTAATTAATAACAGATGAACATTATTGCAAGAATATCAAGAATATATTAATCATATTAAATTAAAAACGCTTTTTATTAAGATTTTTAACGAAAATGCAATATTCTGCCATTAGTAAACGCGACTACGTTAAGGTTGCCATACTTGTAACGTTACGGGGAATAACTGACTTACTGTGGTGCGTGCAGTGGTAATGCATAGGATTTGAGATCGAGATATATCCACTATCTTTTTGGCTTCATGACGAAAACAAAACATCACTGCTGACCCCCTTACACCTCAAAGCTGATGTTTATAGGGGTATACATTATTTTTCTTAATTCTACTCAAAAACATAGCAGAAACAGGCGGTTCTAATGAGCTCCCTCAATCTATGTTTTTAGCAGAAATATGAAAACTAGAAGTGAACGTAATGACCAGGAATCGATACAATAAACCCACACCTCCCATCAGAGACACCAAAGGGAAAGAAACACACACATTAAATACTACACCCTATTGGAAACATCAATAGCGGAAAGCCAAAAATGACAGTTACATTCACACAAAATTGCCAACTGGCTATCAAAAACATTTAAGCGATACACACACTCAAAGACAAACCATAACAAAAATAAATAGAAGAACCGCTTTGAAACGGTCAGTGATAGTTTTCAGGAGGAAAAAAATCAATATTTTTGAAAAGGCGTATTTTCGTAATGTGACTTGGTTAGTTGCAATTTTCCTTACTGTATATTTTGAAGCATCTCTGACGATCGATGTGATCTTGCTATAAAAATAAAAAATGAGTTCCTTTAAGAGCAATGAAAACATTCATAAGGAGTAGTCTTGCCTTGCTCTACCTGATATGGAAAAAGCCAAAAGATACTAGACTGTTCGAATGCATATCCCGATGACCTTTAATATCATTACTCTTTTGGTTTTTGGTTTTTCGACCCTTTCAATATTATTTTACTCATATCGATCGTTAATCAGAGGTGGGCGAAAACCGGAACACCCGGAGCAAAGAACGCCTGATTTTCCGTTAAAGAACTTGACGTCTCAGCGTGGAGCGCTGTGGTGCAGTGGTAAAGCATAGGATTTGAGATCGAGAGGTACCCGGTTCGATCCCCACAAGCGCCAAGTGTTGTTTCCTTGAGCAAAATACTTTATTATCCACATTGCTTGGTACTGGTTCCTTCCCAGGAAAAGAGGGCCACATTGAAGATTAGTACTAGTTCTGAATGTGTTACCCTCTTTTAATAAGGCCGATTATTATTATTATTATTTTATACCATAGCGGTGATAGACATAATGAGTAAGAGTCAGCGCTCTTATCCACTAGGCCACGGAGGTCCGCCAATCTCAATACAGTATTGTGAAAGTTTGGCTCTGTTTATGTAAACGATAACAGACAACTCTTGTATTGCATACAATGAAAAGTCTCAATTAATTATAGACACCCACTTTCTATATATAACACGTTCTTTGTTTCACAATACAACCTCTAAAACAGCAAAAGATAACCGTTTTATAGAACCATATTGCTTCAGTGCAGCTATGTGTCCTATGGTGTCGGTTGGTCGTATCGCCATACGCCATCACAGTTATGTTTTTATTTTATTTCCTTGTGAAACTACTTTCCTCAAAGTGTCCATTGAAACATGGTTCTGCAAATGCACGAGCACTGCGTATGATGAGTCTCGACAGAACCAACAACCCAAATGTTTGAAATGTAATCTATTTTTCCCGATCAGACAATTGTATATATATTTATAGTGTTTTAACATTCTATAGAGATAACTGCAGTACTCGGAGAGAAAACGAGGGACTTGTCCATGTAATACTTGTACTCACAAACGCTAAGCCAGTTTTTGACACAATCCATATATTATACTAAAGACACCGTATCCGCAGACATCAGACCATAATTAACAGAACAAGAGATAGAGGAAATTTACTTTTTTGAGGTGGATACCAAAAATATTTCATCGAGTGTGTTGAAAGCAATTAAATTTTCACGAGTGCGAAGCACGAGTGAAAATTTGGATGTTTTCAACACACGAGATGAAATAATTTTGGTATCCGCCGAAAAAAAGTTAATTTTCATTTTATTTTATAATTTTTTAGCACACTTACGGTAATAGATCGACCCGACCCGATTTTGATCTGGCTACATGACGTCACAACTGTCAGTTTCAAAGCATAAACAAATCGCAATTTTCGATTCAGCATTTTAGTTTAAAGAATGCTTTTCAAGGTATATTTTAGAATGCGTTGTGCTTACTTGAATAAAAATCAAAAATGAGTTTGAAAAGTAGAAGTAAAACAAAGATCAGGAATTGATACAATTAACTTACTCCACCCATATAAGACACCAAAGGGAAAGAAATACAAACATTAAGCGACCAGACCATAATGGAAACCTAAACAAAGGAAGGCCATAAGGACAGTTACTTTCCCACAAAATGGCCATATGGCCATCCAAAATTAAAAGACACAAGTGATACACACATTAAGTAACAAAGAAGAGCCGCCTTAGAACGGTCAGTGGAAGATTTCAACTGGGGGGCTTAAATCGATTTTACTAGGCCACAATCCTCGCCCTTACTTCCGTCGCGATTTAGACAAATAATTTGTTCAGTCCGCATGAAGGCCTCCTAACTCATCAGTGCAACATCTCCGTGAACACAAAAATCAAAGAACCACAGAGGTGAGACAACGGTGAGGACTCGACAGCAAGAAACCACTGAAATGCTGGAGCAAAAGAAAACCAACAGTTAGACTCCGATGAGCCCGACCAGAGACAGAGCCATTGAAGTCCATTTCATTTTTGAAGGCTCTGAGTGACATGCACCCAGCCATTGTATAATCGATTCCATGTGTAGCTGTCGATCGCGATCGGTTTTTCACGTTAAAACACGCTGATTTGAGCACAGATTTCCTCGCACAAACTCTTACTCAGCCATTCAGTGAACTTGTACGCATTGTAGGCCATTTGTAATAAAGACAGCTAAGCCTAAATCTGTGAGGGAGCATTTAAATTTTGTCAGAGATGTGTGTCGGCAAAAGGGAGATGTTAAAAATCACAGCGCTGCTGTTGCAAGATATGACGTCTGTTCATTCAATTTTAATGCCACACTTCAAAGTATATTCTAACGGCATAAGGGATTATTATTATTGGTAAATAAAAGGAAAATTAACTTTTTTTTCGACCAGAACCTAAACATAAAAGTAGCGGCACGCTACAGTGAAATGATATAAATGGTATCAGTCAAAAGTGAAATGATACGATATCATTTCACTTGTGATTGATATAATTTTTATTTGTTTCAGATATGCATTGATTTCACTGCAAAGTATAAAATAAAAAAAATATTTAGGGCCACGATCAAAGAACACAGTCATGTCAATCCAGCCGTAACACCACATTCTTTGCTACCTCGACAGCAGCACAACACCGCAATGAAGGGAGAGTTGACAATAGGGAAACAATCCATTCATATCTTTATCATTTTCTCCACTCCTGTTCCTGTATTCTCGATATGTTTGTTGATATACACACCAATTATCAAGCTTCAATTTAGAAGGATCCATTTTACATAAAATCGCTTTCCAAACACTCGCAAAGAAAAATCGATCGATGGCTCGAAACAATAATAAATATAGTTAGAGAAACCTTACAAAAAGAGTTTAAATATAGAGATGTAAAACAAAATAAGAAGCATACAGCTGATACAATTAACCTTAACCTATAATATTTTAAAGTTTCAACAGTGTGCTTATGAGTGCTATTTGTATGAAGGAAAAAAAATCTGAAATAGATTTTTAATTGAATGCTTAATATTTTACAACACGAAATGTGTGTAGCTGTTTTCAGCTCCAGGAGATATAAGACAATCATAAAGATATACATTTGATGGAAGATCCCTTGAAATAAAACACGTACCTTTAATAATCATTAGCAAAACGAATCCCTGTGAGATAACGATAATGTTTATGTCTCTTAAATTACCTTCATGTATTTTTGTTTGTTATATTTCACAACAAACATAAATTTTGTGTAACCAATAGAATTATCCGACAGTGTAAAAGTATCAACAATTTATGTACTGGCAAAATAAGACATGCGTATTTTCTCTGTATAAAGTAACAGTTTCAAGGACTTGTTAATGAAATGAAACAGAAACGATTAAATTAATTTACATGTAACACATTAAACTGATATCACATCTTTGACTGCCAAGGTACGTTAAAGTAAGAACGCAATGCACATTAAAAACTTCCAGTGGGAATAATGAAGTTTATTAGTACTTCAAGTAATTCCCGGATTTGAAGTATCTAAATTCGTGTATTACTTTTCTGCTGGCTGTCCCAAGGTTGTTGCCCCTATAAATTTTTCTTATATTTTAATTGGATTTGTGTGTTACTGGAGATATTGATGTGTGAACAGCCAACTGAATTGTGTAAAGCGCGGCGGAAGTTGAGGTTGACTTTGGGCCCTTGTAAAACCATGTAAAATTTCCCGGTAATAGTTACTGACTACCCGTCCCGTGGCGGTGCTGTTTTGTCCAGCGCTGTTGAATTTGTAAATGGATTCAGTTTTAACGCTTCAGTTGCGGTAATTTGGTGGCCACCTGTTTAGTAAAGAGCTCTGCTGTGATTTTGTTGTTTGTTAACATGTGTTTGTCCGTTTTCCCTTTAATCTTTGGGATACGCTTTGGGTTCTGACTCGGCGTGTTCCCTGACACATTTAAGAGAAATCGTTCTTTCCGCCATGTTTTCAAAGGGAAATATCTCGGGACTTTATTTTCTTTTCTATAAAGTAGAAGTAAGACAAAGATCAGGAATCGATACAATTAACTTACTCCACCCATCAAAGACACCAAAGGGAAAAAAACACTAACATTAAGCGACCAAACCATAATGGAAACCTAAACAAAGGAAGGCCATAAGGACAGTTACTTTCCCACAAAATGGCCATATGGCCGTCCAAAATAAAAGGACACAAGTGATACACACAGTAATTAACAAACAACGACATAAATAAACCGCCAAAGAAAAACCGCCTTGGAACGGTCATTGGAAAGATTTCCACTGGGGGGGGGGGGGGGGGGGGGCTTAAATCGATTTTACTAGGCCACAATCCTCGCCCTTACTTCCGTCGCGATTTAGACAAATAATTTGTTCAGTCCGCATGAAGGCCTCCTAACTCACCAGTGCAACATCTTCGTGAACACAAAAAATCAAAGAACCACAGAGGTGAGACAACGGTGATGACTCGACAGCAAGAAACCACTGAAATGCTGGAGCAAAAGAAAACCAACAGTTAGACTCCGATTGGCCCGACCAGAGACAGAGCATCAGGCACCAACCAACATTACCTTGAATTAGATCTCTCTAGTTCTCAATAAGCCTTTACGTTGGAACCGTCATAGAATCTGAGGCCTGACCCACCGGCGTGCAATTAAAGAGGGAAGCAAAGTTGCCAACCGTGATTGGGTTAACTACCATGCATGCATCCATGTTGTACCCAATCTTTTTATATCGAAGAATGATTTTACGAAATTTGGTGCTGAAGTCATTGCGGATAGATATTTTTCTGAATTTATATACTAAGTCACCATAAAATTCGGGTTCCGATAGACCTTATTGCAGAAGAGATTTAAGTCCAATATTGAATTTTGAAATTAAATTAGAATGGCGTCTATAAAATTTTGAAAAGGCTTTGCGTATGTTATGGTACCGATAACCCTGATTTAGGAGTTTAGCCGTTAATAATTTATTACGAGTGTTGTAGTCATTTACATGACTACACACTCTAGCAAATCGAATTAATTGCGAAATATAAACGCCATAGGATGGCGCACGAGGAACATCACCATCCAAAAAAGGAAAATTTACAATCTCAAAATCAAAGTCATCGCTTTTATCATTAATTTTGCACGAAACAAACCCATCTACAATAGATAGATGTAAATCCAAAAACGGGGCCTCGGTATCAGAAGAATTTGCTTTATTTAACTGAAGTTCTTGGGGGTAAATCTGACTGATCTAACCATCGAAATAGGTATTATCAATATTTAATAAATCATCTAAATATCTAGAAGTGGAGCTAAAAGCTTCAATAATTTCAGATTGGTTATCAATGGAAAGCGACAACATGAAAAGTAGAAGTAAAACAAAGATCAGGAATTGATACAATTAACTTACTCCACCCATAAAAGACACCAAAGGGAAAGAAATACAAACATTAAGCGACCAGACCATAATGGAAACCTAAACAAAGGAAGGCCATAAGGACAGTTACTTTCCCACAAAATGGCCATATGGCCATCCAAACCAAAAGACACAAGTGATACACACAGTAAGTAACAAACAACAACATAAATAAATCGCCACAGAAGAGCCGCCTTGGAACGGTCAGTGGAAGATTTCCACTGGGGACTTAAATCGATTTTACGTGGCCACAATCCTCGCCCTTACTTCCGTCGTGATTTAGACAAATAATTTGTTCAGTCCGCATGAAGGCCTCCTAACTCATCAGTGCAACATCTCCGTGAACACAAAAATCAAAGAACCACAGTGGTGAGACAACGGTGAGGACTCGACAGCAAGAAACCACTCTCTTTCATAACAGTGCAAGAACAGATCGGCCACAAGAGGTGCGCAATTCGTACCCATCGGAATACCCACAATTTGTCTAAACAACTTAGTACCGAATCTTATATAACTATTGTCAAGTAGAAAGGTGAGGGCATCACACACTTTCTGACATGACCAAAGTGTATAATTCTTATGCTCTTTAGAAGTGAAAAATGCATTTCTGACATTACATGCAAGATAGAGAGAATCTTCTCTGTGAAAAGCCCATTCAATTAAATCATTAAGCTTTTCTTTTATAAGATTATGAGGAAGTGTAGTGTAAAGAGTGGAAAAATCGTAAGTAGACCGACTTGAAGCACGAAAATGTCTGGATTTCAATTTATTTAAAACCTCATTCGAATTTTTATAGACCAAAACAGATTTCTTCCTGATCTTTCAAAGACAGTATCACAATATTTAATCACATGCGTTTTAATAGCAGTAAGACAGGAAGTTAATAATCTAGAAAGTTCAGTGGTAGTGCAAGAGCTATAAGCCCTGTCCCACTGTAAATGAGGTCTACACTTAGAGGAAAGAATTTGCTCATCAGGAGCAAATTATTTCCTTTATGAGTTGACCCCTATTGACATGGGAAAGCAAATACTTTTGCAGGGATTGCATCCACCGAATTTTGTATCAATTCGCTTTAATCTCATTCACATTCTCTTCTTTCCGTGACCTGCAATGGCTGTTTACAGTGGACGTGCTTAATAGTAGGTAAAATTTTTTTGTATTACTGTTTAAACATCAATGTCAGGAAAATTGAAGATTAGCTATCCGAATGTAATATTGGGTTCGTCTTCAGTGACAAGGATGCAACATGGGATGAAAACTATATGCACTTTTTTCTGTTTTCTGGTATAGTTAAGCTTAAATTAGAAACATTTATTACACACATGCTAATAGTAGGTCATACAGGGGCATATGGTAAGTCTAATGCATTCTGCCAAGTCCTTAAATGGTGTAAAGCACTCAGATATTCTCATGCGAGCAGTGCTAAAAGTTTTACTTGATCGATCGTTGTTTTTCAACACAATAACGACCCGGTTTTCCATTTGCTCAGGAAGTTAGTTATGGTGATGGAAACAGACAATAAAGAGTTACGTACCGTACTGTCTTTGACACTCTCTGCTCAAAGTATTTGGCTTTACGATGCCTTTGAGAATGCTAGAGCCTGAAAAGAAAGATAACAATCCATCAGACATCGGCTGGTGCTAGAAATTATTAACGCCAGTTGGAAAGTGGTGCAATAAAAATAGAGCGATAAAAGTCGACTTTGGAACCCGTTAATGGTTACGTTAAAATCACATCGGCATATAACGCATCGGTTTCTATACTTCTATCCATCTTGAAAGCTAAAGTCAAGCCGGTGAATAAAAAGCAAGGCTGTATACGTAGAACCATATTACACAGATATGGAAAACCACATTTACGTTAACAAGTCCGTGTAATGAACACCCCTATTCACCCCACTTTATATAGAGAAAACTGGGGTTTACAGGGGTATACATTTGTTTTCTTATTTCGGTTCCAAGACATAGGTTGTGGGTACTCGTTAGAACCGCCGCAACGAGATGGTTCTAACGAGCACCCTCAAACTATGTTTGCAGTATAAAAAGAAAAATATGACGGATTTAAATAAGAAAAGTAGCCATTTTGGAGATATGAAAAAAATTCTAATTCGCCCGGGTGTGTTATTGTAATACAAAATTATCAGTGAATCAAAAATCGAGGACAGTTATCTAACTTTTAGTATTAAAATGTTTTGTGAATAGGCAGGAATATGCCGAATGACTGCACTATAACCAGATGGTCTAAACTTCCACACAAATGTCGCCATCAGTATTGTCTACAAATAATTACAGTGAATTTCCGCTATTAGGACTATTTAAAATTAAGAATAATTCTGCTTTAAAAAGCTTATTAAAGTGGTTATTCACTTCTTTCTTCAATACCTTTATTTTAGATATTAAATGTATAAAAAGACCACTACTGCTATAAGCTTTGCAAACACAAGGTTAATTAGCCAGTAATTTGATTATTTATACTTGCTTGGGAACCGGCCATTTTATCAGTTCAATTATCTGATATATTGCAACTGGCAGCACTTTCTCTCTCAGCTGGCAGCACTTTCTCTCTCAGTAGAACAGGTACATGTATAAGACAGAAAAAAATGCCTTAAACTTTGCACTGTCAAGAGTGGGCAGGGCATAAGTGCATTCACTATTCCCGACCCAATTATGTGAACCGTGGATTCATAATCTTGGCATAAAGAACCTAAATATGACGAACTTATATTAAAGACTGAGATATGTAATTGGAACTAGTGCTAGTGTAAACATAATTTAGAAATATTTATGAATATTCATATAGATAGAACACACTGTTGGAACAAGGTTGATCTAAAGATGATTCAATGGCAAGGTGTCAAATCAACATTGATTCAATGCTGTTTCAACGTTATGTGCCAACTAAATGCTTTGATCAATTTTACAGAGATTTGTGCTCCTTTCATGTCCAGTACTGTCATGATTGCTGTTGTTTGGTGCTGAATCTGTACACTCAGGTTCCCACTGATATAGTTTTCATGATCATTCTTATCACCATTTCATACCAGAAACCCCTAAACGGGTAATTGGCAAACAGTGCAGGCCCAGATCAGATGCCGCTGATCAGGGCCTACACTGCAAAAAATTCAGCTGTTTTCCAGATAAATTTCGAAAAAAACACAACCTGACACCCCCCTCATCGGGGATTGAATAAATATATGGGCTGCATGATGCTTCCACACAGAGCTGAAACTGACCCGCACACTAGTACTTGTAAACACTTAGAGGATCTAAGCCTGCCCAGGCAAAGCGGTGCAAATCGGACCGTCCATGCTTATAAACCCTACTGGTTTCATTGGGCAGCAGTGCTTGAGATGTCATTTCATCTCAATGCCAGGTAAAAGTCCCACAAAATTGGAAGCAACGTCTCCAAAATGACCTTTACAGTGTTGACGGGGAGGTTGAACCTTAAATCAAACAAAACAACCTGAAACCCCTAAATTTTGAAATAGACTCCTACTATAAGGAGGAAGACTCCATTTGTTACAAAAAGGGTTAAACACTGAAATAATTGCTGTAAATCTATGTGGAAGCACAGTAAAATCCTCCAAATGTGCTGCCATGGACTGTAATCTGTATCAAATAGGTGCTTGAAATCAAGGTGTTACATGCACTCAGGGGAAATTGATTGCAAACATGTCTGCTGTCAGATTCTTGAGATAAGAGGAAAACACAGGGCTATAATTACCTTGTCAGATAAAGATATGATTTGTGCCAATTAAATTTATACATGTGAAGATATTTATTTTTCATTAAATAAGCAAGAAAGAGATCTGAATAATCACTTTAAGGAGGTTGTAGTTATTCTTACTTTGTGTTTTCTGCATAAAGTGTCCTTCGGACAGAGACCACCTTTGGGGACTGGTCAAAAGTGGTCTTAAAGACCACATTTTGAACAGTCCCAAAGGTGATCTTAATACAAGAACTTAACGGTATATTATGCTACTGAAATAAGTTGCATTATTTTACTCCTCATCGCAAGTCAATTAACACTTATTTTGTTGAATATTCATTTAAGCCACACCCATTTGTGTGTATCGACCAACCAAATTACTTCATGTAATTTATTGCTACAAATTCATAAACTGAGTGCCAAACAGTGAAGATCCTGATCAGATGCTTCTTCTTCAGATGCCATCTGATCTGGATCTACACTGTTTGCAAAGATAGGGTTGTCATGAACAGCAAAATAAGGAGTAACCGTGAAAACTAGAAGTGAAGGCAATAATCAGAAATCGATACAATTAACCCACAGCTCCTATCAGAGACAACAAAGGGAAAGAAGTACAGACTTGAAACAACAAGATCCTAATGGAAACATCAATAGCGGAAAGACAAAAGGACAGTTACATTCCCACAAAATGGCAAATTGGCTATCCAAAACAAAACAATATAAGCGAAACAACCACTCTGAGACAAACCATACCAAATTTAAAGCGCGACAGAAGTCGTCGGTAGCTTTATTAAGTTTCAATTTCTATCTGCATTTTGACCTGCATTTTATAGTTTTGTCTGAACAAAACAATGCAAAGAACGACAGAGTATTTGAATTTATCTTTCCATCTTTCGTTGGCATCCCTCGATTTCTTATATCATTATTAAATAACCGAAATGCGACATGCAGTCTTGGTAAATATAGTAAACAAAGATATGTTTGCACTTATCGTTTGCTATCGCTGTCAAAGAGTTTTTGTTTGATATAGACCTTTGTTCTGTGCCAAGAGAGAACTGGACATAAAACTGCTAAAATAGCAAAGTTTATCTTATGACTGGCTGTCTGAAGCTTTTCAATAAGCAACGATTTACACGTCACAGCACAAAAGTATGAATATAGATACTCGTTTGTAAAGTAATATTAACTTGCCAATTTCAATATTGCCCAGATGAATCAGGTCACATTTTTTGTCGTTGTTATCATATCGGTTGGAAATGTAACTTCTGAAATCCCAAAGACAAGGATGACATTGGAATGTTTATTTTGTTGATGTCGTGTGTTTTGATTGAATGATTTAAAAATAGGTAAGCTTCGTTCATTCGAATCACGTTGGTCTCTGTTTCAAACTTGGATTCAAACAATGGGAATTTGTATTTTATGTGTAACATTTTTTCGAGAGTTAGAGTCAAAAATGCTTCACGGTCCCCTGGTCTCCTTGTTTTGTTTTGTTCGATAAAAACTGTTATATGTCATGATCAAGATCCGTGAAATGAATAACCCTCTAAATGGAAGTGAAGACAATGATCAGGAATCGATACACAGGTAGTTCGATCAACAACAATTGTTAACAACGATCTCTGGTTCAATGGCGGGAAAGTCGTAACGTCACTCTGGTCCAACCAGACTCAAGCGTAGGTTTCTCTGGTAAACAATGTACAAGATGGCGGCGAAAAGTATGAAAATCTGTTTGCTTAAGGGAACATACACATTTTAAGTGTTGTTAAAGCATGTTTATTTGTAAACAAAAAATGTAAAATATGTACAATATGAAAGACGGAATCGGTACTGCTGTTTCGTAATGGTGATCTTCCTCGTCGTCCAAAACAATACAAGCGGGCTATGTGAGCTGCCATGTTTGTTAACCAAAGATCCACCGGAGGTTGTTCGATCACACTCGGGAAAGAACATGCGCAGTTCGACTTTTGGTACCATTGTCCGATTGATGTCGAACTGGCTCACAATTAACCGTCACAGCTGTCATGAGAGACACCAGAGGGAAAGAAACACAAACATGAAATGGCAAGATGGAAACATCAATAGCGGATGGTTAAGAGGACAGTTATTTTCCAACAAAATATACCATTGGCTATCCAAAACAAAAAGATTTAAGCGATGCACACACCGAAAGACAAACCATAACAAAATACACCGCGACAGAACAATCGCCTTGGAACGGTCAGTGAAAGGAATTTCACTGGGGGGGGGGGGGGGGGGGGGGCTTAAATCGATTTTACGCAGGCGCCAGCCTCCCCTTACTTCGTCGCGATTTAGTTCAGTCCGCACGTAGGCCTCCTATCTCATAAGTGCATGAAGGCCCCCTATCTCATCAGTGAAACGTCTCCGACAAACAACCACAGAGATGAAACGACAGTGAAGACTCGACAGCAATAAACCACTGAAAGGCTGGAGCAAAACAAAACCAACAGTTATAGTCCGATAGGCCCGACCAGAGACAGAGCAACAGGCAGCAACCAACATTACATAAGTTAAGTTCTAATTCTCAGAAAGCCTTTACGCTGGAAACGTAAAAGAATCTGAAGCCTGACCCATCGACGTTCAATAAAAGAGGAAAGCAAGCTGTCAACCGTGAATTAGTGAATTACCATGCATGCAGTCTTTCGTATAACATTTATTTATCTCTTTTTATCGAAGAATGATTTTATGAAATTGGGTGCTGAAGTCATTGCAAGTATATATTTTTTTCTGAATGTATACACTATCACCATATAATTCGGGCTGCGATAACCTTTGGTGCAGAAAAGATTTAAGTCCAACATTGAATTTTGAAATTCACTTGGAATGACGTATGTTAAATTTAGTAAAGGCTTTGCGTAGTTAATGTTACCGATAACCCTGATCAAGAAGTTAACAATGTATCATCACTTGAACAAGTCCGTGGCATGAACATCCTTAAACCCCACTTTATATAGAAAAACTGGAGTTATCGGGTGTATACATTATTTTATATATTTCTGCTCTAGGACACATGTTGTGGGTACTCGTTAAATGAGGCGGTTCTAACGAGTATCCACAACCTATGTTTGCAGTATTGTTTGTTTGATTTGAGGTTTAACGTCCCCGTCAACACTGTAAAGGTCATTTTGGAGACGTTGCTTCCAATTTTGTGGGACTTTTACCCGAAATTGAGATGAAATGACATCTCAAGCCCTGTCGCCCAATGAAACCAATACGGTTTATTAGCATGGACGGTCCGCCTCGCACCGCGGTTCCTGGACAGGCTTAGATCCTCTAAGCGGTTTACCAGTACTAGTGTGCGGGCCGGATTCAGCTCTGCGTGGAAGCATCATGCAGCCCATATATTTGCAGTATAAATAAGAAAAAATATCCGGCATTCTTCCGAGAAAGGTAGCCATTTTGTGGATGTGAATAATCCACTATGTTGCACGGGTGTGTTATCTTCATGTTACGTTACGAGTGTTGAAGTCAGTTATATGACTATACACTCGGGCAGTTCGAATTAATTGCGAAATATAAACGCCATAGGATGTCGCACAAATAACATCGCCATCCAAGAAAGGAATATTTACAATCTCAAAAATCAAAATAATCGCGCTTATCATAAATTTTGCAGGAAACAAACCCATCTACAATAGATAGATGTAAGTCAAAAAACGAGGCCTCGGTATCAAAATAATCTGCTTTGTTTAATTGAAATTCTGAGGAGTAAATTTGACTGATCAAACCATCGAAATAGGTATTGTCAATATCTGATAAATCATTCAAATATCTAGAAGTCGAGCTAAAGGCTTCGATAATTTCAGGTTGGTTTTCAACGGAAAGGGACATATTGAAGTATTTTTCATTACAAAACAAGAACAGACCAGCCAAAAGTGGTGACCCTCAGATATTTTTAAAATCTCACGAAGTAATCAATGAGTCCTTTGGTATAGAAAATAAAACCCTCACTATGATGTAGGGCAATGAAACCTTTTTACGTCCTCACATTCCCATAACACCAGCTGTGGTGAAGTATGGTGGAAACGAATGACCCAGTTGAGGAAATATACACAGACGACCCTTTGATTAACACTAAAAATGGTTCAAACTTCAGGTTCATCATAAAATAATAAGGCATACCTATCATTTGAGAATTTGAAACATGTTCTTGCGGATAATGCAAAACATAATGGACGGGTAAAGCCATTATCAACGAACACAGTCTTTCAAGCTACCAAAACCACAGGAAGACGTTATGGCATGAAATAATGTTATACTTACAAAAGTCAACTAATTTTTAGAAACTCCAAAACTTACAAACACGATTAGCCGTGACACCCCATTCTCTATGTGATGTATCATTGTTTTACTATCGGAAAAAAGAGAGTATGATTGTGTTTTCAATATATTACCGGTATAATTATGTAAAAGGGGTCACCATCATCCTGTCGGACATAATAAAACAAGATATAAAAATTAAATAAATATTTATAAATAAATAAACAAATAAATAAGTGTGAGATAAATATGTTCCCAGAGTGTCGACTCCGGTGATCAAAAAGATATATCAGTTCATACAAATATGCTCATTGCTATACTTGTCATTATCCTGTTTCTAAATATTTGCCAGCCACGGTGTTGAAACTTTAATTGTGTACGTGATGCAGTCAACTTTCCACGACATATTTTGGTGATTTTTACTGCAGTACTATCACATTGCTTTGACTCAGTCTCAAACAGGCTTTGAGGGTCACTGATGAGGCCTAATTGGCCGAAACTATTGAGTCTGGCCCAGAAAACATGTACACTCAACATTCTCCAGTTCTGTAGGGTATACCTTGCTTCCACAGGATAACCCTTTCTAGAACATATTTAACGTCACTAAAGCTGGTGTCTGGGAACGTGTGGCGGCCGTCTCCTCGCCCTACATTACAATGTAGTCTATATTTTCTTGTCATTCCATTGTGGAATTTCAAAAATATTTGAGGATCACTGATGAGGCCTTAATGGCCGAAACTAGCTAGTCTGACCCAGAAAACATGTACTTTCCATATTTTCCAGTTCTGTGATGTATTCCTTGCTGCAAAAGGATAACCCTTTCTAGAGCATATTTGGGACTATTCATACACATTTTCACTATTAGCATCAATTTGACATTGGACAATTCTGTTCCAAGATAAAGAAGCCGGAGCTTAATTCTGTAACATGATCTTTCGCTAATGACATTCACTCGCAATTGATTTGATAACGCACATCTTTACGTCAATCAGTGGCGAAAACTGTATCGTGTAAGGTCACGATCGATGCACAAAGTTTGTCGATATCTTTACAATAATTGAAAGAAGATATAAATCAAAAGGATCTTAGATTAGTTACCATATTTTTTGTAATTATTTACAAATTCAAAAGTAAAATGTCTAAACATTAATGAAGCAAAAATTACAATATTGTGTTTTCATTGTTTTACATATTCGACTATTTTATTGACAGTTTATACTCTCAATTAAGGAAAATCTTAATATAAAGTTCATTGTGCTGTACACTGTTTTATTAAAGCGGGCATTAAAATGTACCAAAACGTACTGGATCAAGTAGTCAAGCGTGTACACAAGACAGTAAAAGCAAGCATACATATGGGCATATTCCACTAAGTACCGCAACCGTGTTATTCCTTGACAAAGTACTAAAATCTTAAAGCTGTTCCCTCTGCTTTACCAGTCCAATTCTGTCCGATGTGAACGAACAATAATAAGACCAATAATATATTTCATGGACTAGTTAATTAGGCAAGTTTAATAAAAATCCAAATGAAAAGTAGAAGTAAAACGAAGATCAGGAATCGATACAATTAACTTACTCCACCCACCAAAGACTTCATTTTATAGCAACTTCATTTGAACTTCATTTTATAGCAAATTACAATTCGAGTACGACTATCAAAACTTCTAGATAGAAGTGCAGGCAGTGATCAGGAATCGACACCTCCCATCAGAAACACTAAAGGGAATGAAACACTAACATTAAATAATTGGCCCGTAATGGAAACTTCAATAGCGGAAAGCAAACAGGACAGTAACTTTCCCAAAAATGCCTTACTATCTATCAAAATAAGAATATATACTCGAAAGATAAATTCAAGTATGAACTCTAGTAAACAAATTAACCGCGACTGAAGAACCGCCATGGAACAAGCAGTTTAATTGTTTGTTTGTATTGGAGCGTAACGGCCCAGTCAACACTATTTTAGGTAATTTTTGAGCCGGCCAGTTTACCTATCCACACTTTTCCTGGGCATGCTTATGCGTAAGCGGTTAATCAGTACAGTGCACATTCTTACACCAGAATGTGACAAGTGCCCTTCTTGAACCAGCGGAAGGGAGACAATGACCGTAGAAAAGATTTCATAATCAATCTCCACGAAAGAATGTTGCCGACCCCGGTAAGTAGCGAACCCGCGTCCTACTGATCACCAGTCAGACGCGCATCCGACTGAGCTACCGAGGCCGGCATGGAAGGGGCAGTGAAAAGAATTTCACTGGGGGTTGCAACGACAAACCATAAGAAAAATTAACCGCGACAGAAGAACCGCCTTGGTACGGTCATTGAAAAGAATATCAGTGGGGGCAACAACAAACCATAACGAAAATAAACCGTGACAGAAGAACCGCCTTGGTACGGTCATTAAAAAGAATTTCACTGGGGGCAACGACAAACCATAACAAAAATAAACCGTGACAGAAAAACCGCCTTGGTACGGTCATTGAAAAGAATTTCACTGGGGGCAACGACAAACCATAACAAAAATAAACCGCGACAGAAGAACCGCCTTGGTACGGTCATTGAGAAGAATTTTACTGGGGGCAACGACAAACCATAACAAAAATAAACCGTGACAGAAGAACCGCCTTGGTACGGTCATTGAAAAGAATTTCACTGGTTGGGAGCGTTTAAATCGATTTTACGCGGCCACAATCCTCGCCCTTGATGCCGTCGCGATTTAGACAAATAATTTTGTTCCATCCGCATGGATGCTTCCCAACAAAGTCTTCTTCTGTATCATGTAAAAACATGCACACTCTTTACTTGTTGGTTCTGTATATTCCTTGCTTCCAAATAGTAACCGTTTTATAGAACATAATTAACTTCACTACAGCTGGTGTTAAGGGAATGCGTGGCGGCCGTAAAATGTCTCCTTGTCCTTCATCATACTGTAGATTAGATTTTCTTGTCCTTTGGGACCATTGATTCCATTGTGGAATGTTTGAAGTATTTGAAGGTCGAAACTAGTTGGTCTGGACAAGAAACATGCATATTCTATACGTTTCAGTTCTATGGTGGATCCCTTGCTTCCAAAGAATGTTGTTTTGTTTGATTTGATTTTTAACGTCCCCGTCAAGACTGTAAATGTCATTTTGGAGACGTTCCATTCAATTTTGTGGGACTTTTACCTGCCAATGAGATGAAATGACATCTCAACCCCTGTCGCCCAATGAAACCAATAGGGTTTATAAGCCGTCTCGCACCTCTTTGCCTGGGCAGGAGTCTAACTGTTGGTTTTCTTTCTCTCCATCATTTCAGTGGTTTCTTGTTGTCGAGTCCTCACCTTTGTTTCATCTCTGTGGTTGTTTGATTTTTTTCAGTTCACGGAGAAGTTGCACTTTTGGGTTAGGAGGCCTTCATGCGGACTTAGCAAATTATTTGTCTTAATCGCGACGATAGTGAGGGCGAGGATTGTGGCAACGTAAACTCGATTTAAGCCCCCAGTGGAATTCGTTTCTGCTGACCGTTCCAAGGCGGTTGTTCTGTCGCGGTTTATTTTGTTATGGTTTGTCTTTTGGTGTTTGTGTCGCTTATATTATTTTTTTTGGATAGCCTATTGGCCATTTTGTTGGAAAGAAACTGTCCTTTTGGCTTTCCGCTATTGATGTTTCCATTCGGGTCTGTTGTTTCATGTTCGTGTTTCTTTCCGTTTGGTACCGGCCCCGACATACCAAAGTCGTTAAAAATGGTACTAGCTGCTCCTCGCTTGGCACTCAGATTTACGGGGTAGAGCTAGGACTGGTCGATCCAGTGTCAGGATAATGGAACTTGGTGTGGTATCATGTAATGTGTCTGGGACATGATTCTTCAGTGAGGCAGCACTATAAACGTGAGCATTGAGCTCCCTGTCGCAACCAGACACCGTCGTGATATGACTGAAAAATTGTTGAAAGCGACGTTAAACCCGAATTCACACACACACACACACACACACACACACACACACACACACATACACACACACACACACACACACACACACACACACACACACACACACACACACACACACACACACACACACACACACACACACACACACACACACACA